>CM044013.1:8398831-8758887 GCA_024085815.1 Flaveria linearis
ATCATAGAGTTACACTTGATTCAAACTTAGTTTTCACTAGATTTCGATTTTATGTTTCCGTATTTCATTCACAATCTATCATTGTGAGTAAGGTCATGTGAAAATGTGTGAATATTATGTTAGTGGTGTTGTCTCTTTTATAAGAAAAACGAAAGTTGAGTTTTTCATCAGTCAAACTATCAGTATGAAAAGCAATTAATTTTAGTGGAAATTAAGATCTGGACGTTAATAGACAATAGTCGCTACTAATGTCAACGACATATAGATGTTTAGTAGTAGTTTATCACTAATGTATTTTTCAATTTATGGTTTCTACTGTTATAACTAATATAATTGTCATCCGTCGACATTTATGATCGTAAAATAGTTATACTTTTTCATGAAGAGTTAAAAAGTTTTGTTGTGCCTATCAATGTTTTGGAGACCGGATCGGACCGGCCGGTCTGACCGGGGATCGGTCCGGCGGCCGGTCCGGTCTGATACGGATCGTTTTTGGGCGGTCGAACCGGCCGGTTCTTCCCGAACCACTGGTCGGACCGGGAAACCGGACCGGTTCGGACCGGTTTTGTTTTTTTTTTGTTTTTTTTATTTTAATAGGTAAAAATGGAGTGTTAAACCATAAATTAGTACGTTGGATATACAAATATAGTTAAATTTTATATATAACTATAAAATACATATATAAATCATATATAAATTACTTATATTTAATTACATATATAAATATAGTTAAATCCAGTCCGACCGGTCCGACCACCAAACCAGTAAAACGTCCGGTTCGATGTGCGATCCGGTTCTGAAAACATTGGTGTCTATTCTCCACTTATATAGACACCAAACAAAGTTGTTTGGCCTAAAAACTATATAACCATGCAAGTGTAGTTTCCAGTTGTAGACAAAGCCTCAAAGCTATTATAACCACACAATTATAATTCCAAGCTGTAGACATTGAATGAAGACAATTAAAATAGAATTTATGATAATTAAGTCAGTGTAGGATATACACATTTATACTGGTATATAATAGAGAAATCATGACTAGATTTGTAATTTTATATTATTTTTAAGATGACATATGAATAGTTATAAGTTTTAATATGTAATGTCATAAGCTTTATTTCTATTATATCCTTTTAAGCTTTAAATACTTGTACTCTATTATTTTCTAATTAAGTTTAAAGTATCACTATTATATTAAGGTTATCTTAATCTATCTATATCTATACTACTATATAATTTAACTTTTTAGACAATATTATAATTTTAATTCATTTTTAAGATATTTAAAAACAATTTTATTACATTTGGCATAAGTGATTATGTATAAACACTTGTTTATTTACAAATTTGTTTATCCCTATAGTAATATGTATATTTGATATCCCAAATTAATTAAATAAAAAATAAAATAAGAGTTAGCATAATAAGAGAGAGTTAGCACAATAAGAGAGAGAGAACTAAAGACAAAGTATTAAAAATATTTATAAACCCGTTGCACCGCGTGGTTTCATCCACCGGTAAAAATAAAAGTTGGATGTTGTTTAGTTACTTTAGCCTACCACAATGTCTATAAAAAATTCATAATTGTAGCAAATGTTCTAAAAGGTAAACGGGAAGTTCCACATTACACTCTAGTTTTGTTTTGGAATCAAACAAGTTTGCATAAACAAATGATTATTTTTCTAGCAACAACTATGCTCTAATATGTGATATAAACCACCTATGAAGTTTAACTTAAGCTTAAAAAATATTCATAAAGATTTATAATTTTATCGTGCTTTTGTTTTAATGAGTAAAAAGTTATTTTCTTTTGAACGACAAATGTGCAATCATGTAATGTAGTATATGTGTTATTTTAATTGGGTCATTTATCCGTTTTTTAACGGAAATCACATCGCAACCCTCTCAGGAGGAAACTCATTGTTAAAAAAATTCACCGCTTTTAACTCTAAACATTTTGATTACCCATAAACGCTATAACTACTAGACTGATTTCATAAACTATAAAATAATACAGGGACTGATTTTGTAAGTTATTCTGATCAGATAGATTGACGATATCAAAAGATATCATCAATCTTCACCAACATCAAAAATCCTAAATTGCTCACGAATAATCTCCAACCTTCAAACTAAAGATCTATCATCGATTCTGTTTGTTCTTATCGTAGATTATCTGCTGTTGATTTAGGGTTTTAAACCCAAATCAAACCCTCAATTAGCACACGCGAATTTGAAGTAAAAGAGCGATGAGGAGAGTATTCGGCGTTAAGAAAGACAAAGAACCTCCTCCGTCCCTTAATGACGCCTCTGATCGAGTAATCCCTTTACGTTTCATCTTTAAATTTTATGTGTTCGTGTTATGAGCTTGTTAAATATGATCATTTGTTTGATTTGGGGATTATCATGATCAGAATTTGTGTCTAGTGCTAAATTTGGTTAGGTATCTGATGTATTATTGACTTAAGGTGCCTAATTTGGTTGAATGTAGGACGTTACTGTATAATCAGTTATCATACTGTTTAATCTGATCAATTGTTTGATTTGGGGATTATCATCATCAGATTTTGTGTTCAGTATTAAATTTGGTAAAGTATCTAATGGATCATCTAATGTTAGGGTGTCTAATTGATTAACAGCATGATGCTATTGTATAGAGAGTTATGAGACATTAAAACTTGATCAAGTGTTTGATTTTGGGATTAAACATGATTAGAAATTGTGCAGAGTGTCGTATTTGGTTAAGTATCTGATGGATTATTGGCTGTTGGGGTTTCTTATTTGATTAGATAATTGATGTTTTTTGTTTAGAAGGTTATTATTTCTGTTTGCTTGAATTAGCATTAAGATGGATGCTTGATTAGTTTTTGTAACTTGTTTTAGATCAATAAAAGAGGTGAAACTGTGGATGAAAAGATCAAACGACTTGATGCTGAACTTGCTCGATATAAAGAACAGATCAAGAAAACCAGACCGGGTCCTGCTCAAGAAGCTGTGAAGGCTCGGGCAATGAGAGTTCTTAAGCAGAAAAGAATGTAAGATACAGAGGTCCATCATAGGCCTGAATATGAATGCATCCGTATATTTTATAAATTGAATTACAATCTTCAATTATCATATGAAGGTATGAAGGACAACGCGACATGTTATATAATCAAACATTCAACCTTGATCAAGTTGCATTTGCTTCAGAAGGGATTAAAGATGCTCAGCAAACAGTATGTCTTACAATCATCAAGTTTTTATTACTTGTTTTGGATAAACAAACAAACAAACAAACATACCCAGTATATCCTACTCAAGTTGTGTTGTATGCTACATAATATGCCTGCTCTGAAATCGGTTGTGTTTGTTTCAAGTGATCTTATCTTTTGTAAAATTTGTATCTTCCAGATGTCTGCTCTGAAATCAGCAAACAAAGAGTTGAAAGGAATGATGAAAACCGTGAAGATTCAAGACATTGATGTTAGTATTTTTTTTTATACCTCCTGTTCCTTCTTGTGTTGGATATATATAAATTGTGGGTTATTTAATATTTTTCTATATAGAGTTTGCAAGATGAAATGATGGACATGATGGATATTAGCAATGAAATACAAGAATCTCTTGGTAGAAGTTACAGTGTGCCAGATGACATCGATGAGGATGAACTTTTGGGTGGTAAGTTTACATTTTTGTAAGTATCAAAAGCACTTAAAATTTGTTTGGATCATTGCTTTCATGATTCAACACTGTTTATGGTTGGATATGCAGAACTTGATGCATTGGAGGCTGACATGGGGCAGGAAACTGAAGGTGAAGGGGTACCCTCGTATCTTCAACCTGATAACGAGCCTGATGTGAATGAAGAACTCAACTTGCCTTCAGCTCCAAGCGGACATGCAGTGCCAGCTGGCATGTTTAACAATCAGGTGATTTTGACATGCTCTTCTTGTGTTAGTTATCACTAAATGCGTTGTTAATCTTCAAGGGGGTGGCGGAGTAATAAGTGTCTGATACCTCTAGCATAGGACTAAGGTTCATATCCAACTTCCATTTGGTTTTGCTTCAACCCCTAATTGAAGGCCACTTATCCCACGCCGGCTCATTGCGTTTTACCTAGCTCAATTGGTTAGCATGGTATTGGTTGGGCCCGTTAGTTATTCGTTGATGGGTTCTTACAGTTGGTAAGAAATGGGTTCTTTGGGTAATTTTTTACTTAAATTGGTAAAGTAAAATATTTTTAAGCTAAAAATGTAGTATGTTGAACACCTTTTTTTAACACACACACACAATTTCATAATTCTTTTGTTAATATATGTTATTGTTGTTATGTAGTCTAGTTTTTAATATCATATATATTTACGGGGTAACTTTGTGAAATATTAACCAACTTTCAAAAGTGTTCCAATTAAGTAACTCAAGTTTTAAAAATGTTACAATTAGGTCACTCTGTTTTTATATTTTATATAAATTAAAGTCTTAACATGTTTTTTTAGCATGTTATACTTTTTATTTCAATTAGAAAATATTTTTTTCTATCTTTTGATGCTGATATTGAACGTTGACGTAAATTTTAGGTACTTTTTTTTTCATAACTAACATGTTATTTTTAGTTTTTTAAATAAATGTATATATTGAAAATTCTGACCCACAAGTCTTCTCCACCATTACTTTTTTGACATAAGAAAATTTAATGATGACTCGATTTGTTCGTTTAGTGGTCCAATTTAAGAAAAATATGCATGAGTGACTAAATTAGAACACTTTTGAAACTTGGTTACTGTGACATTTTATATTTATATAGTGTCTTAGTTGTTTATCAGATATTCTAGAAACTATAATCTGACCCATTTTAAAAGACACTACGAATTACCCGTTTCAACTAGTACGTGGTTTAACCCGCTATCCAACCCATCAATTTTGCCATCTCAGCCGCTAATATCAAATGATGATAGCTTGATTGTGTCAAGTTATGTTATGCTTTCTATGTTTGCTTTACAGCCTGTGGATGAACATGGGCTTCCTGCCGTCCCTCATGCATCACTGCGTACTTGAGCCGGGACCCGGGACTGTTTGGCTTGTCGTCTGTTTATTCTTTGACCTGGCGAGCTTCACATGTTTACTACTATGTTTTTAGTTTTTACCTCTGTATACTATAGTGTGCATACCTGAAAATTATTACTTGTATTTGATGTCATTTAGAATATGGTATTACAAATAAAATCCTACATTTGAGTTACAAATATCAACAACAAACTTACATTTGGTCTATGTTCGATCAACGTGGATGGCAGGGCACGCGAGTCAAATGGTTCGGTTATGTAGACCGACCACAGGATTCGACTCTAGCTTGAGACCGCACATGAAAGTGTCCGTCCAGGATTGTACTTGTCGTTTTTAAAGATTTAACAATAAACAAGTTATTTATCTTGTAAATACTACACCAGTTATGGTAAGAGGATTGAACTTGTTGGGTTTTCAATGATATTAAATAACTATAAGTTATGACTTATATTAAATATAATTTTCTAGCCAGCAATTTAATAGAAGAGGAATAAAGTTTCCATATATATATATTTATATCTTTTCTCTTTATTATCAAAATGCATATTTTGTCGGGCAAAGTATTAAATATTGAAGGTTCAGAAGAATGACGACGCCGAAGAGGTGCTTCTTGCAGCTTTATTCTCATTGCAACACGAGAAGTTAGGGAGGAGGGGGCACCCTCGGGTACCTGCTCGGGTAGGCGGGTACCCGCTCGGGTACACCGACGCCACCCCTTGCGGGTACCGGGCGGGTAGGCGGGCTCGGCTTGTAGTTGTCGAGTGATGCCCGAGAAGAATAAAGGGTATATAGTGGGTGTTCTGGGTGTTTTGAGTGTTTCAGGGTAGTTGAGGGTAGTCTAGGGTTGCATTTCCAGTGTTTTGGGTGTTTCAGGGTAATTTAGGGTACGTGTAACGTGACAGTGTGTGATTGGAAAGTTTCAGGGCAGTCCAGGGTATTTAGGGTAGTTCCCCCTTCTCCCTAATAAAATATCAAGCATTTTTATCTATTTGAATCATGAATGTTAATATCGTTAGTTTTTCAGTTAAATATTTTATTAAAATACTAAACTACCTCTAAAATAAAAAAAGAACAAAAAACCCGTCGGGTCTATCCACCCGCCTAATCTTTCCACTAATTCATATGCAAAAACTCTCCCTCTCATTTATACACACATACACACACCAGCTTTAGTGAACTTGTGTATTACACGAGATAAATAAATAAAATATTAAATAAAATAAAATTTATTAATTATAAAATAATATAATTTAAATTATATATGAGTAAGGAATATAAGTAATAAAACAATAATATCAACTTTTTAAATTTTTTTGTTTTTTATTTTTTTTTGTTTTTCCCAAAAAATAAATTAAACATTATGTTTCAAAACAAAACATGTTAAAAATATGTAATTTTAAAATATTTTGTGTCTTAAAAAAGTATGATGTTTTTGAAAAAATTCTTTTTATAAAAATCTGTTTCTTTAGAAATATACATTAAAAATATCTATTTCTTAACTTTTTTTAAAATAATTTTTAATCAAAAAAATTAAATAATATAATTAGTAATTAATGCAGTTATTTAATAAAAGAGATAAACAAGAAATTTTATTAAAAATAAATATGATGTTGTCATGTGACCTCTATAGTTTTTATTATAGAAAAATTATTAAAATAAACAGTTGACCATTACATATTACAAAAATAACCATTGAATTATTATATTACAAAAATAACCTTTGACCACTTAGATCATGCCAACTCAGCGAGATTTACTCCAAAAATCTCGCCCCTTCTATAACCTCAGTTTTCTTTCTTTTTTATTTAATATAAAAACATATTTATTTTTAATACATTATCATCTAAAATTAAAACTAATAATTTTCTAATATTTTCTTAAATCTCGCCGTAATCCTTTCTGCATATAAAATATTTACAATTTCAATCTGCCTATTGTTTATTGTTTATAATTATTTACAAATTTACAGTTATCGCTAAAAACTGTAAATTTGTTTACGTATCTATACTATATATAAAGTATATGAGAGGGATATTTTAAGATACTAAAAAATTAAGAACACTTACTATATTCAATGCATAAAATACAACAAATTTTAAGGGTAAAATAGTATTTATAACATTATTACACATTACCCCCTATAATTAGTTACAAATTAACCTTACACTTACTAATATTTGCATAAAATTTTATATTATCTACCCATACACCCAAAAACTTAATATGTTTTAAGATTTCAGCTCTATATTTTAATCTATCACATTAAAAAACGTTTTGAGACTACAACTTAACCTGTTTTTATTTTTAAATATTTTGGTGTAAACTTTTTGCTGAAACGATCTGTATTTTGTGAGGTACAATAAGTTAATGCGTATATACAAGTCGTCATGCAGAACTTATTTATCTGTTGTTTTAAATTTTAGCTTAGAAAAAAACATAATAAACTTTTGTAAAACTACTACAAGAATAACAAAATATTAAATGCACATGTCAAATGTAAAATGTCGTCCCACTGCATTGCACGGACACCCTTCTAGTCTTTTCAAAAGTATATTATGCTGTGAACGGGCAAGATTTGTTTAAACAATATGTTGTGTGCTTTTTTTAAGTGGCGAGATTTATTAAAAAAATATCATTTATGTTAAATTAAATTTATCTATATTAAGTTAATTTTTTTAATAAGGTAGCAGGCTACATTCTTATTAATTTGGTATTTTTTTTTAATTTCAGTCACTTAATACTAAACAATTTCTTTTAAATTGAATAATTACTTTTTGATTATACAAATTAATAAATAGAAAAGGTACAAAAATTTATAAAATAAACAGATATTAGTTTAATATATAAAAGTACTTTAAAAAAAATATTTTATGATAATTAACTTATGGAATATAAAAAAGATTATATATTTTATTTTTTCAATAACTATATAAAAATTACACTATTTTATGCATAAAAATGTTATTTTTTTTAAAATATATATATATTTAATTATAGGCGAGGGGGTATTTTTGGAATTATGGGCGAGGGATCCTCATAATCCCTCGCTGACTCAGTGAGGGATCAGGCCACGTCAGCGAGGAGGTACACGTGGACGAGGGATTATGCGAGATCCTCGTCGACATGTTTTTCTAGGCGAGGGATTCCCATAATCCCTAGCCACGTTAGCGAGGGATGACACGTGGCTGGTTACGATTGGTTGTTTTTTGATAAACTTCAATTTTCACCGGTTATTTTAGTAATTAGATTTGGTCAAATGATTATTTTTATAATTTTCCCTTTTATTATTGATGCGCGGGTAAAAGCTCGGGTTTAAAAGCACAAAATGACATATTTATAGCATAACTTCAAGTTCAAATGATCTATTTTGTTGTGGTTTGTGTTTGTCAGGGCCAGAACAATTAAGAGTACACTCCGGGGATCATATGGGATGTCGGAATGGAGCCCGGAACAGTCGGATACGCGAAACAAACAAAAAAACAAATGCTGCATTTAGAAGCCGCGTCGGCGACTAACTCTACACTCCGGGGATCATATGGGATGTCGGAATGGAGCCCGGAACAGTCGGATACGCGAAACAAACAAAAAACAAATGCTGCATTTAGAAGCCGCGTCGGCGACTCCGAGTTAGGCCGTCGCCGACGCCCTCTCTGCGTCGCCGACGCGCTGTTTTGCCGTCGCCGAGGCCCTGTCGGATTTTTAAACACCCACTTGTTTCATTTGACTTGTTTGGACGGGAATTTTCAACTTGCAGCTGAAATTACCGAGAATGGCGAGGGAAATCAGGAAGAATCATCACCCTACATCATCCTATGATCCACTTGCTTCATTTTCCCTCCAAGAGACTCATCTTCATCACCAACAATCATCTTCATCACCAACAATCATCCATGGAGCCCTAGAAGAAGAAAATTCTGCAATTGGGGTTTTTCATCCATCATCAAAGTCAAGCAAAATCAAAGTCCTATGGAGTTGCATACAAGATCATCACCCGGATTCCAAGCCTCAATCAACATGAGAGGCTAGTCTTCTTTGGGTTTTCTCCCGGTTCGCATATTGTAAGACTATGGTTTGTTAACATTTGAAAACTAGATTGCATCCTTGTATTTTGTATTTGATTGCTTGAAACATTTATACTAGTACTTTGAGCTTAACTTGAATTCCCAAATTGAATGAATGAGTATGAAATTTGTCTTTGAGAAATGGAGTTGGTCATGTGTGCTATGTAGATGTAGAGTTTGAATGTTCTTGTGTAATGAAGTGTATTATTGTCCGTGTTAACCTTGACGATTCTTGACACCTAAACCTTGCAATGATGAACTCGTTAGCATAAATCATACCTTTGATGCAAGTTAGTTGGATTGGTAGAACCATAACCTTATGATATCAACCGGGGGTGAACCTTGTTATTAAACTTTGTTTTGTTAACCATTGTTCTAAGTTGTTCAAGTTTTACTAATCATTTTTAAGCAACCTTTTTGTTTTGCTCATTCCTTTGTGTTGGACAAAGTCTCAACACCATTTCAAGTAAACATATCAAAGCTCTTATAAACAAAATAGCAAGCTTCATAATTGACTCGTTAGTCCAATTCAAGTCTAAACACAAACCACATACTCCCTGTGATTCGACACCCTTCTTACCATTTGCTACATAGTTTTGGTATTAAGGAACTATACAAATACTATCTTTGACTAGTGCACGCGACAAGCGGTCAAAATTTTGGCGGCGTTGCCGGGGAGTAGTGCGCTTTGTGTGTAGAATTGTGTTGACTAGTTTGTGATTTTCTGTTGAAGTGTTTGGTTATTTTTGCATCATTCATTTTCCCTTGTTATGCTGGGTGTGTTATTTGTGTAGATCACAGGTAGTGCATGCATACTAGAGCATCCGGAAGAACCTCTCCGTTGGTGTTTGAACCGGAAATTGAACGCTTTGCAAGAAGGAACCGAACCAACTAAATGGAGGGAGGTAGTAACAACCTACCCCCACCACAACACAACATTCCATAAAATCCACCACCACCACCCACTAATGACCGTAACCCCAACCCAAACCGTAGACGAACTCATAGCTATAGTAACCCAACTTTTGAACATGTGAACCAAAACCCCATGGGTCACTTGGCCCACCAAACTTAGATGAGCTAAGAAATGCCATTAATGACGATGAGCCATTTAGTATTCCATCTTACCAATCACCCGAACGGGTGAGTGTTCACACCTATCACACAGGTGATAGTGATGATTATGAGTATGACAATGAAGGCAATGGGGAGTTCTATAATGAAGGAGGGTATGATGGTGATTATGGCTACCAAGGTGATAATTATGATGAATGGAACCATGGGTATATGGAGAATGAAGACTACAACTACAACCGTCAACATAGACAAAACCAATTTAGGAATCCAAACATGAATGCCAACCCAAACCAAATTCCTCAGTTTGTCGGTGTAGCTAATCAAGGACCACAAAGAAGATACCCAATGCATCAAGAAGTGAATGGTCCTCCACACCAACAACCTCAACAAGCTAGAACACAAGGTGTGAATGGTAGGTTCCGACCCATCATATCGGACAATGTCTCTCCTATTGTTCCACCGACTCCGGGAAGGCGTTCATTTGATTGCAAGCCCAACTACATCAACATCTTACCTCATTTTCATGGCATGTCAACGGAGGAGCCTTACACACATATATCCGAATTCTCCGACATATGTGGCACAATTGGAGGACACAACTTCTCACAAGATGAGGTGCGTTTAAGATTGTTCCAATTTTCATTGAAGGACAAGGCAAAGCAATGGTTTTTAACCTTGTCGGCTAATAGTATTCGAACATGGGAAGAAATGCAACAAGTCTTCCTTGACGAATACTATTCAATGGCCAAAACGGATGAAATGAGGGACGAGATCCGGACATTCCAACAACAATCCGGAGAGCCACTTCATGAAGCTTTTACTCGTTTCAAAGAGTTGATAAGAAAGTGTCCACATCACCAAATTGAGCTTTGGGAGCTAGTGAAGAGTTTTGTGAACGGATTGACAAAAGAAGAAAGAAAATACCTCAAGTCTACTAGCAATGGAACCTTGTTGAATAACCCCAAGGAAGAGGATTGGGAGTTCCTTGAAAGGATGAGTAAGAACTCAAGAGCCGAAGAATCCACGGATAGGAAAGTGAAGCACCCTATTCCAAAATCCACCTCCGACATTGACTCAAGTGCAAAGGATCGAATAGCCGCGTTGGAAAGGGAGTTAGCTCGCATGAAGAAGAAAGATGTAAATGCGGTTCAATTCGCGGTTTGTGAAGAATGTGGGGACATTGGTCATAGAGCCGATAGTTGTCAAGTAAACATGGCTCAAGGAACCGAAGAGGTGAATCAAGTTTATGGAGACCGGAAGCCTTTTGACATGAACTCCAACACTTACCATCTGGGTTTGAGGAACCATCCCAACCTTAGGTATGGTAATCCTTCAAACCAAATGAACCCAAACTTCCAACCGGCAAACCAAGGTGGACAAGGCTATCAAAACCGCCAAGGGAACAATCAAGGGGGAAATTACAACCAAGGTGGCTACCAAAGGAACAACTACAATCAAGGAGGTAAACAAGGCTACAATCGGGATGGCAACTTCCAAAGAAATTACAACAATAATCAAGGTGGACCATCGGGAAGCCAAGGTGGTGGAGATGACTCGTTGAATGTAAAGTTAGATGCTCTCATGAACATGGTGAAATAATCTAACAATGACATCAAGGAGATGAAGAGAGCAAATAAATTAAGAGACAAATCACATGAAGCTCTCACAAGGCAAGTTGGTCAACTAGCTGAAGATTTGGGCCGACTTAAGGGAAGCGGTGGAAGATTGCTAAGTGATACAACCGTGAATCCACAACATCAAGGCTCAAATTCTAAAAACACACGCGAGGTATCAATCAATAAACTTACTTTGCGTAGTGGTAAGATAGTTGACAATGGTGTTAAACCACCACCACCCCAATTTGTTGAAGGGGTGGTGGAAGATGTTACTGATGAAAGTGACGATGAGGGTGAAAGTAGCCAAACGGGTCAAAATGAAAATTTTTCTGAAAAATCTAAAACCAAACCCGTTGAGGTTACACAAACCCATAAGGCTAAGGAAAAGGTGGTGGAGGGTAATACCGTCCCTTTTCCCGAAGCTCTTAATGCACCCTTGCAAAAAGTGGTAAAGAAGAGAGGCCCACAACAAGATGAAATGTGGGAAATTTTTAAACAAGTGAAAATTAATTTACCACTTTTAGATGCAATCAAGCAAGTTCCTTCATATGCTAAGTACTTAAAAGAACTATGTACCCAAAAGAGAGTTCATAAATTCCCTAAAAAGCTTGATTTGACTGAAAATGTGAGCTCTATTCTTTCGGGTGCCCTTCCATCTAAGCTACAAGACCCGGGAGCGCCCATTATATCTCTTCAAATGGGAGAATTCAAAATGACAAGGGCACTCTTGGATCTTGGTGCTAGTGTAAGTATTTTACCGGGTAGCTTGTATGATCAATACGACTTTGGTCCGCTTCATAAAGCTAAGACCACCGTGGTATTAGCTAATTTAACACCCAAGCTTCCCCGTGGGATAATTACCGATGTGATAGTAAAAGTTGAGGATTTTTATTATCCGGTGGACTTTTTAGTACTTGATTATGTTTCCATAGATCAAACCAAACAACCTACGGTTATCTTGGGTCGAACATTTTTGGCAACTTCAAATGCCCAAATCAATTGTAAAACGGGAACGGTTGACATGACATTTGGTAACCATAGGTTGAGGCTTAATGTATTTTTAGGTGTGACTAACCCTCCTATTAATGATGAATGCTACATAGCCGACATTATTGATGAGTGTATACCTCTATGCGACATGGTTGTTGATGAGGAAAACACAATGGAGGATTGTTTCATGTTTGACAGGTTGAGAGTGGAAACTGAAAAGCAATTAGAGGAGGAAGAAAGGGAGCTAATGATTGCGGCCATGAGGAGTGAACGACCACCATGGTCGGTTCAAGTGGAGCCACTACCCGAGAAGATCGACACCGGGTTGAAACCTTCATTGCAAGAACCACCACAAGTTGAATTGAAAGAATTACCAAAGCATTTAAAATATGCTTTCCTTGGTAAGAATGAAACTTTACCTGTTATTATTGCTTCTAATCTATCCATTGAACAGGAAGGCGCGTTGATGGAGGTGTTAATTGCTAACAAGGAGGCGATTGGATGGACCATTGCGGATCTAAAAGGAATTAGCCCCTCAATTGTTATGCACAAAATCATCACGGATCCGGAAGTCAAACCATCACATGATGCCCAACGAAGGTTGAACCCAAACATGAGAGAGGTAGTCAAGAAGGAGGTATTGAAGTGGCTAGATGCAGGTATCATCTTGGCAATCTCTGACAGTACTTGGGTGAGCCCTACACAAACTGTACCAAAAAAAACGGGCATCCAAATTGTTAAAGATGACTCAGGTAATGAGGTAGCTACCCGGCCAGTAACCGGGTGGAGAATTTGTATTGATTACAGGAAATTGAATGCTGCTACCTCAAAAGATCATTTCCCCTTACCATTCATTGATCAAATTGTTGAGAAACTATCAGGTCAGAAATTTTATTGCTTTTTAGATGGTTATTCAGGTTATAACCAAATAGCTATTCATCCTGAAGATCAGGAAAAGACTACATTTACTTGCCCTTATGGCACGTTTGCATTTAGGCGAATGCCCTTTGGGTTATGTAATGCCCCCGCCACCTTTCAAAGGTGTATGATGAGTATCTTTTCAGATATGGTGGGGGAGTCATTAGAAATCTTCATGGATGATTTCTCAATTTTTGGCACATCTTTTGAATTATGTTTGCTTCAATTAGAAAAAGTTTTAAAAAGATGTGTTGAAACCAATTTGGTCCTTAGTTAGGAAAAGAGCCATTTTATGGTTCAAGAAGGGATAGTATTGGGTCATGTTATGTCTAGCCGTGGGATAGAGGTAGACCATGCTAAAGTGAAGGTTATTTCCACTTTACCTCACCCCACTAATGTTAAGGGCATTAGGTCATTCTTGGGGCATGCCGGTTTTTATAGAAGATTCATAAAGGGATTTAGTGTCATAACCAAACCATTGTGTAATCTATTGTTAAAAGATGCCCCATTTGAGTTTAATGAAGAATGTGTAAAAGCCTTTAGCGTCTTGAAGCAAAAACTAATTGAAGCTCCAATCTTGCAAACACCTGATTGGAAATTTCCTTTTGAAATAATGTGTGATGCGAGTGACTATGCTGTTGGGGCTGTCTTGGGTCAATGGGTTGATAAGAAACCCGTTGCCATATACTATGCAAGTAAAACCCTCTCAGATGCCCAATTGAATTATACAACAACTGAGAAGGAATTACTTGCGGTGGTATATGCTTTAGATAAATTTCGGTCCCATATATGGGGTAGCAAGGTTATTGTCTATTCTGACCATTCTGCTGTTAGGTACCTCATGGAGAAAAAGGACGCGAAGCCAAGGTTGATTCGTTGGATTTTGTTATTGCAAGAATTCAATCTTGAGATCTGAGACAAGAAAGGGCGTGAAAATGTAGTAGCGGATCATTTGTCAAGAATTCAACCGGTGGAAGAAGATACCACGCCAGAGATAAATGAACAATTCCCGGATGAATACATCATGTCTATCACCACCAATAACCCTTGGTACGCCCATTTTGCAAACTATTCGGCTACAGGTACATTGCCGAAAGGATAGAGTAGAAGAAAGAAACAACACTTCAAGGCTCAAGCAAAACATTACATTTGGGATGAACTGGATCTTTTCAAAGTTGGAGCCGACCAAATCATCCGAAGATGTCTTCCGGATGAGGAGATCCCATGTGTGTTGAGCATGCTTCACGAATCGGCATGTGGGGGACATTTCAGTGGACAAAAGATAGGTCACAAAGTCCTTTCTTGTGGTTTTTATTGGCCTATCATCTTCAAAGACTCCCATGAATTTGCCAAGAGTTGCAGAAGATGCCAACAAATGGGGAGTGTGACAAGAAGAGATGAAATGCCTATGAAACCAATTTTGATGGTGGAAATCTTTGATGTTTGGGGCATTGACTTCATGGGCCCTTTTCCAAACTCTTTTGGTAACCTCTATATCTTGGTGGCGGTCGATTATGTCTCTAAATGGATAGAAGCAATCGCCACCAAGACCAATGACCATAAGGTAGTATGCAAGTTTGTCCAAACCAACATTTTTTCAAGATTTGGTATCCCTCGCGTGATAATAAGCGATGGGGGATCACATTTTAAAATCTTCAACTTTGGCAAACTTCTAAAACGTTATGGTGTTGACCATAGGATTGCAACACCATACCATCCACAAACAAGTGGACAAGTAGAGGTTTCTAATAGGCAAATCAAAGAAATTTTGCAAAAATGGTACGACCCGATCGCAAGGATTGGTCAACTAAACTAGATGATGCCCTGTGGGCGTATCGTACCGCTTACAAGACGCCTATTGGAACCACTCCCTACCGGTTGGTCTATGGAAAGGGTTGTCATTTACCTGTAGAGTTAACTCATCGTGCCTTGTGGGCGGTTAAAACTGTTAATATGAACTATGAGTGTGCAGGTAAACAAAGACAATTGGGGCTGAATGAGTTAGAAGAGATAAGGGACGAAGCCTATGAAACCGCATCCGCATACAAGGACAAGATGAAGCGGGTTCATGATGCCAAGCTTCGTTTGAAGGAGTTCAAGCCCGGACAAAAGGTATGGTTGTACAACTCACGCCTAAAGCTATTTCCCGGAAAGCTAAAGAGTAAATAGACGGGTCCATATTTGATCATCCGGGTGGGCAAGCTTGGAGATGTAGGGATTGAAGACTTTGATGACCATTTAAGGCAAACGGTGAATGGACACCGCCTTAAACCATACCTTGACCCAAATGACATAAATGGGGCGGACAAACAATCCGATTGCTTGTTGTTGAGCACTCTTGATGAGGTACCGATTTGATCACAGCACCGCAAAGTCCGGCTAATGACAGGTAAACTTAGCGCTGCGTGGGAGGCAACCCACGAGAGGTAACTTGTACATATTTGTTGTTTTGCATTGCTTAGTTTAGTATAGACCATTTCAGCCCTCATTTAGTGTTGCCAAGCCAAATCCGAGTCACAAAATCCCATTGCGCGTGCGACTGGTGTGTATTCGGGACAATACACGTGTGTTCGGGGGGGTGATATATATATATAGGTATATATATCTACATTTTTTACCTATGGTGTGTGTGTTAATTTTTATATTTTATGTGTGATATTTATCTATATATGAGTGTGGAAATTCTGAGAAAAAAAAAAGAGGGTTCTAGAGCCCGTCGCCGACGGGCTAACACCCCGTCACCGACGCGGGTACCCGCGTAGACCATACCCCCCGTAGGCAGTAAGATAACGCGTAGACGAAAACTGGACTTTCTGGGCTGCGTCGCCGACGCCCAAATACCCCGTCGCCGACGCGCCCTCTATCCCAGCTGCGTAAAAATTCGTTTTTTTTTTCAAATTTTAACCCATTCTTAACCACCCAAACCCTATCTTTCGGATTTTTACCCCACCACAACACCTATTCCATCCCAAAACAGATTCCCACTCCCATTTTCATCCAACCAATTTAAGTCTTTCACTCTTCTTCTCCAAAAACTCTCAAGAACCCTAAATCTCTTCCATAACCCAACTTCTTCCAAACTTAACCAAATCCAACCATTCTTATGTCCAAAGTGCTTAGTTTTTCGTGAGGAACAAAAGCCCTAACATAGTTTTTGCTAATTCCTTGTTGTTAAAGAGAAATCTAAGGTGTAAAATTCGGATTTTTTTGGGTTTTTCTTCAAGTATCTTTCAATTGCAACTTGTTGGGTGAAACTCTAAGCACATAAGGTATGGTTTCTTCTCACTACTAGAAAAACTGCAATAGATTTGGGGTCAGATGACGCGCAAATGCGTGTCAAGGAAGGGGTAGTCATAAATGATAGATGACGCGCATCCGCGCGTCATCTGTTTATGACGCGCAAAAGATGACGCGCATTTTATGATGTGCAAAAGATGACGGGCAATGCGCGTCAAGGAAGGGGTAGTCATAAATGACTAGATGACGCGCATCCGCGTGTCATCTATGAAATTTTTATGACGTGCAATAGATGACGCGCAATGCACGTCATAAAATTAGCTGTATTTTTTAATTTTTTTTATTTTTAATAAATTTACCTGTTGTTTTCTAAAACAAATTGTCGAATAACATTAAAAGCGAAATCCATTAAACACCAACAAAGTTTACAAAAGTTGTTAATTAACAACTACAAAGCATAAAACAAGTCCAAAGTCAATTAGTACCAATACTAATACAAGTTCAATACCATTGCTAACACAAGTCCAAATATATCATTTCAAATTCATGTAATTGTCTAATAAGTAGCCATACACATAAATAAAATTTTAAACGTAACACAACCACAGTTGCAATGGCTTCTACAACACCAGCTGCTCCCAGAAGGTGACCAATCATTGATTTTGTCGAGTTCACTCGCAACTGCAAACATCAGATTAATAAAGTTCATCGCTTCTTGAGCTAATATAAGACTCGGGTAGCATAAATACATAATCCTCCTTGACATACCCTACACATAAATAAAACATTAGCATGTATATTAATGACAAGATGCTTAGTTTGATATTCTGCCTACCTATCAAACTATACAAGCAACCATTCTCCATATGTGCAACTATGCAAAGTGAAATCCTTAGAAGTGTGATTTAAGTAATTCCGTCTATAAAACTTTAAGATACTCCTATGCAGCTATGACGATTCAAGTCATAACACGATGCATATGCGCACAAAAAAAGAAGATAAAACTAACTAGTTTTATACCCGTCCGGTGGGCGGGTACTTTAACATTATAACGTCCTTACTATATTCAAGTACATTCTAAATACCTTTTTTGAAATAACTTCAAATAAAGATAATACATAGTGTCATACCAATTGAAACAATTTTCATAAAAGAGAAGCAACATGTCCATGAAAAGAAGAAATACAATCTGCCAGTTATTCCTTGAGGCCGCAAAAGTTCAAATAAAGGAATGGGATATACGTAACATACTTTTTTCATTTAATACAAATGTAATGAAACTAAACATACAGATTGGAATATATTTAACCTCTAGTAGATCAGAAGGGTAAAATAAAAAAAATTATGAAAACAAATGGGTCGAATGGCTTAAACAGGTGATATTTGCTCAAAGTATATATTTTTCCAATGCATACAACTTAATAAAGGTTTTTACGACTGCATATAATACATTAACCACAGAATAATATCTTTATCTTTAGAACATTATATAAAAATCGTAGTCTACCCAACCCCTTACCTAACCTGCCCGGCAGCCCAAACTGTGATTTCTACTAATAGAAATCGTGGGAGCATACATCTATTAGATACTACGACAAACCATTACCCAACATATTTGTAAGTAAAAGTAGTTACTTTCTTAGAACTAAGGTGCTGGATATTATGAAAAATTCTAAACAAAATATCCAAACCTGGAAATTACTTACACAATTATAAACTTTTAATTTCTAAAGCTTATAAGTTTACAATTATAGAATAATATTCTCAGTATGGTACATCAATTCCTTTCTTGTGACTCTCTTCATATCCATAAGATAATGTCATACATTATGCACCATAAGCAATTACCTTCAAGCAAAATAATTAAAAGAAGACTCAATTTAGCCAATTAAAAGCAGTGACAGAAATATATCAAGCTAAAAACAAAATAATAAAGATAAATGGCTAAAAAAGATAAACAATTACCTTCAGGCTTCAAAGTTATTGCCAACATGTGCCATGGAAGCAAATCTCTTCTTAAGTCATGAGTTCCAACGTAATAGAAAAACCTCAAAAAGCTCATAAATCCACTGTTCAAATGCATCTTACATATTAGTCTTACACTACAACAATTATAGCAAATATTAGGTATATAAAAGATTACCTAAATGCCATAAAGAACAATAATAAGCAAAGAATGTAAGCTGTATAGATTTACAAAGCCACTTTCATTATGGTTTTCGAATGCCATATGGATTCCAATAACACTAGCTATTAGGGCAAGAGCACGTAGAATAAGACGAATAAGCTTCTTCTCAGCCTGCTTGAAATGAAGAGAATTATAGTTTATAGTGGCTACATATTAGAAATATTAAGAAGATAATCAGCACTTCAAACTTCTACTAAGTTTGAAAACAATAAATTAGGAAAATATGGTGCACCTTCCCAACCCATAACAACCAAACCAGTAAGCATTAGAACTGGGTGGACCTGGTGAAGAAATAATAACATAATACATGTTCCAAATTAATGACACATTCAACTTAAAATTTCAGATAGATAAAAATGCTACTAATTGTTTTTAAGGAGCAACAAAAAAGAAAATGAAACATGGCCAGAAGAGCAAATATAGAAGAAGGGCTTTGCCAAATACAATTCTATTTAGGAGATATAAATCACAAGTCCATAAAATTTCATTAGTATTCTTCATTGACCTGGAAACTGAAATTAAAATTGTTTGAGATACCTTTGAAGCAACATGAGAACTTCTATGGTTCTTGATACAAAACATCAAATCAACAATGTAAATATAAAGAACCGGGAAGAGACTAATAAAATTGATAGATTGCTGAGTATGGAAATCTGACATGGAATCTCAGTTTCAAATATTTAACTTCAATCGCATAGTTGCGTAAACCCTACACATGAAAAACATTACAAACTCGATTGATAGCATCAAAAGACAGAGATGGAGACTTATGGTGATATCATCGCCAACGGAAATGAGTTCTGACCAACATCGATTAATCTGATCAAATATGACATGGCTTTGTTACCGATCCAGTAACTTTCAACCATTCAGTTACCCATATGCTTCGCACTTCAAAACAACATTGATTAATCTGACCAAACCAACGACTACTTACAATCGATGTTTTGTGAAATTATTTGAATGTAAGCAATGACAATGCTATTGACCAAACCAAGGAGCACTTACAACCGATGGAGCGGAGAAGCGGTGATGGCAGGCTGTAGGTGGAGACACAGGGAGGGCGGCTACAGGCGGAGATGGAGGTCGACGATAGGCGATCGTGAGATTGGATGGAGGGCTGCTGCAGGCGGTCGTGAGATTGGATGGAGACGATCGTGAGATAGGTTGGGTGAGATTGGGTGGAGATTGGGTGGAGAAGTGTGAAACTAGGGCAAAAATCGATTAAGCTGGATGCATCAAGGGGAATTGAAATATGGGCGGGGTTTTCAAAACATGATGAAAAAAGATGACACGCAAAAATGTGTCATTTTTTCTATATTTTTTTTAAAATACGACATATTTTTATGACACGCGAAAATGCGCGTCATCTTTTTTCGCGCGTCATCGTTTGCACGTCATCTATTAACAACTTTGTAGTAGTGTCTCATTAGGAGAATTTTATATGTGTGTTTAAGTATTTTAAGAATGAATTTTAAGTATGAAAATTGATAAGATTTAATATATATAAAACTTTGTAATTATTTAAGATTAATTGGAATAACGTTTTGATTAATAACAAATTATTAATCTAACCTTTAGTTAGTATATTTTATAAGAGAATAATATTTAGAATAATTTATGAAATTATAAAATATACTAACTAAAGGTTAGATTAATAATTTGTTATTAATCAAAACGTTATTCCAATTAATCTTAAATAATTACAAAGTTTTATATATATTAAACCTTATCAATTTTCATACTTAAAATTCATTCTTAAAATACTTAAACACACATATAAAATTCTCCTAATGGATCGAAACGCGAATAATTACTTTATAAATTTAATTACTCGACAAAACCTCATAATTCCAATTGAAACCCTAGTTCACGTTAAAACATTAAAGCTTATTATTAAGACTTTAACCTTGTGAATATATATTTACATATTTAGGTGCCTTGTAACGATTCACGTTGGAACGACGCCTACTATTATTCTTATTAATCGTCATTATATACTTATTTGACAAGTGAGTTTTCTTTGCCCCGTTTTACTTTATTTCACACCATTTTGGGGTGAAACATGATACTTATACATTACACACTCATAAACGTTTGGGACTTGTAAAGCACTTGCAATTCATCTTTATATCTTGTCATGGTTATTTGTATGTTGTAAGTGATTATATGAGATACATAGTTTGTTACAATCATTAACTATTGCTAGTCTGGCGACGTCTTAGATCTTTGGGCCTGACAAGCCTATTTGGTGCTAAAGTCGATGTATTGCCGACTCCTAGGAGCCGTATGCTTGTGCACTAGGGAACCAAATACACTTAGCCAATCTTATATACTTGTAATCAAGTCGAGGTTTGATTGTGAAGATATGTGTTCTATAACCTTACTAGCTTATAACCTATGACACGAATTACAACTTATAATCTTTTCATATTATGTATGAAAACATTGGAAACTCACCAACTATTTTTAGTTGACCTTTTATTTTTATCATGTTTCAGGTAACCCCCAAGTTTAAAGTGGTCTTTTGAAGCTTGCAATAAAACTAGGACGTGGACCTAGTTAAATAAATGAAGTGTTATGTTATGTTTTGATATTTGTTTGAATGTATTTCGTGATTGAGACTTATGTTTGTAATTCCTATTGAAACTATTAATTTGATTATTTACATTTAAACATAGCGTTATGTGGCTGTGAACAATCTTATCCCTCACACCTCGACGATTCCGCCGTCAAGGTTGGGGTGTGACAGATTGGTATCAGAGCCTGTAACTATAGGGAACTAGGTTATTAGAAATGGTGACCTAGACTATAGCATATGCATGAACCTTATAGAATTATATTTCTATCTTTTAAAGTATATGGTTTGCATGCTACATAATGTTATGTTCCTTTATGTGCAATTTGATGCCTTAGCATAGGATTGCCTAAACATTTCTACATGTCTCCCAAAACTTACATTTGACTCTTAGACTCTCCCCGAACATGAAACCTCTTAATCTTATTCTCGACGACTCGTGGAATCGTATACTTATGCTTATGACTTGGATCTTTAGACGTTATGTCTAATCTATATAAATCTCATCAAGGTTTTGATTTCATGAGCCTAAGAAAATTGTGTGACACATAGACACCTGTATTCTGGATTTCCTGGCAAAAAGCCTTCGGGCTAAGGCAAGCGTATTCGTATAAATCTCATTGAGGGAACCGTTATGCTACCTGGGGATTTCTGGGATGAGTGATAAACTATGGTCAAAATACACAAATCTCTAAGGCAAATGAGTCAATTTACCTTGACGTGTCCACGGTTCCAAATGGTAATGCGTTACCAAATGGAACCATTCCGTGTACCTTACAAACTTTAGCTTGCCTTTGTCTAAACTACTATCCTTGTTACCCTCATTCCCGTAACTAACTCACTTTTAGTATGTCTAGCATGTCTCCTCAACTTGCAAGGCGTAGAAGTTCCGATCGTAAGCTAGCCGCCATGATTGCTCGACAAATGGTTGCTGTCATTCCGACCATGGTTGCTGAACTCAATAGCACTTTGATGACCAACTCTAGCAACAATGGAAATGGTCAAGGAGAGAATAGTGCAAACAAAGTGCGCAACAACCAAACTTGCACTTTCAAGCACTTTAGCTCTTGCAAGCCCACTAGCTTTAGTGGCAAGGAAGGAGCCACTGGTCTTCTTGAGTGGTTCGAAAGCATGGAAAACAGTTTTGCCAATTGTGAGTGTCCCGAGGCACTCAAAGTCCGTTATGCCACTAGTATGCTTCAACAAAGGGCACTTACCTGGTGGAATAGCGAGAAAAGAAACCGAGGGGCTGATGCTATTTTGGCACTCTCTTGGGATGAGTTCAAGAACATCGCTATCGCGAAGTTCTGCCCGAGAAGTGAATTGCAAAAGCTGGAAGAAGAATTCTGGAATTTGAAGCAAAACGATGGTGATCATTTGGCCTACTCAACTAGGCATCATGAGTTGAGTTTATTACTGCCTCACATGGTCGATACCGTTCCCCGCAACATCGAGAAGTTCATTAAGGGTGTACCACCCAAAATTCAAGATGCTGTAGTGGGTAGCCGACCCACAACTTTAGAAGAAGCCATTACTATCACCGCTCAACTCACCGAGAACCATATACGAGCAGGCACCATGTCTGTTAAAGGTGCAAAGAAGGTGGAAAAGATGGCTAGTGAGGCCATTAAGGAGACCAAAGCTGAACCGTCCAACAACAACAACAACAACAAGAAACGCAAGTTTACACCGGCACGCAACTATGCTATGGCTGCACCCAAACAACCCCAAAATCAACTTGTACCTACCGCTGCACCTGTGGCACAAGTGCCTGGAGCTAGAGCCTATGCTGGTCCGTAACCTATGTGCAACATGTGTAGATATCATCATCCGGGGAATCAACCATGCCGTATCTGTACCTTATGTGGTAAATATGGTCACTGGGTGGCAACTTGTCACCGTGCGCCTAACAACGCCGCCATGGTCACAAACCGTGTTTGCTACAATTGTGGGGAACCTGGTCATTTCCGCCTACAATGCCCTCGCCCTGTGGGTAATGTGCCACCAGCTCGAGGACGTGCTTTCAATATCAACGCTAACCAAGCACAAGTCAGCAATGACGTTGTGAATGGTATGACGTTGAACCCCGTTTAAATCATTTCTTGTACTATTGATGTTTCTATCTTTGTATTCAACGTATTCAATAATAGAATTTTTACCAAACAGGTATGTATCTTGTGAATGATCATTATGCATTTGTATTATTTGATTCGGGTGCGGATAAGAGTTTCGTGTCGTTAGAATTCGAGCCCATACTTTCTAAACCACGTATTAATCTGAAAAGACCCTACACGGTCGAAGTCGCCGATGGGAAATCTATTGTCGTTGACGCCATAATACGTGATTGCATCATAAGCCTTAACAAACACGAATTCTCCATTGATCTTATTCCTATGGAACTTGGAAGCTTCGACGTCATCATTGGTATGGATTGGCTAGCCAAACACCATGCCGAGATCGTTTGCTTTGAGAAGTGTATCCGTATACCGTTACCATCTGGGGATACTTTGAAAGTGTTCGGCGAGAACCGTCCCAAAGACTTAAACTCATGTCTTGCACTCAAGCCCGAAAGTGCTTAACCAAGAAGTATATGGCCTTCTTAGCTTACGTGGTCAACACAAAAGTCAAAGGGAAAGAACTTAAGGATGTCCCTATCGTACGGGACTTTCCTGAAGTATTTCCCGATGACCTTAGCGGTTTACCTCCCGTACGTGAAGTCGAGTTTAAAATTGACTTGATACCGGGAGCAAACCCCGTGGCTAAGTCACCATATCGGCTTGCACCATCGGAAATGCAAGAACTCTCTAGTCAACTTCAAGAATTGACTGATAAAGGTTTCATTCGCCCTAGTTCTTCTCCTTGGGGTGCACCTGTCTTATTTGTAAAGAAGAAAGATGGGTCATTCCGTATGTGTATCGATTACCGGGAGCTCAACAAGTTGACCATCAAGAACCGGTATCCTCTTCCACGTATCGACGATCTGTTCGATCAACTTCAAGGAGCTGCTATACTCTCGAAGATCGATCTACGTTCTGGATATCATCAATTACGAGTCCATGACGATGACATCCCAAAGACCGCGTTTCGTACTCGTTATGGGCATTACGAGTTTACGGTTATGCCTTTCAGCTTAACAAATGCTCCTGCGGTCTTCATGGATCTTATGAACTGGGTGTGCAAGCCATACCTAGACAAATTTGTCATCGTTTTCATCGACGACATTCTTATTTATTCCAAGTCCCGCTCCGATCATGAACTTCATCTCCGTCAAATCCTCGATCTGTTGAAGAAGGAACAACTATACGCGAAGTTCTCTAAGTGTGATTTCTGGCTCGAGGAAGTTCAATTTCTAGGACACGTGGTAAATAGCCAAGGAATTCACGTTGACCCTGCAAAGGTGGAAGCTGTGAAGAATTGGTGTGCTCCCACGACTCCGACCGAGATTCGTTCTTTCCTTGGTCTTGCTGGTTATTACCGGCGATTCATCACCAACTTTTCAAGGATTGCGAAGCCACTCACTTCCTTGACACAAAAGAATAAACCATTCGAGTGGGGGCCCGAACAAGAAGAAGCTTTTGAAGCGTTAAAGCACAAACTGTGCAATGCTCCTATCTTGACCCTACCCGATGGAAACGAGGATTTCACCGTATATTGTGATGCATCAAAACAAGGCCTCGGTTGCGTTCTTATGCAACGAGGAAAGGTCATAGCATATGCATCAAGACAATTGAAGGTTCACGAGGTGAATTACACAACTCACGATCTCGAGCTTGGTGCTGTTGTTTTTGCCTTGAAGATTTGGAGGCATTACCTTTATGGTATGAAATGTATAGTCTACACTGATCACAAAAGCCTTCAACACGTTTTTAATCAAAAAGATCTCAATATGAGACAACATCGTTGGGTTGAGTTGATTAATGATTATGACTGTGACATTCGTTACCACCCTGGGAAGGCAAATGTCGTAGCCGATGCACTAAGTCGTAAAGTCCATAACAAGATGACCTCGTTTCAAGAGATTCGTGATCGACGACAGTGGTTTGATGCTTTGAGAAGATTCGATACTGAAATTTGACTAGATGTCAACAAGGCTACCGTACTGCTACAAAATTTGAGAATAGATAGTGACATCGAGTCTAGTATCTTGGAGGCTCAACAAATGACTCAACAAGAAGGAAGAATGAAGGATGAACTGGAGCATAACCTTCTAACTCAACTGGAGACGAAACCTACTGGGTTGATGTACTTCGCGAATCGAATTTGGGTTCCAAATCGTGATAATCTTCGTACCCTTGTCATGGACGAAGCTCATCAAACTCGTTATTCTATTCATCCTGGCTCCGATAAAATGTACATGGACCTGCGTGGTCAATATTGGTGGCCTGGGATGAAGAAAGACATAGCGACTTATGTAGCTAAGTGCCTCACGTGTACGAAGGTTAAAGTCGAACATCAACTTCCAAGTGGGTTACTTGAACAACCCGAGATTCCTATGTGGAAGTGGGAACACATATCTATGGACTTCATAACTAAACTACCCCGAACCTCTCGAGGACATGATAGCATATGGGTGATCGTTGACCGATTGACCAAATCGGCACATTTTATACCCATACGTGACACTTACAAGACATCAAGGTTGGCTCGTATATACGTTGATGAAATTGTAAGTCGTCATGGGGTGCCTCTTCACATCATATCCGACCGTGATGCAAGAACTCTTGGGTACACAACTAGATCTAAGCACGGCTTACCATCCTCAAACTGATGGTCAAACCGAGCGGACGATCCAAACCCTGGAGGATTTGCTACGCCTGTGTGTCCTTGACTTTGGTGGGGATTGGGATACGCATCTATCGCTTGCGGAGTTTTCGTATAACAATAGTTATCACTCGAGTATCAAGATGGCACCATTCGAAGCACTTTACGGTCGAAAATGTCGTTCACCGATCTGCTGGACCGACATTGGTGAAAACCTCATCACTGGTCCTGAACTCATACAAGAGACGACCGATAAAGTTTCTATCATCCGAAAGAACCTTGAAGTGGCAAGAAGTCGACAAAAGAGCTATGCAGATAAGCAACGTAAGCCATTGGAATTCCAAGTTGGGGAGATGGTTCTTCTTAAGGTTTCACCGTGGAAGGGTGTTGTTCGCTTTGGAAGAAAGGGTAAACTTGCTCCAAGATTCGTAGGACCTTTCAAGATTCTGAAAAGGATTGGGAAAGTGGCTTACAAACTGGAATTACCTTCCGACCTTAGTGGAATTCATCCTGTGTTCCATGTTTCGAATTTGAGGAAGTGTCTGGCTGACGAAGGTCTGCATGTCCCGTTGGGTGACATCCAGATCGACGAGTCATTACACTTTGTCGAGAAACCCGTTGAAGTTATGGATCGCATTATGAAGAAGACTAGAACCACCACAACCCCAATCGTCAAGGTTCGTTGGGAGAATAAGCGTGGCGCTGAATTTACTTGGGAAAGTGAGGGGCACATGAAGAAGAAATACCCGTATCTATTCGCATAGTTTCATTTTTAATTTCGGGACGAAATTCTTTCAAGTTGGGGAGACTGTAACATCTTGTAATTTTGGATTAATATAAAGTTAGTTTTGCTAATAATAAATAATAAATTAATAATAATAATAGTAATAATAATAATAATAATAATAATAATAATAATAATAATGAAAATAATAATAATAATAATAGTTAATTACAAAAGAATAATAATAATAATAACTAATCATAATAGTAATAATAATACTAGTTTAATTATAAAAATAATAACCATAATGTCAATGGTAATAATAATATTAATAATGATAATATTATTGATAATAAATAATAATAATAATAATAATAATAATAATAATAATAATAATAATAATAAAACTTAGAATTAAAGTGCAGGGGGTTGTTTTGATATTTTGAAAACTTTAAATAAAAGTTTATTACCTAAAATAAAAACAGTTAGAAAGAACAGGGACCAGATTGTAATTTTTTTTTAAAACACCCAAACCGCCCCCCCCCCCCCGTCCCCGTCGACACTGCCGCCGGCCACCGATCTCCGGCGAGCCCGCAGCGACCAATTTACTCCATTTTAAATCAAAACAAACACCCTGACAGCCTCATGTGCAAGATTCGAACGCATGCCTATAGTTTAATTTGAAATCTAAGTGCGATTCAAACTCTGTTTTCTCTCCACGCGATGTCGACAACTTTTACAGACCTCAGATCGCACTGTGAACTTTAATAATCAAATTGAAATCGCACTAACACACTTAAGATCGATTATAACGCTCCTGTGACTTCAATTTCGTTCAAACAATTGAAAACACTCCATCGATCATCATCCTCATCGCGAACCTGCAACTCAATCTAACCCATTGTACGAGCATTCTTAATCGATTTTGATTGAGGGCTTTCATTCCTCATCACCATACGAAGCTGCATACGAGATTAATTTGATTTTCATTGCCTAATTCTTCTCCTTCGATCGACTCCCCTGCCGCGGCCTGTTCTTGAGACTCTTCTCATCAAATTGAACTCAATTCAGGTAAGTAACAATACAATTACATTCGTTAAACCATGGGGAATAAAAGCCCCATGATCTTCAGTGTTAAAAACGTTGGATTGGCCTTCGATTTGAATCTGAACGAACCTAGGGTTCATCCGGATTGGGGATTGATTGGTAACACGCCTTTTAAGATTTAGGAACCAACTTAAGCCGCGGCCACGGCCTTTGGTTCACCGGTTGTGCATGCGCAATATACACTGGAGGTCCCGGGTTCGAACCCGACAACCCCCATTCTTTTTTTAAAAGGCCTTTTTGGCCCTTAAAAATTGTAAAAAAATTCTAAAAATTATTGAAACCAGTTTTATAAACTTTAAATATTTTTCTTTACATCAAACCAAATTCTGCAAATTTATTTCTTATAATATCTTAATATTTTATTTTATTTTATTAAAACAAATAATAAAACTAGGTAAATAATTTATAAGATAGACTACAAAAGTTGTTTATCTTAACAAAACGTTACAATTGGATTATTTTCATGTTTTAGTTTACTAATTATTATTGTTTCAAATAATAAATAATTATTTGTCTCAAATAATAAATAATAAAAGTTTTATCATGATAATTGTAGAAATTATATATTTTATAATTTCATAAATTATTCTAAAATATTATTCACTTATAAAATATACTAACTAAAGGTTAGATTAATAATTTGTTATTAATCAAAACGTTATTCCAACTAATTTTAAATAATTATAAAATTTTATATATGTTAAACCTTATCAATTTTCATACTTAAATTCATTCTTAAAATACGTAAACACACATATAAAATTCTCTTAATGGATCGAAACGCGAATAATTACCTTATAAATTTAATTACTCGACAAAACATCACAATTCCAATTGAAACCCTAGTTCACGTTAAAACATTAAAGCTTATTATTAAGACTTTAACCTTGTGAATATATATTTACATATTTAGGTGCCTTGTAACGATTCACGTTGGAACGACGCCTACTATTATTCTTATTAATCGTCATTATATACTTATTTGACAAGTGAGTTTTCTTTGCCCCTTTTTACTTTATTTCACACCATTTTGGGGTGAAACATGATACTTATACATTACACACTCATAAACGTTTGGGACTTGTAAAGCACTTGCAATTCATCTTTGTATCTTGTCATGGTTATTTGTATGTTGTAAGTGATTATATGAGATACATAGTTTGTTACAATCATTAACTATTGCTAGCCTGGCGACGTCTTAGATCTTTGGGCCTGACAAGCCTATTTGGTGCTAAAGTCGATGTATTGCCGACTCCTAGGAGTCGTATGCTTGTGCACTAGGGAACCAAATACACTTAGCCAATCTTATATACTTGTAATCAAGTCGAGGTTTGATTGTGAAGATATGTGTTCTATAACCTTACTAGCTTATAACCTATGACACGAATTACAACTTATAATCTTTTCATATTATGTATGAAAACATTGGAAACTCACCAACTATTTTTAGTTGACCTTTTATTTTTATCATGTTTCAGGTAACCCCCAAGTTTAAAGTGGTCTTTTGAAGCTTGCAATAAAACTAGGACGTGGACCTAGTTAAATAAATGAAATGTTATGTTATGTTTTGATATTTGTTTGAATGTATTTCATGATTGAGACTTATGTTTGTAATTCCTATTGAAACTATTAATTTGATTATTTACATTTAAACATAGTGTTATCTCTGGTGATGAACTTAAGGCAGCTATAGGTGATGAAGTCGCCCGAGTGTTGCGTACCACCTTACCTGGAATGTTGAGCGACCTTAGAAAAGGTGGTGAATCATCTTCCCAACCAACCCCTCCACCTGTTATTGTTGAGCCGGTAGTGGAGAAACCAATATCATATAAGCATTTTAAGGAATGTGACCCGCCTAAGTTTGAAGACCAGAAGGATGTAGTAGTAACTTACAAATGGTTACGAGAGATGGAAGCGGCGTTTAAACTTAGTAGATGCAAGGAAGATCAGAAGGTGGGCTTTGCAGTGCATTCTTTTCAAGCAGAAGCCTTGTACTGGTGGGATACAGTGGAACAGGCCATGGGTGAGGCCGCTATAAGTCAGATGACGTGGGAAACTTTTAAAGAACTGGTGATAGAAAAGTTCTGTCCGAAAGGCGAGATGGATAGAATTGAGATCAAGTTTTTACAGTTTCAGGCAGGCAGTTTAAGTCATAAAGAGTATACCTCTAGATTTGAAGAAATGGCACGCTTGGTACCTCATTTAGTAACTCCTGAGGCAAAGAGAATTACCAGATATATCCAGGGATTACCCCCTAAGGTAAGAATGTTGGTAAAGTCTAATTCTCCTTCTACTTACCAAGCCACGGTGAATTTGGCTGCGGATATGTATGAGGAAGTCGCTGAGTCTGAGAAACTTGTGGTGAAAGAGGAAGTGGTGAGTCATCAGGAAGCTTCACTGAGTTCAAGGCCTATGTATGGACAGAGTGGGCCGCAGAAGAGGAAGTTTAATGCTAGGGGTTTTGTAAGTCCCCCTCCTCGGTGTAATAAATGCGGGAAGTTTCATAGAGGGGAATGTAGACTGAATCACCCGGCATGTCGTAAATGCGGGAAGCCTGGACATTTCGTTTCCAGATGTCTGGAACTTCGGTGTTATGGATGCGGGGAGATGGGACACATGAAATCTAAATGTCCAAAACTTAGACCTGGACCGGTTCCTATTCGTGTAGTGGGAGGACCGAGTAAAGGCAGCGTGAGTGGTAGTAGCGGTACTGCGGGGAGAGCCTTTACGATGACTACGGAGGAGGCTAAGGCATTACCAGATGTTGTGTCGGGTACGTTTCTTGTTAATGATGTACCTGCTAGAGTTTTATTTGATTCAGGGGCTAATAGAAGTTTCATATCAATAAAATTCCATGTCTTAATAAAAGTTAAACCTTCAAAACTAGACGTTGCTTTTTCAGTAGAAACTGCTTCTGATGAATTTATAGTTGTCAGTGAGGTAATAGATGATTGTTTTATTGAATTAGAAGGTGCAAAATTTCCTGCTAGGCTACATATGATGAAACTAGGAGGTTTTGATGTAGTATTGGGAATGGACTGGTTATCTACGTTTGAGGCCCAGATAATATGCAAAAGAAAGATAATTGTGTTGCGAGCACCAAATGGTAATTCGGTAACGGTTTTTGGTGATGATCATGATAGTGGGTGAAAGTCATATCTATGATTCAGGCCGAGAAATTATTGAATAGGGGTTGTGAGTCATTTTTAGCATATGTAGTTAATACTGTTAAGGAGACGAAGAAATTAGAAGATGTTCCAGTAGTTTGTAATTTCCCTGATGTATTTCCAGAGGATCTACCGGGTATACCTCCTGATAGAGAAATTAAGTTTAGCATTGATTTAATACCTGAGGCAAAACCTGTCGCTAAGACCCCTTATAGACTTGCACCGGCTGAGTTAAAGGAACTCCTGAAGCAATTACAGGAATTATTAGACAAGGGTTTTATCCGACCCAGCTCTTCGCCGTGGGGTGCCCCTGTTCTATTTGTAAAGAAGAAAGATGGCAGTTTGAGGATGTGCATAGATTACAGAGAATTAAACAAGCTGACTGTCAAGAATAAATACCCATTACCCCGTATAGACGATTTATTTGATCAACTCCAAGGTGCTAATTGGTTCTCAAAGATAGATCTTAGATCCGGGTATCATCAGTTGAAGGTAAGAGAAGAAGACATACCAAAGACAGCGTTTCGTACCCGCTATGGTCATTATGAATTTCAGGTTATGTCCTTTGGATTAACGAATGCTCCTGCTGCTTTCATGGATTTGATGAACAGAGTATGTAGACCGATGCTGGATAAATCGGTAATTGTGTTTATAGATGATATTTTGATCTATTCTAAGAACGAAGGAGATCATGCTTGTCACATTCGAGAAGTATTGGAAACCTTGAGGAAGAATAAGTTGTATGCAAAATTCTCGAAGTGTGAATTTTGGTTAAGAGAAGTGCAATTTTTGGGCCATGTGGTGAATGCGAATGGAATATTGGTGGACCCTGCAAAGATTGAAGCTGTGGTGAACTGGGGAATTCCTAAAAGTCCTTCAGAAATTCGTAGTTTCTTAGGACTGGCAGGATACTATAGGAGATTCATTCAGGATTTTGCTAAGATTGCTTCCCCATTGACGAAGTTAACTCGAAAGGACGTTAAGTATGAATGGAATAAAGAGCAGGAAGCTGCTTTTCAAGAACTGAAGAATCGATTGACACAAGCCCCAATATTAGCAATACCAGAAGGTGTAGAGGATTTAGTAATATATTCTGATGCATCATATCAGGGATTGGGGTGTGTTTTAATGCAACGTGGGAGAGTTATTGCTTATGCTTCTATACAGTTAAAGACCCATGAAGTCAATTACCCAACCCACGATTTAGAATTAGCAGCTGTAGTCTTTGCTCTTAAGATATGGCGACATTACTTATATGGAGTGAGATGTACCATCTTTACTGATCATAAGAGCCTGAAATACTTCTTTGAGCAAAAAGATTTGAATATGAGACAAAGGCGATGGTTGGAGTTAATCAAAGATTATGATTGTGAAATTTGTATCACCCCGGAAAAGCAAATGTGGTTGCTGATGCATTGAGCAGAAAGGAGAAGTATGAACCGATTAAGGTTAAAGCGTATAAACTTGTGATTACTCCTGATTTTATGCAACAGTTGAAAGAAGCCCAACTGGAAGCATTAAAAGAAGGAAACATTAAGAAAAAAAGAATGGTTGGTCAAGAAAATATTTAGAAGAAAATAGCCATGGTGTTAAAACCAGATTTGGTCGAATGTGGGTTCCGTTGGCTTTACGCGATAGGGTACTGGATGAAGCTCATAAATCTAGATACTCTATTCACCCAGGCATGACTAAGATGTATCAAGATTTAAAGCATGATTATTGGTGGCCAGAGATAAAATTTAATATGATGCAGTATGTAAATAAATGTCAGACTTGTGCCCAAGTAAAGGCTGAACATCAGAAACCTTATGAATTATTACAGCCATTAGCTATTCCAGGAAGTGAGACGATCTGACTATGGATTTTATAATGAAGTTGCCCCGTACAACAAAAGGTTATGATACTATTTGGGTAGTGGTAGATCAACTAACCAAGGGTGCTTTATTTTTACCCATACGGGAAACCTATTCGGTGGAAAGGCTAGCTGATATTTTTACAAAAGAAATAGTTAGATTACATGGAGTTCCAAAAAGTATCACGTCTGATAGGGATGTCAGGTTTACTTCTAGATATTGGAGGAAATTTCATGAGACAATGGGGACTAAACTTTATTTTAGTACAGCCTATCATCCCCAAACAGATGGCAAGAGTGAAAGAACTATTCAGACATTAGAGGATATGCAACGGGCATGTAGTATTGATTTTAGAGGTAGTTAGGATAGTCATCTTCCTTTAGCTGAATTCGCTTACAACAACAGTTATCAAGCTACTCTTCAAATGTCTCCGTTTGAAATGTTGTACGGAAGAAAATATAGAACTCCACTGTATTGGGGAGACATGGGGCAACGGGAATTGGGGAATAGTGAAATAGTTGAAGAAACAATGGAAAAGTTTGAAGTAGTCAGAAATCGTATTAGAGAAGCAAAAAGCAGGCAGAAATCGTATGCAGATCGTAGAAGAAAACCATTGGAATTTAAAGTTGGGGATTTCGTTTTGTTGAAAGTTTCTCCATGGAAAGGTATTATTCGATTTAGAAAGCGGGGCAAACTAAGTCCACGTTTTATTGGACCTTTCCGAATAATAGAAAAAGTAGGGCATGTGGCGTATAGGTTGGACTTGCCAGAAGAATTAAGTGCTATTCATCCAACCTTCCACGTCTCCCAGTTACGAAAGTGTTTAGCTAATGAAACTCAATACGTACCATTAGATGATATTGAGGTTGATGAGAAGCTCAATTATGTTGAACAACCTGTGGCCATTATGGATCGTAAGGAGAAGAAACTTAGAAATAAAAGCATTAGCTTAGTCCGGGTGCAGTGGGCACATCGCCAAGGATCTGAGTCAACCTGAGAAACAGAAGAAGAGATGAGACGGAACTACCCCCATTTATTTTAGTCAGGTTTCGAGGACAAAACCCTAAATAAGGTGGGTAGACTTGTAACATCCAAAAAGTTTGATAATTATTTATTTATTAGGATTAGTGTCCAGTCGCACAACATGCGTGCGAAGGAACCTCAGTCGCATGCCAAACGTACGAATGAAGCTCAATCGCACGAATGATAGGCGTATGGGCTCAGTCGTACGATTGAGCCGTGCGAATGGTCCAATCGTACGATTGAGTATGTCGGCTAAAAATTTTCATGTAGCATAAGTAAGGCGGTTAAGGGTGTTAGAAGCAGATTTTATCTGCTATATTCTCACCCTCTCGTCCCTTTTGAACCCCAACACCCCTGCTCTTGCTATATTGAGTAAATTAACTCCGTTTTGGTAAGTTTTGCTTGGTACGGATCAATTCTTGAATATGTTAAGCTGTGTATGTGGTTGAAATTGATCCAAAAACATGTTTTTAATCTGGGTTTTGTTAAATCTCTCTGTTAAACTGAAAAGTGAAGGTTCGGGTCCTAGTTTTTTTGTGAAGATTGATGAAATAAGGACCCGAAACGGTTGTAAATGAGGTGTATATGTTCTGTTGTGAATATGGTATAATCTGAACGGTTAAAACTTGAATTTTTGGATCAAATATGGTAAGAACACAGCTGCTGATCCGTTTCAAGCGAATGAGCTCAGTCGCATGACCCATTCGTGCGACTGAGTCAGTCGCATTGTTCAAACGTGCGACTGAAGTTCAATCGCATGCACCAATCGCATGAATGGAGGTCATTCGCACAAACCCTGTTATAGCTCATTCGCACCTCTGTCGTATGGTCCATTCGTACGACTAAGCTCAGTCGTATGTTCAGTTGTACGAATGAGTCCAGTCGTATAGCCTTAGTCGTATGAAGTGAACAGCTAGGGGTGGTTTGACTAAGTTAGGGTTGTTGTTTTAGGTTGCATTGAGAAAGAGAAGTTTTAGCTGCCCTTAGTGTATTTGGATTGGTAAACACTTGCTGAAAGTATTAAGGTGAGTTCTAATTGCCCTTTTATGTGTTAATGTCATTTGATAAATGTTGTTTGACAAAAAACTGGGCACTGGCATGCATATAAATAAATAAAGATATGAATAGGAGTTGGAAGTGGTAAATTGTGATAAATGGCGAGGTGGAGGTCTGACCCACCAACTATAGACGGAGGTTTGACCCGTCAACGCCAATTATAGACGGAGGTTTGACCCGTCAAACGCGCGAGGTGGAGGTTTCACCCACCAAATTCTAGACGGAGGTTTGACCCGTCAACGCGCGAGGTGGAGGTTTCACCCACCAAATTAAAATTGATAAAAAGATGTCCATAAATACCCTGTAGGTATTCGATATGCATATCAATACTGGGATAAATAAATGGACTGATGAATGTGTGTGTGGATCATTTGGTGTGATAACAATTGATGAATTGTTACTATTGAAATGTGGTGTATGTTAGAACTCACAAGTTTATCTGATTTTGTGTTTATTTTCTAATGCATGCCAGGTAGTAATAGAGGTGCTCGTGATGGTCCCCCACAGAGTTAGCTTCCGATTATGGTGTATGATACTGGCCACAAATGTTGGGTTTTGGGGAGAAAGTACTTGAAGTTTAAAAAGTTTTGAAATGTCTTGTAAATATTGTTAATGATGTAAACAGTTTTTAATATATGAAAAATTCCGCTGAGTTTGTAGTCTCTGAATTGTTATAACAACCCAACTAGTAGCACCCTCCTTATTATATTATTGTTATGAGATTGAGGGTGTTACAATTTCGCCAAGACTGGAAGTGCACACAACACAAGAATGACAAAATCAGGGAGAAATGGGAATACGACGCCCAAAAACGATTATCCGACTTCCACAATAGAGCTACTGAAATCCGTCTGTGGAAGTGGAAAATGGCAAAGGTCCAGAATGGCGTCCCAGGTGTGTGTGTGCCGGAGAGAGTGGTTAATACTGAAGAGCTCTCAAAGATAGGGATAACACAAAAATTCGAAGCTCTAGGGTGGGAGAGAGCTTTAGATTGGTGTGCAGAAAATACACACCGGGTTTATTTGGGGGCGGTAGCCGAATGGATGGCTTCATTAAGATTTGAAAACAAAAGCAACCATCCATCACAATGGAGGTTATCAAGGGAAACCGGTGCGGGTACTATGGTGATGTCTTTTGAGACGATGAACCGGATCGCCCAATTTGATTCTTTGGGCCAGGGCAACTACTATTACTATCATATGGATCGATTTTTTCAAAGCCCGTTCTAGAAGCAGACCCGGTAAATTTAATCAGCTTGACTGTTCCCTTCCGTGAAGGTGCTGAACTTGACAGGAGCCACTTGTCTCTCGAAGGAAAAATTCTACAAAACATCTCCCTTGAAAATGTGATGGTACGATTGGGAGATCGAGGGAAAGTGAGAACCTGGGACTGCAGAATTCTATACTCTTTACTTTATGGAAGCCCCAAACTCTCATGGAGACATATAGTGATGATGAATATTTGGAAATCAAGGGAGTTATATGCTAGGAAAATGGTCCCATATATTCGGTTGATTAGTGCTATGATCGTGCAACAAGATTGCCTTCCTCTAGAGGCACTCTGGGTCAGTAAACCTTTGGACTACTTTGATTTTAAGAAGATGAGAGCATCAAAAATTTTTGTTGAACAGCAAGGGTTTACATTTGTTGTCCGGGATACTGAAACCGGACAATCTTTTACTGCAAGAGACCCAGATGCTCCTCCACCGGATGAATTTGAAGCCATGGAGGAAGAAGAGGCACAACCCGAGGAAACAAGGCCCTCAAGAAGGCGAGCTTCCCGTCAACATCGAGAGGTGTCTGATAATGTAGCTGAATTCACTGTGAGACGAAGGCAGCCGGGTTGGGAATCTTTGCAGGTCGGGCACAGGCAGACATATGACAATGTGTCTGCTCTGATGGGAGAAATGAGAGAAGTGGAGGAAGCAAGAAGAGAGAGTGAAATTAAGGGTGTGGAGGATGCAGCAAGAGGAACGTTGGGCACAACAAGAAGCCCGAAGGATGGAAAGGGAGCAGTTAGAAGACAGGCGTTGGATGGCCCTAGCAACAGCCCAACAAATGGCTGTCAACAACGCCTACATTCTCCAAGAACAGGAAAGGCATCACCGGGATCTTGAAGCAGGTCGAAGCTATCAAGAGTTTACCTCGTGGACAGACTATTCGACCATCAGGGACTAGCCAGAGCAGGTGCAACAGTTAGTGCATTGGCCCCAGGGCGTGGCGTCCAGCTTCATACCCATTCCTGCACCACCACCAACTGAAGGGGGAGCATTTGACAACTTCAATGAGATGTTTTCTGCTTTAACTGGCTATCCTTATCAACCATACCCGCCAAGAGATCCAAATGAGCGCTACCAAAGATAGGCGGCGAGGTATGATTTATGTGTTTGTACAGTTTATTTAAATGTTTGTGTGTGTTTGTTTTTTTCTGTTTCTTTTAATTCTGTATTTGTCTTTGTTGAGTGGTTATTGAGGTTCCATAATTCATGCTAATTGATTGGTTGTCAAAGAGGTGAGAAGCTTGCTTCTACACAATTTTTTAGAATTGCAGGTTTTGTGGTACTTGGATTGAAAAGCTAATGTCAAGAAAAAGTGAAGAAATCCAGGTGCACATGTTCCTTTCAGGATGATTATCTTAGTATTTTGAATAAGTGGAACGTTGTTTTAGGTCGGGAAAACCTTTGGGGAAAAATTTGTATCACATCCATTATGTTTTGAAAAGATTTTCACCCACATTGAGGACAATGTCAACATTAAGTGTGGGGATGGGGGAAAATAGAAAAATTTTCAAATTTTCAAATACTTTTTGGTCCTCATTTTATGCAAACAACTTAGATTGTCACCAAAATATTTTCAAACCGAGAAAATTGGGTAAAAGGTCGTTAGTCATGGTTGTCCCGAATAGTCTCACCAAGTGTCTTTAAAGAAAACTTTAAGTGTGATGCCTAGCTAGTTTTAGCATACTTTAAAATAGTCACACATGCTACATGTCGGCAACCCATTTCTCCTCCATCATGTGAGTTTTGAGCCATACTTACCTAGATTGCTAGATCACTTACATATATATAAAAGTTCATTTGTTGAGTGTGATCATTATGCGATTAATTGGTAGAACTTGTATGGTTTGATACGTGCTAAGACCGCAAAGGAATATGTGAACGGAGATGAAAAGGCATTAGGATCCCCCATTATTCCCTATTACCCATAAAGATTACAAAACTATACCCCTAGTTGCCAATTTTGAGCCTATTTATGCGAACACAAGTATGTGTAATAAATTGTCCTTTCGTCTGTCAACCCACTAGCCGAGCATCAAAGAGTTATCCTCTTGAAAATTTTGATGAGAATCCAATTGATTTTGTCTAAGTGTTAGTCAAATTAGTGTTCTTTAGTTATATATATGAAAAAAAATGAAAAGAATATATACATTGTGTTTGAAGAAAAGATGTCAAGAAAAAGGAAAAAAAATAGAATAAGAAAAGCGTTGGGATAGAAATTACCCGAGTACCATTATTAGTAGTTTGTATTGTTTTGGACGTCTCATCACATTAGCCACTAAATAAAGCCTTATTCCTCACCCAAGCCTAAGCCCAAAAACCACAAAAGTCCTTTGATCTGGGAATTATTCCATTAAAGCGGTGGAGGCACGATTGCTTTACAAGCTTATGCTCACATTATTGCATATGGTTTTGAGTGAAAAACATACTAGCACATCACATGCTAGTCCACAAAATAGCCGAGAGGAGCGTATCATTGTGAGGGGCATGAAACATGTGTGCAAGAGTTTAAAGCATAGTAGGATTAGTTAGGCAAGTCTTGGCTTGTTATTACATATATCATTCACTTATGAGCTTGAGGGGCGGGTATGACTTTGGACCTTAACTTGATAGAAGGTGAGAAATTTCTAAATGTCTTGAAATGTTTTGAAAAATATTTTATGGTAGTTTGATTGAGGACAAGCAAAAGATAAGTGTGGGGATGTGATGCGCGGGTAAAAGCTCGGGTTTAAAAGCATAAAATGATCTATTTTATTGTGGTTTGTGTTTGTCAGGGCCGGAACAATTAAGATTACACTCCGAGGATCATATGGGACGTCGGAATGGAGCCCGGAACAGTCGGATACGCGAAACAAACAAAAAACAAATGCTGCATTTAGAAGCCGCGTCGGCGACTCTGAGTTAGGCCGTCGCCGACGCCCTCTCTGCGTCGCCGACGCGCTGTTTTGCCGTCGCCGAGGCCCTGTCGGATTTTTAAACACCCACTTGTTTCATTTGACTTGTTTGGACGGGAATTTTCAACTTGCAGCTGAAATTGCGGAGAATGGCGAGGGAAATCAGGAAGAATCATCACCCTACATCATCCTATGATCCACTTGCTTCATTTTCCCTCCAAGAGACTCATCTTCATCACCAACAATCATCTTCATCACCAACAATCATCCATGGAGCCCTAGAAGAAGAAAATTCTGCAATTGGGGCTTTTCATCCATCATCAAAGTCAAGCAAAATCAAAGTCCTATGGAGTTGCATACAAGATCATCACCCGGATTCCAAGCCTCAATCAACATGAGAGGCTAGTCTTCTTTGGGTTTCCCCCGGTTCGCATATTGTAAGACTATGGTTTGTTAACATTTGAAAACTAGATTACATCCTTGTATTTTATATTTGATTGCTTGAAACATTTATGCTAGTACTTTGAGCTTAACTTGAATTCCCAAATTGAATGAATGAGTATGAAATTGTCTTTAAGAAATGGAGTTGGTAATGTGTGCTATGTAGATGTAGAGTTTGAATGTTCTTGTGTAATGAAGTGTATTATTGTCCGTGTTAACGTTGACGATTCTTGACACCTAAACCTTGCAATGATGAACTCGTTAGCATAAATCATACCTTTGATGCAAGTTAGTTGGATTGGTAGAACCATAACCTTATGATATCAACCGGGGGTGAACCTTGTTATTAAACTTTGTTTTGTTAACCATTGTTCTAAGTTGTTCAAGTTTTACTAATCATTTTTAAGCAACCTTTTTTTTTGCTCATTCCTTTGTGTTGGACAAAGTCTCAACACCATTTCAAGTAAACATATCAAAGCTCTTATAAACAAAATAGCAAGCTTCATAATTGACTCGTTTGTCCAATTCAAGTCTAAACACAAATCACATACCCCCTGTGATTCGACACCCTTCTTACCATTTGCTACATAGTTTTGGTACTAAGGAACTATACAAATACTATCTTTGACTAGTGCACGCGACAAGCCGGTCAATTATTCATTTTATAATAGGTAGATTTTTTTTTCTCTCTCCCCCCATCCAAATCTTCTCTCTCCCCCCTCCCAAATCTCGATCACCACCACTATAGGTACCCATCACCAGCACCGCAACTAACCACCACCACAATCACTATCTCCCATCACCTCCACCACAACCCATATCACAGGCACCACAACCCCTATCACCGCCATCGTGGCCTGCCCTGTCCCTTCCACCACCATAGCCCCCATCACCATCACCTAAGAGGTGGATGAAAAACTAAGATTGAATGATGATCATCACCCATGTGGACTAGTGTCGATGAGGGCTTTTCGACGGTGGTTTTGGGGGATTCGTTAGCGATGGGGAAATTAAGGGGATGAGGTTGGATTTGCTGATCGTTTGACGGATTTGCTTGTTGGTGATGGCGATAGAGACCGCGATAGCGATCTGTACAGTGAGACACTAAACAAGGCACGGTTATATATATGCGGTGGCTACTGGCTCTTGATATGCAGGTGATGGGAGCGTGTCATGCTGATGAGAGAGAGGTTGAAGCCCTTGGTGGTGGTGTTGTGGTGATGACGGTTCCGGTGGTGGTGATGGTTGACAGGGCCGGCTCAACATTTTATGGGGCCCCAATCAAACTAAAAAATTAAGGCCTTTTTCAAAAACGCAATCTAAACATAAGCAATCTAATAAAATTTCATTGAACAAAAGCAATAAATCAAAGAAAAATTCATATGCTAACTTTTAGCCATTGATAGTTGTTTCTTAAAAAAAGGTAAAAAAAGGATAGTCGATCATCAAAATTTTCATTTGCACTCAACTATCAAGTGATTCTTGCTTCAAAACTTCATTGGATCATATAATACTCAAACCCAATATAATTTTTTTATTTAAATGAGGACCCTTATATTTAGAGGGCCCCAAGCCCAATGCGTCACAGATTACACTATAAAGCCGACCCTGATGGTTGACTATGGTAGTGGGAGTGATGGTGATGGAGAGATGTGAGAATTAGTGTGTGTGTGTGTGTTTGGTGGGTCTTCGATTAATATGAAGAATCAAGAAAATGTGTTTATGGTTAAAAGATGTCGGTGAGACACACAAGTTCTTTTTTTTAAATTTTAAGGATAGTTTAATTTTTATGAAATATTTAATAGAAAAATTAATAGTATCAATATTAAGGATTGAAATAGATGAAAAATAAAAAAGTTAATGACAAAATGATATTATTAAACTTCAGATATATAACTAGTTAGTTTTAAGCGGTTCACTTACTAAAAGTATCAGTTCATGCACACTCATGTTAACAATTTTTATAGCCATTTAACATTTCTTGGAGTTTAAACCAAGACTCAATACTTTGTGGGTGTTTGAGAGTGTTTATTTTTATCAACTTTTTAAGTTAAATAGTCATTTTATAAGTTATAGTCATTTTATAGTGTTTGTGGGTGTTTGTGGGAGTTTAAATAGTCATTTTATAGTGTTTGACAATGTGATTGTTGTGAGGGAATAAGTTAATAAGTCACTCCATACTAACTTATTAACTTACTGAAAAAGTCAATAAGTCAATAAACTGTTTTTGAAAAGCAATCCCAAACACCCCCTTTACCTCTATTCTCAAGACTTTAATTTGTTGCGAAACTTTCATTTAAGAAACATAAATCCATATTTAACCTTATGATACGAAGCGCTCAAGCACTAGATTTGATGGCCATGTAAGTTTGTCGTTCAAAATATAAGTGATAATCTTAAGGTGAGAAGTCATTCCCCTTGATCTCAAACAACACTTTAGACAGTTTGTCCATTTTTCCTCACATCATGACATTTACATAATCAAAAAATTCTGACTAATGGTTGCAATATAATATTCTTACATCAACATCAGTAAATGTATCATACTTAGTTCGAGTCCTATCCTTTGGTTTGGCTTCAGATCATAAGCTAAGTGCCCTCTCTGATATTCTTATGCAAGGGTATCACAGACCGGCTAATGAGTCTGATTATACTAAACTTTTTTAAACATATTACCTCTAGTCGGCCATGAATCAAGGGGAAGCAAGACATAAATACGTGAGCATTTGCGCGTGATGAATATCATAGTATGTAATTTTCTTAATAAAAACCGTCACTATAATAGCATAATATATATATATATACATATATATATATGTGTGTGTGTATATACTAGAAGGGTGTCCGCGCAATGCAGCGGGACGACATTTTACATTTGACACGTGAATTTAATATTTTGTTATTCTTGTAGTAGTTTACAAAAGTTTATTATGTTTTTTCTAACCTAGAATTTAAAACAACAGATAAATGAGTTCTGCATGACGACTTGTATATGCGCATTAATTTATTGTACCTCAGAAAATACAAATTATTTTAGCAAAAAGTTTACACCAAAATGTTTAAAAATAAAAACAGATTAAGTTGTAGTCTCAAAAAGTTTTTTAATATGATAGATTAAAAGATAGAGTTGAAATCTTAAAACATATTAAGTTTTTTTGATGTATGAGTAGATAATATAAAATTTTATGCAAATATTAGTAAGTGTAAGATTATTGTGTAACTAATTATAAGTGGTAATGTGTAAATAATGTTATAAATACTATTTTACCCTTAAAAGTGGTTGTATTTTATGCATTGAATATAGTAAGTATTCTTAATTTTATGATATCTTAAAATAGCCTTCTCATATGTTTTATATATAGTATATATATGCATATATATATATATATATATATATATATCTACCTACCCTAATAAAAGGTATTTTGAGATGACACGTGGCAACACCATAATCATTCTCACTAAAATTTTCCCGCCTCTCTCTCCTATTAAATAATTACCTTAATTACTAATAATATTTCTTTAACACCTTTTTAGATTTAATAAATTAAGAAAGAAATCTATTTATTAATTTATTTCTAAATAAATATTTTTTATATAACAATAAATTTTTCTAAAGCATAAAACTTTTTTAAAAATATAAAATATTTTAAAATTCGTATTTTTAAAAATTCATTTTTGAAAACAAAATATAATCCAAATTGAGAGTTATAATAGGAAAATTTTTAGAAATGACATTTTTATAAGATTTTTTTAGAACAAAATATATTTTTTTTAAAAAGTTTATAAATAAAATTTTAAAAGTTGATATTACTATTTTATTATTAGAGTATCATTTTAAAATTATTAAATTTTATTATATTAATATTTTATTTACTCAACCCGTGTAATACATGGGTTTACTAAAGCTAGTATATATATATATATATATATATATATATATATATATATATATATATATATATATATATATTAAATTGTAAAATTTCGTTATGTGAAATGACGTTTATACTTGGTTAGTACGTCTTAGTTACTACGTCTAAAATTAATATAAAAATAAATATATTGATGATAATCGTAAACTTTCTTCATATTGATGGTACGTCTTAGTTACTAAGTCTAAATTAATATAAATCACAAATTAAAAGCAAATAAAGAGAAAAACATACGTATAAAACTAAAAGATTATTCTCTTTGAAATTGATTATATTATACGCAATTTCCATGAAAACGATGGATGAATCATCAACATAAACATTCACCACGTTGACGAAAGATATAATGTAGGCAAGGGTCCACCAAAAGGTATTTAAAATTTTCATAATTATGTAAGTTGCGTTACTTTTTTTTAGCTGACTTGAATATTTAACTTGAAACAAAACAATAAAATGATTTACAAATCTATTAGGAAGGATCAGATTTTAAATAAACTTGGATGGTGTTTTGGGGATAATATCACCAATTTTCGTACATCTAATAATCATAGGAGAATTAGGTGTTTCATTAAAGTATATAGATATTTTATATGTCGTAAATAATACAATATACTACTATTTGCAAAACAAATTATAATATATAAAATAGATATTACAAAAAAGTTACAAGACTTTAAACCAGTACCATCAATAATACATTTTGGTAATAAATCAACTAAAACAATAGTTATGTAACCAAATATACACATTTACAGCTTACTTCAACTACCTAATATTTAAAAGTAAAACACACTTAACTATACACACAGTTCACAATTTATAAATAATTTAATAGTGTGCTCACTCATCTATGTAAGACTAATGTTATCCATTAAGTTTTATATAAAATTCATCACATTAAAACTTAATATGTCATTCATCTTAGATTTATTAAAAAAAAAATCTTCAGTAAAATGCAAATTTGTTAATTAACAAGTAAGTAAATAATTATCTTTGCGTAAGTTTAATAAAAAGCCTCTTATTCACTGAATTTTCTAACACTTATATCCAAATATTCAATCTTAAATATTTAAAATTTTTATACACTTATTATATCACTAGTGGATATGAACTTGTATAGATATTTAGGTTTGAAAAAACAAACTACCCCACATTCACCACCGTCCATGCGACTATGTGACAACACAATCTTGACCAGAGTCAATGATCTCACTGATATATAATAAGTTTAAACAGAAAACAAGACATAATATTATTTAAAACTATTTTAAATTATTAACTTGTATAGTTATAAACTAAAATCATTCTTTTGGACAAAAATACCCTCTCATAGACTCTCAAGTTCCAACAATAAACATATAAGAACAAAATTATCAGTTTTGTTAGGATACGAATATCAAATTCTTCGAGACGAAGGAAAAAAAAATATCAGACTGTTCTTATACGAATGTCTCGATTCTTAAATACAAAGAAAGAAAATATCGATTTTATTTTGATTATGACATCTTGAATTTTTATATTTACAAGTCTTAGACATTATCTATTTAATACTAGATTTAGTAAAACCGTCTGTTACACAGGTTTAACAAAATAATATATTAATATAATAAAATTAATAATTATAAAATGATATTTTAAGATATGATATGGTTGAAATTACGTATGAGAATTGACTTATAAGTAATAAAAAATGATATGAACTTTTTAAAATTTTATTTTATTTTTTTCAAAAAAAATATTTTGTTGTAAAATAAACTGTATAAAAATGTCATTTTTTAAAATTCCTTATTATAACTCCCAAATTTAATTATTTTTTGTTTTAAAAATTGACTCTTTTAAAATACCAAGTTTAAAATATTTCATATTTTTAAAAAAGTTTTATGCTTTAGAAAAATTTATTATTTTATTAAAAATATATATCTTTAGAAATAACATTAATAAATAGATCTCTTTCTTAATTTATAAAATGTTTAGGGGTGTAAACGAGCCGAGCCGAGCCCGAGCTCGTATGGGCTCAAGCTCGGCTCGTGATGACTTTGGAGAGCTCGAGCTCGAGCTCGGCTCGTTTCGAGCTTTATTTTTAAAGCTCGAGCTCGGCTCGACAAATACTATTTCAAGCTCGAGCTCGGCTCGGACTTGGCTCGTTTATTTATTTAAAAATTATTTTAGTATTTTTATATTTAATTTTGATATATTTATAATTATATATGTTATAAATAACATTATACATACTTTTTAATTGTTTTTATCATAACTTCATATATAATAAATATTATTTATATAATGTATTTAATAAATTAAATATATATATATATATATAACAAACAAACAAACAAACCCAGTATATCCCACTTAAGAGCAGGGTCTGGGGAGGGTAGGTGTAGGCGAGTCTTTTCTCTATCTTGTTAGGTAGAGAGACCGCTTCCAAAGAGACCCCCGGCTCGATAGCAAAAGCCATACTGAAAACAAGACACATGGCATACCGTATACAAGAAATCCTACCACACATAGCATACAGCATACAATAAATCTTACAGCACATAGTATACAAAAAGCTCGTTTAGGCTCACGAGCCGACTCGAGCGAGCCTAAACGAGCTCGATACCTGAAACTTGGGCTCTGGCTAGATAATTAAATGAGCTTTTATTCAAGCTCGAACTCGGCTCGAGCTCGATAAAGCTCGGCTCGTTTCGAACTTTTTATCGATCCGATTTCGAGTAGCTCGCGAGCGGCTCGTTTACACCCCTAATAAAATCTAAAAAGTGTTAAATAATATTATTACTAATTAAAGTAATTATTTAAAAAGAGAGATGAAAAAAATTTGATGAATATGATTCTAGTGTTGACACGTGTCATTTCAATTAATATATTTTTTTATTAAAGTAAAAAGATTATTTTATTTTAATATATAGTTTTATAACATTATTTAATTTAATATTAAATACTTCATTTCTCATTTTCTATTTTATGCTCAAAAGCCGTTTTAGTTTGTGTGAAAATTTATTACTAATTAAGGTAATTATTTAAAAAAAAAGAGACGGAAAAATTTTGATGAATATGATTGTGGTGTTGACACGTGTCATTTCAAATAATATTTTTTTATTAAAGTAGGAATATTATTTTATTTTAATATATAGTTTTATAATATTATTTAATTTAATATTAAATACCTCATTTCTCATTTTCGAATTGACGATACTACCCATGGGGAAAGTTGTCTATTTTATGCTCAAAAGCCGTTTCAGTTTGTGTGGGAATTGCTTCAGTTGGAGTGCGGAGTGACGTCATCTCACCGGAGCTTTATCGCCGGCGATCGCTTCATCTCCGGCGACGGTCGTCTTCTTCAGGTGAATTCACACGTTCATCTCTCGTTCTATCTGTTATCACTACTTTCCTTTTGTTACGATGCTGTGATCGAATCCGCTTCGTAATGTTGAGATCTAGGGCTCGTTTGTTTAAAATTAATGAAAATCTAGCTGTAATGGTGAAGTTTATGATACTGTAGTTTAATATATGGTCTTACAGTCACCGTTTGTTTGATCCGACCTCTATAATCGCAAATCGATGGTTCGAAAACCAAAATCGGTGTTGTTTTAATGTTTTTGCTTGTTATTAGTGGTTCAAGTTGGATTAACGCTCACGAAATCGTTAAATTTGATGAAGGTTTTAGTTTTTGAATCAATTTGGATTGAGGTTTGAGATTGTTGCTGTTTTGATGTGAAAAGTTGAATCGATTCGGGTATTAGTGGAGCAGAGGAAATGATATGTTGAAATCCTGATGTGCAAATATGATATTGTGATGAAATGGAGTCCGACATAATCGAGATTGGACTCCCAAGGTATCCAGGATGACACATGTCAACGTAATACTGCTCCTCAATCATTTTTTCCCACTCCTCTCTCCTATTTAATAATAACATTAATTATTAATAATATTATTTAATTTTTTCATTAAAATAGCTTTTTAATAAATTAAACAAGAGATATTTTTACTACTGTTATTTCTAAGAATTTTTTTTTCTTCATAATTTAAAAAACTTTTTAGAACATTAAACTTTTTAAAAAATACAAAATATTTTATAAATGGTGTTTTTAAAAAGTAAAACTTTTATAAACAAAAAATAGTTAAAATTGAGAGTTATAGAAGAAAGTTTTTAAGTATCACATTTTTAAAACGTTTATTTTAAAATAAAAAAAATATTTTATTTATTATAAAAAAATTTCAATCATATCTTATTTTAAAATATCAATTTATAATTAATAAATTTTTATTCTATTTATTTCTTTTTATTCAACCCGTGTAATACACGGGTTTACTAAAGCTAGTATTTTATATTAGGTTTAGTAAAATCGATAGTATTATACGAGTTGGATAAATAATAATTTATTAGTTATAAAATGTTTTGAAATTACGTATGGGCCGTAAGTAATAAAATAATGAAATTAACTTTTTAAACTTTTGTTTATAAACTTTCTCTTTCTTTCAGAAAATAAATTAAACATCTTGTTTAAAAACAAACAGCTTGTTTTAAAAAATATGTCATTCTTAAAATTTTCTTATTTTAACTCCCAATTTTAATTATTTTTGGTATATAAAAAATTTACTTTCTAAAAACATTAATTTTTAAATATTTCGTATTTTTAAAAAAGTTTGACATTTTACAAAAATTTTATTTTATGAAAATTCGTTTCTTTAGAAATAATCTTAATAAAAAGATTTTTTTTCTTAATTTAATAATAAATATTTTCAATCTAAAAAAAATTAAATAATATTACTAGTAATTAATCTAAGATCTAATATAAGAGAGAAGCGGAAAAATTTGGGCTTGAAGGAATATGGTGTTACCACGTGTTCCTCTCAGTTATTTTTTTTAATTATAGTATAAAGATAAATTTTTTTTAAAACTGTCAATCTACTTCACGTTTTCCTTTAGTCCCCTGTCAAACACGTATCCGACGATTTACATAGGATTGATCGATATACTAGTCTTATCCTACACTTACGTCTCTGTCAATAACCAAAGTAACCAATAATACAACTTTTGAGAGGCCACAAATTTTGTTTTCAGTTATAGACAAAGATAGAGTACACACAAAGAAGAGTAACACTAGATTACTAGAATCCAAGATGTCTTTACGAAACGTGTGAATTTTTAAGAGGTAAGGCGAGGTACGTCTGAAATTTTATTTGTATTTTCTGAAAACATCAAGTCAAGAAAATATTTTGTCTTTTAGTATGGGGATATTATTGATCTAACAAGTTGCCAGTTTTCAACAAATAAAAATGAAGAGGGATAAGCAATAAGCACCACCTGCTTTATTTTTGAAGACCCATAAATTTGCATAGAGTTACCTGGTTTTAAGACTTGTTGATGCACATGTTTATTTTTGTGGTTGGAATTTGATATCATATGTTTAAGAAAAAGTATTACTGTATCATTCCATGGTTCTCTTTCTTTTGAGTCAATGCCCACTTGAGTCTTCAACTATATTTCCTTTTCTTATTTTTTTAATAAAGGTCGTGCGGTTGTGCCAGAAAAATGTTATAAATAACGAAAGATAATACAAACATAGCTCACCAAGTGTATTTGGTTAATCAGCAGTGAAATATAAAGGTGAAGTTCTTGCAATGACAACTGCTGGTTCTAGTGATCCTCCTCTTGTTGCTCAAAGGTAAGTAAACCTGAACCGTGGTTCTAGTGACCCTCTTGTTTTTGTTCGATCAGTGCTCGATGTTCGAGTTTGAACCCTGATGATTTCTTTTTCTTTTTATTGATTGACACAAGATTATTATAGCATATATCATCAGGGTTTGTATATACCTAGAATTTTGCCTCTAATACTATGTAAGATACTTGAATAATATTATTGAATCGTGGCCATTAAATCCGAGTGGAACTCTCAATATATAGGAAGTAAACTAGAAATCTAACTTGGTATGTGGGCCTAGCATACACTTTTTTAATTTTTAAGGGAATGAACCTAACATAATTAAACCCTAACGATATATTCTCTAAGGGGATTCAGCATCTGAACCATTAAGGGGCTGATTAAGAGGCTGCCAAACAGCCCCTAACTAGCATTAGAAAATCTGTGCACCATACGGGTTGGATAATTATAAAATATAAACCTTAAATCTATGTATATTTATAACTAGCTATAGTAACCCGTGTGTTACACGGGTTGAATACATAAAAAATTAATATAACAAAATTTATTAATTATAAAATAATATTTTAAAATATAATATCACTGAAATTATGTATTAGAAATGACTGTAAGTTATAAAATAGTGATATCAACTTTTTAAAACTTTATTTTTTTTCAAAAATAAATAAATAAACATTTTGTTTTAAAACAAACCGTATAAAAATGTCATTTTTAAAAATTTTCTTATTATAACTCTTAAATTTAATTATTTTTGGTTTTAAAAAAATAACTTTTTAAAAATACCAATTTTAAATATTTCATATTTAAAAAAAAAGTCTTATGCTTTAAATAAATTTATTACTTTATAAGAAATTGTTTATTTAGAAATAACATTAATAAATAGATCTCTTTTTTAATTTATTAAATCTAAAAAATATTAAATAGTATTATTAGTAATTAAGGTAATTATTTGATAGGAGAGAGAGGCGGGAAAATTTTGGTGAGAATGATTGTGGTGTTGACACGTGTCATCCCATATACCTTTTTATTAGAATAGGAAGATAGGAAGATTATTGAAATGACTTATTATATATAAAACGTAGTCATGATATCTTTTCATTTACAAATAAAAAGTGAATTAGAATACATTAAATTATCTATTTGAATAAACGCAAATTGAAAAGGTAGTCATAAAATGTGAATGATTTACTAACTTGATTAATAATTGCCATAAAATTGGTGAAAATAGTTTGGGCGGGAAAATGAAAAATTTAATAATCTAGAAATATAACAAGTGTCTTTTTTTTGAACGGCTAAGATTTTGGGTGTAAACATACCCTTTCGGGGCTATGTCTAAAGTCGACAACTCGACCGCCCACAAAACCCAGCTCCCCCGACGCGCAGGAACCCCATGGAATGAGTAAATCTTCGCCCCCTGTCAGGTTCGAACCCGGGATAAAGCCTAGATTCGTCCCCTCACTCAGATGTCCCTTCAACTGGCACAAATAAGATTCGAACCTAGCACCTCCACTTTAAGAGGGTAGACTCTTAACCACTAGACCAAGTTGTTGGGACAACAAGTGTCTTCTTAATATACTCTTTTTCTTCCTTCTTAAAGTTTGTTAATTTAAACCGAAAATAAAAAAAGTTTCTCTGTTTGCATACTGCAACTCTAGCTTGATATTCACTTAATCTTTCAGATTATTAGGGAAGGTTGCTTTGGTAACCGGTGGTGCTACTGGTATTGGCGAGAGCATTGTTCGTCTTTTCCATAAACATGGCGCAAAAGTCTGTATAGTTGATCTTGACGACCACCTCGGTCAACAACTATGCCAAACTCTTGGTGACAACACGCGTTTCATTCACGGTGATGTCACCATTGAAGATGACATTTCCAGTGCGGTTGACTTTTCGGTCAACACTTTTGGTACGCTCGATATCATGGTCAACAACGCTGGAATGGGCGGGCCGCCTTGCCCTGACATCCGTGAATTCTCCATATCGACATTTGAAAGAGTATTCGATGTAAACGTTAAGGGTACTTTTATTGGGATGAAACATGCAGCTCGGGTCATGATCCCTCTAAAGACAGGCTCGATTATTTCTCTCTCTAGTGTTACGAGTACTATCGGGGGGTTGGGCCCGCACGCATACACAGGGTCAAAGCATGCAGTGTTGGGACTCACCAGAAGTGTAGCTGCTGAACTCGGGAAACATGGGATTCGGGTCAACTGTGTTTCACCTTACGCGGTTTTGACCAACTTGGCTTTGGCACATCTGCATGAGGATGAAAGGACCGAAGACGCCAGGGCGGGTTTTCGGGCTTTTATCGGGCAAAACGCTAACTTGCAGGGTGTGGAACTGGTACGGGAAGATGTTGCGAATGCAGTGTTGTTTTTAGCAAGTGATGATTCGAGGTATGTAAGCGGGGACAATTTGTTTGTGGATGGTGGTTTCACTTGTACAAATCATTCGCTCAGGGTGTTCCGTTGACTAAGGAGTGTAGTATGATCTTGGTTAATATTTATGTCAAAGAAACCCTTTTTACTCTTCTTCAGTATAATAATAATATTTGTTTGGTCAAATTTATGATCAAATTACTAAAATCAATGTTCTCAAGCTCGGATCGGACCGGCCGGTCCAACCGGTCCGACCGGGATTCGGTATCTCCGGCGGTCCGATCCACCCTGACTCGTTTTATGTTGAGAAAACCAGCCGGTTGGTACCGAACTGCCGGTCGAATCGGAAAACCGGTCTACCGGTTGGTTCGGTGTTTGTTAACCAGAAGCATCTCATCTCTCATCTTAATCTCTCTATTGTGAGTTCTTGGCTGAAACTCATCATACATCCAAGGTAAAGATGCGAAGAACAATCGGGAAGCTTCAACGATCGGAATTTTTGGTGTATAATGTGAGATACAAGCGTGGATGAAGAGAAATTAAAAGAAGCTTTTAGATCCAGATGATAAAATAAAGATGATTGAAGTGAGAAGAAAGAAGGTAAGAGTTAGGTGAAGAGTTGATGAGGAGATGATGCATGATACGGCTGTTATTTGGGTAACATGAGTAGGGTTTTTGAAAGTTTAAAGAACTTAAATGGCCTGATAAATGGGCCATCTAATTAAGGTTACAATTTACAAATAAGAGTAACAACATGGATAAATGGATCATTGTGCATCACGTAATAAACCCGTTTGTTAACTTGGAGAGGATAATTAGTAATAATGTAATATAGACTATTGTTTTTGTTTATTTACATAAAAATTAATGTTACATAAAAATTAACTATATATACTATATATATAATTATGACGTCATCCGGTTCTTAAATCCGGTCCGACCGGTCCGACCAGTCCGACCGCCAAACCAGTAAGGCGTCCGGTTTGACGTCCGATCCGGTTCTGAAAATATTGATCTTATAGAAACTCAAGTCTATATCAAAGTCAATTTAGCAAAAGAGTTCAAGCTTCACATACTAAGTTTGTTGGCATCACAAAGCCTAAACAAAGGGTATCTATAAATAAATTTTACTAAATAAAAATAAATATAAACTTATATAATAATAATTATTTATTTTTAAAAACAATTATATAACACATATCTAATCCTACCTCTAAATCTACGGTCCATCATAAACTTAAACCCTCAAACACGGGTCTCTTACATGGAAGGCGCACGCTTAAACACCCCCCACCAACCCCTTTTTATCTTACACATTTATTAAACCAAACCTGATTTTTTAATTTTTCAAATAATAAATAATAATCTCTTACTAATAAATAAAAATAATTCCGGACACTTGTCACCATTATAGGCCATCAAATAATTGGTTTTCCCGCTTCTTGTCACCATTATAGGCCATCAAATAATTGGTTTTCCCGCTTCTCTCTCCTATTAATTATTCATGCTATAATAGTTATTTATTAATTAACTATCCATAATTAAAATTTCAAATATGTTAACTTCAAATTTTCGAATATCAAATACATGGGTTTATTTAATCCGTATAATACATAATATTTAAGACATAATTTTTTTATTATAAACCATGTAACAATAAATTTATTTGACCCGTGTATCACACGGGACTGCAACCTAGTAATAATAATAACCAGTGTCATGAGTGAGCCTCCACAAACCCAAGTACCCCCATTCACTGTAGCTAAAATTGCGAACTGATAATATGATTAATTATTATATATAAAATTATGATATAAACATATATAAAACGTAATTCTATACGTGCATATATAAAAATAACAGATAATAAATAAAGATTCGAGGTCATAATCTCTTAACTTACACGAGTCGAGCTCGAGTTCTCTTGACTTAAACAAACTAAACTTGAGCCTAAGCCCGCATCAAGCTTGAACTTGTCTCGTTTACACCTATAGGTTCATTGACTGTAAACGACCGTAACAGAGCCTGCAAGCAGACATACAGCCTAGGTGTGCCAAACACCTTCACTTTGGACCAAACCAAGCATTCGACAGAACCGATCACAATTCCTGTAACATCAGCCAAGCTTTTACCGGTTCTTTGATGGAGTTGATAACAAGTTTTTTTAAACAAAGATTGCTACATAGCTTTGTCCCCTTTTTTTAACAAATGGGATATTTCAAACATAATATCCACAGGGTTTTTTAAACTAGAAAAGGGTGAAATGGAGTGTCTAGTGCTACCTAAAATGTATGCACTCTGCAGAAAATCATCATCATCATCTTTACCTTGATGCCAAATTTCCTCAGTTAATACGAAGCTTGCCCATGTCAATCGTATGCCAGCTAGGTTCTATGTTCAGTTTCTCCACATCACCACTAGAATTCGACCTAAATGTGTTCTTACTTTGCTTCCACCACGTGAATACGCCATATTACGTTTGAACCCCTCAACTTCATTTCTCATACGCTGGTACTGGCCTGTATATATGTACATCATAATCTTTTATATCATATGTGGTGCAAAACTGCAAATGACAATCATAAAGCTTTAAACACTTAAAGAGACGAGAAAAACTTACGTTCCATGACAAACTTTTCCTGCTGCAGCCTGCCCAGCTGCTGTTTAAGTTGCTTGTTCTCCATCGACAAATAAACACGCTGCTCTGCCATAGATTTAACTCTAACAACCAACTCTGATACGATATTCTGCATCATTAAACCAGTTAGAACTTGCAACATGTTAGAACAAAACTAATCCTAAATGTTGGCAAGATGCTAAGATTAAGATTGCGGCCAGTAGATCACAGTTTATATTCTGCATCATTAAACCAGTTAGAACTTGCAACATGTTAGAACAAAACTAATCCTAAATGTTGGCAAGATGCTAAGATTAAGATTGCGGCCAGTAGATCACAGTTTCTAACATCATAAAAAAAATATACAAATAAAAACAAATCGTTTGAGTGAACTTTATATAACCATAAGTATTACTCGACTGTTTCAACTGGTCTTTACCTGATAATTCTCCACAGTTCTTTCCAGTTCTGCTATATACTGAAGTTTACGTACTCTTGACCGTTGTGCAGAGTGCCTACAAGCATTAGTACCACAAATTAAGTTAGAAATATTCTTAATCCTAAGGTGCTAAAAGTATAAGACTGAACCATATGTGAAGTTTAACAGGATTTACAGACATGAGCTGAAATTTAACCTTTTAAATGGTTTAGACTCCATATTCGCTTCACCAGCCAGATCTTGTACAGAATCAAGTTGTGGAAAACCAGAAACAAAAGGATCTGAATTGACATACTTCACATGACCATGAGAAGCATACTCTGATAAAGCAGAAACTATAGCATTTTCTTGAACCGATACTTTATCCTTGCTTCGAGGTGAATTAGGGCCATACACACAACCCGAATCCAAAGCAGTTGCAGCATTTTTATCATCTTTTTCCATGTTCAGATTCGGCAACTCAACAAGTTCATCCAAAATAGTCCCAGAATCACTAGCTGCACGTCGATGAGATTTTAACTTGAAACCCGGGTCCCAATCTCCCAATAGATCATCTAGCCATTCTGGCTGGTCCTCCAAACCAAAACTTTGTGACACAGACTTGTGGTGTAGGACACGAGAGTACTCATCGTTCCAGGTGACCGAAGAGGGTGGATCGAGGGAATTTGACTTTGAAATTGGACAGCGAGGTGGAAGTTGTGGTTGTCTTGACATGATTCACTAAATTTTCATAACAATCATAAAAAAAAGAAAGAAAGAATAAGAACAGTTTATATAACATGGTGTCTATCTCCTATTCTACTGTTACAGATTTTCCTAAGGAACTATAGTACTGATTTCCTTTTAATATTTATTACTATCATGTGCAAGTGTACACCCAACAACAATTATAAATAAGAAGATACCAACAACTTAACATCAAAAACTGTAAGATATTTTCAATCAACGCCTCAATGGCATCTGTAACAGCTTACATTGAACAATTTCTTCATATCACTTAAGATAATAGTAAAATCAAACCAACAATCAGCAAATATTTCATTCAAAGCTTAAAATCACTACTGATTTCAACAAAAACAACTCATGTAGCATCAAAATTCACACACAGTATTGCAGAAGAAGCTTACAACCACCAATCACCGAAGAACCAAACGTTAACACACAACATAACACCTCGATTATTACTCTAACAAAACTCAAAACCTACTCCACTAATTACAACCTGAAAACGAACAAACAAACACCAAATCACCACCAATCAACGCACAAAAGCCCAAACGCATGAAAACCCCAGCCTACCAACACCAAACGTCACCAAAAACCTCAAAACAACCACAGCATTCATCAAAAACAACGCCACGACCGAGTTTCACCAACTATTCTCCAAATTGTCGAAACAATCAGGTATCAAACGCAGCAATCGTATCATGAACATCAACAAGAAGCAATCAAAGTCGTATTGTAGTGCAATCGAAGCAGATGTGAGTGGAGATTAACAATGTGGTGAATATGAAATGGAATTTAGGGGAATTTGACGTACCTTTAGCCTCCGATTATCGAGAATATGTGAGAGAAAATAGAGATACGATGCGTAGGTGAGCGATTTAAGCCGTCACGCTTTGGGTCTTTACACGTTGGCTCGATGAAGCCAGTGTACAAGTGGGTTGGCGTTTGAACAGGAAAAGAGGAGCTTTTGAATAATAATAATAATAATATTATTATTATTATTATTAATTATTATTAGTATTGTTATTGTTTAAACAACCATCAAAAACTTTAAATATTCGTTGTTATCCATTTCTCCTCTCCCAGTCGAGATAATTTGATGATAAGATTTCTCTCATCTGAACGGTAAATGTACGATTATATTTTGGAGGATGGGTGTTGTTTTAATCGAGTCTATGTATCCGTTTCTCAGTAAAGACCACACCCCAACCCAACACACTCAGAAGGAAACTTATTATTGGAAAACCTTAATGTTTAACTCTGAATATTTTGCTCAAAGTGCGACTTGAACTCATAACCCCTTATAGTTATATGTAATGGGTAACTCACCTTAACCATATAGGCTAAGGATCATTGATAAGATTTTTCTCATCTATTCATAGGTTGAAAGTTTAAAAGTTATAGGGCGCGGACGTATATGATTAATTTTAAGTATATTATAAGCTGATTTAAAAAATGATGTTTCTAAAGTTTTCTGTAAGATGTTCTGATGGTAAGATGTTTTTTTAACTATCTATATGATCAGGGTTTATATCTTATAAAATTTAGATATACGTGTTAATTAAAGTAGTGTAAGAAATATTCTCAAGGAGATGGTGATTCTAATTTTGTTAGAATTTAGAGATGGTTAATTAAGGGATGAGAATTATGGTAATCTATCAATGTGGTCCGTATCTTATCATATATATTTAATATATTAGTCGGACGCTAAAATCACGTGTCACGTATGTAATAATAGGTGTTCAATGAATCTCTTGTCTCTTACTTTACTTTTTGTTTTCCAATATGGCGTTAACAGTGATGATTTGCTCTTTTAAATTATATGGAGTTATTTAAACTTTATGAATTCAATATAAATTATGATTATTAATCTTATCAATATTTATGCTTTTCTTCTTTAACTTTTAAGTCTGTAACTTCAAACTTATAGTTTCTTTTACCATATTTTGACTATCATAAGTCCTGTACCGCACATGCAAAAGTTTGTTACTAGAATAAAATATTTGAGTATTTACTATTAAAACATCATAAATAGTCAAATCAAGAAGCCTTTTCGTCATAATAACTTTTTATGTTGTTTCTTTATGTTAGATAATTGAATGGTTTTAGACACATGTACACATACTGAAGCTTTCAAGCTCTTAAGAAGGGAGTCCCGATGATTTTTTTCTTGTTCAACAAACCCTTGATTATTCTTCAAGGATAACATTTATAGTACATTTTTGCTTAACAATAATACGTTTATCATCCAATCTATTTACACCATAATTGTGTTTATTTATAATTTTTACTCTCTTTATCGGTACAAGACAAACATACACTCATCTTATAAGATTCGTGCGTACAATTGAACATAACAAGATGAACCAAAATATATGTTGGAGGGCTTCAAACATATCATTTTCATGGTCTAGCAAAAACCACTTCATTATTCAATCATTGTTAATACTAGTGGGAGTAATATGAGGAGGAAAAGGGCCTTCATTGGATTGCATACAAGATTTGATTGCATGAATGTTAGTGTTGAGTCCTACCCACACACCACACAACTTTCTTTAAAAAAAAGATTTTTAAATATTTCTTTTGACATGAGGGCTAGTTGTGTTTTCAGAAAAAAAATATTTTTTTTAGAGTTTTTAAACCTCTGTCTTATGTTATAAAGTTATCGAATTAATATCAATCACTATTTTTCACATATTTAATTTTAAAAGAATATACTAGATGAGAAGTAGAACTTATTTTCACTTACGCATTTATGTAAATACTAATTAGAAACCTTAATTAATTTTGTAGATACTCATTATGTAAGCTTTGGTTATTTATAAATTCTATTTCTTTTTTTCAATAATGCTTTTAACTATATGAATACAATAATGCTTCTGGTTGATTGGTATTTTCTCTCCTTTGGTTCTTTTTCTGATAGAAATATTAATAATTACATACATATTTCTCATACATATACACAGACATACGTAATTGCATTATTACTAGATATAGTTACCATGGGTCAGAAATAGTACTTTTAATTATGATAAATAATACCAATAAAAGTAATAATTATAATTGTTAATAATCAAGACGTAAATAATATTATCATCGAGTAAATTATGCATATATGTAAACATATTCATATATATATTTAATTTTTTAATATACTATTACAACATTCTCATAAACATTTATAACAGTTTATGTTTAACTCTTTCAACAAAGACAAACGATTTGTTTTTCATACACGAAGATCATTTAAAGGTGTTGCTTATTGTTTACCGTGATGATAAGTTGTGATGGTGGTGAGCGCACTAAATGTTTTGTGACCTTCTCATGTTATATTCCTTTACCATTTTGAGGATGATAAAGAAGAGTTAAGAAATTTTAAGTTGTCAACTTTGAGTCAAATAGTGCAAAAATGTTACTGAAGCTTTGAACGTTGTAGATTTCAGTGACAAAGCATCTTAACTTGTTCATTTTTGGTTTTACTTGATATATTGTTGTTTATAGGTGTGAGTATTTAAAGTTGTACATGAAAGCAAGTTCAAAAGAGTGGTTTGTTGGAAAGGCTATGAAGAAAGCCGAAGGGCTCTTGAAATTTTCTCATCAAAAAAAACAAGTTAAACACTTCAAATTCGTTAAGAATTTGGCTGGTCTATTGATGAAAACCTTTTAAGGTGAATTTTTGTGATTTTGGGATTGTAGTTTTGACCAAAATTATACGTCATAAAACAAGGATTAAAAAAGTAAGAGTAAGTGAAGGTGTGCATGGTCTACAAGGGAACTTGAGCTACTAAATGACACTAATGGCAGCGATGAATATAAGTACATAGTAGTCGTTGTACATGTGTAAACATCTTTTCATGTTTTGTTCGCTAATGGTGCTATGAAAAGTTTTTGCAGATGTCTGTTTTATACAACTTGTGATGACAAATGAGCCAAGAGAAAATGGGTTAAAAATTGGCCTTTTTCTTCATAAAAGATAGTAGTAGTTTTATTTTTTTGTGCTTCTGGTGTTTCAAATTTGAAGATTTTAGTTAACATGAACATGCTTTCATTTTTTGGAAATCATATACTTATTTATTATACCTTGAAAAACAATATCAGTGACCATATTATGTTTTATAGATTAACATAAAATGAAAATATTGAGTAAAATATAATTAAAGCTACCTATGGTAATGTATGATGCATCTGGTATTAGATTTCATGCTGGTTGGTAATATTAAACTTTAAAATATAAAATATAATAAATTTAAAATTTAATTTAAGTCTTAAAAAAGAAATTGACACAAGATTTTGTAATTGAAATAAACTTTTTTTAAAATACAATTGTATTCTTAGTTGTGAAATACTAAAATAAAAAGTATGATTATATTAAAAATATAAAAATACTAATGAAAATGTTGAACCTGGTGTATTTATTCCTCTATCAAATATATGGTATTTACGAGAGAAAAATCCGCAGCATCACGTGGTTAGGCAATTAATATTAACTAGGAAATGAACCCGCGTGTTGCAGCAGGGTTCTTTTATTCGGGTTATTTTTGTTATCTCTATGAAGTCGAATGGACAAAATAAACTTTTTCCAGTCTAAAGTGAGTCGGGTCAACCCAACCTGCTCATTTTCCCATATCAAACATCCAGTATAATGAGAAGAAATTAAGAAAATGCACGAACCTGCCATATATGTATTGGACCAAGAAATCCAGTCAACTCTTGAGGTGGTCGTTTATATAGAGACTTTAGCCAGAAGATGATGCCTTTCCCTTGGTGCTTCTTCTGGACATTAAGATCACTGATACTAAAACCCCATTTGATACCTGCAGCACTGCTTCCTCTACAAATGGTTTTACATTACCCTGTCGAACCGACTCCCCTAAATCTCTCTTCCAAAACTCTTGATATCTCAATTCTTCTATAATAACTTTGTCCTGCCAAGTCAAGGAATTCTCCAATAAGACGTCTACAGAGAAAAAACATTCAAGTAAAAACCTTATATAAACAGAACTATGTAGCAGACTTCGAACTGAGTTTTTTTTGTTTATTCTTAACACTAAATAAATTTATATTATCCAAATTGTATTATGAACACTTGTCACATATGCAACTGTTGTTCTATATAAACAAAATACCCAATCTACCCGTTTACATAGAGGTGGCAAGCAGCACAGGGCTGCTGGGGTAACAGGTCAAACATGTACCTCTACTTTTACATATAAAGTGATCATCGGTTAAGATGACTAACCCTTTTTCCTAGTGACAATGCTAGCCACTTATCTATCTGATCAAGGTAAGAAGTACTGGAAACTTCCTTGCTAAGAAGTACATAAATTTCCTTTTTGTTGTCCATCTCTCCCAGGTCCTTCGTCTCTCAACTTTGTTCATGCTTGGCTCATATGGATTGAGTAAAGGTGCTACCATGAAAGCACCTGTAAGTTGAGTTAAAAATAGTCAGAAAAAGATTTATCTGATTCCCATATTCAGTATCTCATAGTTACTCTCAAAACACACATCCAAAGATCTTTGATATCCCATTATAGTAAAAACTAAAGAAATTGCAGCTTGATCAGTTTCTGTAAATGCATCTAACATGTAGTATAAAAAAGGTTATATACCTGCAATTCTATCGGGGATGTACTTGAGGGCAGCCCAGGTATGTAAGCTTCCACCCGAGTGTCCAACCAATCAATTGGTAATTTATTTCTCTAAGAGAAATCAAGTAAAATGCAATCAATCATTAGTTCTTGTACATTAATTTAATTTTGCTGTTCTCTAGAACAACTTGGACGGTTTTCACGACATTCCAAGAAGACCCGCAGCAACGCGCGGGATCCAATGCTAGTTGATACAATTATGGTTGTTTGATGGTTGAAAAAAGCCATCAGGATGGTATGTGGTATTTGAATTTTTTTTGACAAATGAACCGTAAACGCATAAACATTAGAAAACTACTATGAATGATAAAGACCTATGTTTTATATTTGGTGGAAAACCAAGCATGACCATTACAAACAATCAAATTTGCGTAAAAAAGTACTCATTGGAGACTTTGGCCTATTGGGATATGTAGGTGCTTCTTTGATATGTTGACCCAGACAATCATATGAGGCATTGTCACACCCCGACCGACGGCGGAATCATCGGAGCGGACGAGGGAATGATTGATTGTTCATAACTCATGATTGTCTAATAGTGAAAATAATATTAAAATCAGATTACAGGATAACATGAATTTAACAGATACAAATACAACAGTTAAAGTCACAAATAGTAATTGTCTTTGTTTTGACTAAGTCCAGGTCTTATATGATCAAGTAGAAGTCCACTAGCTTGCTTAACCTGAAATCATGTGAGAAAATAAAGTCAGCTAACGAATTAGCTGGTGAGTAATCACAGTTTTGAATATACATATAGATTGATTGATTGATTGAGAATAATTCAATTCACAAGGTAACGTTAAGACTTATTTTGCAATAGTAAAGCATATAGATAAACTGACACAATAACAACCCCTTGACTTGACACTTGCAAATAATAGACTCCACACATACACCATAGTTTAACTCCTGCCTCTGGCACAATCACCACTCGACTATTCATATGGGGTGGGTTATCCAAACCAGTAGATCTACATTGTTGCCAGGATTGATTGATTGATTGAATTAGGGTTTTACTGTCGTCCAGTTTATCACAGTATGTTCACATAATTGCAAGTAATAACATAACCTGTCTTGAATTGAATTTAGAATGAAACAACAATAGAATATCATGTTTGAATATATTGTATCACATGATTTCCCCCAAATAGGAAATGATATAAAAAGGGGATATGAATACTCACTTGATTGATGAAATTATCTGGATGTGATAGATTAGACACCAACGATTTCCTTACGATTAACCTAAGGAACGGTGCCTTGAATTAGAATAATAATAATGTGAGAAATGGGGAATAGGTTGGGTTTCCATTGAGATTAGGTTTTGAATGCTAGTTTAAATAATTTATTAGTTTGATTGTTTTGAAATAAATAAAATGAATTTGAAAGTCATTGTGTTTAGAATTTATTAAAAATACATGTATCAGTATACGGATCGGTTTGATTTATTGTTAATGTGTGGGAAAATAATTAATTTTATTAATTAATTACATGATGATTAATTAATGTATTTAATTATTTAAATAACACAAAACAACTTTTGTAAATAATCTGTAAAATTATAAAATACGTATATTTACAATTATCTTGAAAAATTCGTAATTAAAGGTAATACAATGCCCAATAATAATTTAAATTATTAAAAGTTCACTTTTATAGAATGAAGTTTTGTAATATTTGAAATTTTATTTATTTAAAACATTTAATAAAATGTAAAAATAAATTTCAGAAAATAATTTGGTGGTTTTAAAACTGTTAATGTTTGTAAAAACATTTTTATAGTTTTCTAGAATTTTTTTCAGAATTTTTATAGGCTTAAAAGGCCTAAAAAAATAGGTGAGGTGGCCCGGGTTCGAACCCGGGACCTCCTGTTGGTCATGGAAGCACAGAACCAGTGGAACAAAGGGCCGCAGCCGCGAGGGAAGATTGTTTCTATTTGTTTTAAACCAGTATAACAAAAACCCCAATTTTCACATAAGAACCCTAGATCGAATCCCGACCAATTGAACCCCAATTCGATTTTGATAGCATTTGAAATCATGGGGCTTTTGTTCCCCATGACAAATCGAGTGTGTGGGTGTGTGTATTTACCCGAATGATGTTCGAATTGAAGCTGAACTGGTCGAGAGCAGGTCGCGGTTAATGTTGGTGATCGATTGATGATCAAATGATGATAACAATCGAATTAATCTTGAGGGAAGCTTCGTATGATGGTATTGATGCAATTCCTTATGTTAATTTTGAAGTTTGAAGCTCGAAGAAGATGAACACATCAGTTGCAGGTCCGCGGGTATGGTGATGTCGAAGGTGGTGTTTAAATTCGTTTCAAGTGAAATGGAGAATGGGGGTCGATTAGAAACAGCTTTATGGTTGTTAGGATTCGTTTAATTCGATTAAAATGGGGTGTTAGTGCGATCTGTCGACTGTTAAAGTAGCCGACAACTCGTGGGAGGGAAAACAGGCTCTGAATCGCACTCACATTATCAAATTAGTGTGCCCACGTGATTCGATTCTCGTTGTAGAAGATATTGGGACCGGTTTGGAGTAATTTAATCGAGTTTTGTGGTGGTTTGGGTTTGCCGGAGCCGTTGGCCGGCGGTGGCCGGACGGTTGCCGGAAGTCGAGAGAGAAGAGAGAGAAAGCAATTTGATTTTTTTTTTCAATTTACACAATGGTCCCTGAGGTTTAGATGTTTTGTTATTTATGCTCAAAGCTTTATTTAAAGTTTTTAAATTTACCAATCTACCCCCTGGGCTTATAAAATTAATTGGATAATATATCAAATTAATTGTTTGTTAAACTTTATAACTTTATAATTTGTAATATGACTTTCCATTTAGTTACTCATTATAAAATGATTAATAAATTTTATAATCTTCTATAAAAAAATTATTTATAATCCATAAATTATTATAAGTTGTCTAAATGTTTCATAAATGAATAATTTATTATTTATTATTATTATTTTTATTATTATTTTGATTATTGTAATTATGGAATTACCATCAACGTATTAAACTTAATTGTTTAATTAACTTTTATTTACGAAATTACGCGATGTTACAGTCTCCCCTGCTTTAGGAAATTTCGTCCCGAAATTTATTCACGAGGAGGCTGAAACGAAAAGATGAGGGTACTGGGATTTCATTTGGTCGTCACGTTCCCGGGTAAACTCTGGGCCACGTTTAGATTCCCAGCGAACTTTGACAATGGATATCCGGCTACGTTTGAGTTGTTTGACTTCCCGATCCATAATCTCCATAGGTTTCTCAATAAAGTGCATAGATTCATCAATCTGGACTTCGTCGAGTGGAATGTGGAGATTTTCATCGGCAAGACATTTCTTGAGATTTGAAACATGGAACGTTGGATGTATATTGCTGAGTTCTTGGGGTAGTTCAAGCTTGTAGGCCACTTTCCCAATTCGCTCGAGCACTTTGAATGGACCCACGTAACGAGGTGCTAGCTTCCCTTTCTTTCCAAAGCGAACCACTCCCTTCCAAGGTGATACCTTAAGAAGTACGAGATCACCGACATTGTATTCCATGGGCTTACGTCTTTTATCAGCATAATGCTTTTGACGATTCTAGCAGCGACCAAGTTATCACGGATCTTATGAATTTTGTCGGTTGCTTCTTGTATCAATTCCAGACCAGTAATTTGTGATTCACCAACTTCAGACCATACAAGGCCTCAAATGGTGCCATCTGTTGATCTGGTAACTGTTATTGTAAGAGAATTCAATCAACGGAAGATGAGAATCACACGATCCACTGAAATCAATGACACAAGCCCGGAGCATATCCTCGAGGGTCTGTATCGTTCTTTCAGTCTGACCGTCGGTTTGCGGATGATAGGTTGTACTAAGATTCAGTTGAGTTTCGAGAGCTGATTGGAGACTTTTCCAGAAAACGAGAGATGAAGCGACCATCACGATCAGAGATAATATCTTTACTTGACAATAGATTGTTTAGGAAGACTACCATCACGTAATCAGGTTTTGATGATAACTCACAATGAAAGTCGATAGATAAGTAATAAATGGTTTGATGTAGCTAGATCGAGTCAAAACATGAGAATAAAAGAAATCGATTTAAAAATTTAAATGTTCCAAGTTAGGATTCAAAATCAACCTAAAACGAATCAGGTCTCTGTTCAAGTTCAGAGATCATGCTTTGGCTTGATAGGTCGAAACACTAACATTATTTCACCCTTCAAGTTAATACATGCGTCTCGTCACTTGATTACAACCATGGTAAGTTGATGATCAAGGAATGAGAATAGTCCTCAAGGTATGGTTTTCACCCCTAACTTGATGGTGTACTCTCAAGGTATAACCACTAGCTTACCAATCCAAAAAGTTTGATCCCAACTCATTGTTGAGGATCTACAGAAATAAGACGAGATAACTCACCATTAAGGTAAGGGAAATCACTCCTATCTTAACGATGAATTTTTACAAAAAAAAAACAAAATATAATAAGATAGACTTCTTCATCAAAATCCAGAATTCACTCCTACTTTGATGAGGTCGTTTTATTTGAGAAAATGCAATCCATAAGAATGATATTATCATCAAGGTATGAATTTCACGCGTATCTTGATGATTGAATTTCATAATAACAAGAAAATAATTGAAGGTTGACATTTGTCACCAAAGTACGGGTTTCAATCCTATTTTGGTGAGATCATGTCATTTGTGAAATGCAAGTTCCAGAGAGAATAATTGAAGTTAGTCCCCGAGATAAGGAAATCACCCTAATCCAGAGGATGAAATTTCATAAAACACATCATTGAAGAACATTTATTGAAATGAATAAAGATTCATCACCAAAGTAAGGGAATCACCCCAGTTTTGATGAGTTAGAATCATTAGGAGATTCGAGTATCCTTAGTCATAGGTTGACTTGCCAACCCTTGCATCTCCCACGGTGCAAATGGTTCAAAGTTCGACTTAACAACGAAAGGAAAAATATCTCAATTAGAAATTTAGAAATTTTCAAATTACAACAATGTAACAAAAGAAAATCACGATTACAAATCTTGAATTAAATCAGGAAAACGAAATCAAGGACAAGAATTATTCAACACCACATCATTGGTGGCTTGTGCTTGTTGAGCATTAATGTTGAAAGCACGTCCTTGAGCCGTAGGAACTAGGCTGACAAGTTGAGGGCATCGATTGCGAAAATGGTTCGGATCACCACATTGATAGCATGCACGACCCTGGGTAATTGCAGGAAGATGTTGGTGAACTGGTGCATTGGTTGGAGCTTTAGCAGCACTCCTGCACACGTTGAATGTATGACCCAAACGACCACAGTTTGTGCATTGACGACACTGAATGTTAGCAGGATGGTGATAACTGCAGTTGTTACACTGCGGATAGGGTCCAGCGTATGACTTTTTCATTAGCGGTTGGTTGCTTACCGCTGGTTGATGAGTGGAGGGACTTGATTAATTGGCACAGCAGGGGTAATCACAGCAAAGTTTGAGAATTGGCCCTCCTCTTCTTGTTCCTGGAAGGCTCGGGTTGGTCGGTTTTGACGGTTTCGTTAGGAAGTTTGTCGGTACTCTTCTTCGATCCTTTCCTGGTTAGGGAACCAGCTTTCACATGATTATCTGTTAACTGCGCAGCCAGTCTGATAGCATCTTCTAGTGTGGAAGGATTCCTTCCTAGCACCGTATCCTGAATCTGCATAGGTAGTCCACCAATGTATTTCTCGATGGCTCGGGAGGTAGGGGTAGCAAGGTGCGGTACCAAAAGGCTCAGTTCGTGGAATCGGTTAGTGTATGCTAGGTTCTCGCCACTGTCTTGGGTTAATTCCCAGAACTCAGCTTCCAGTTTCCGGACTTCATTTCTTGTGCAGAACTCTTTAGTCATGAGATCCTTAACTTCAGTCCATGTTAAGGCTAGAGCAGTTTCAGTTCCACGGGTTCGTTTCTCCCCGTTCCACCAAGTAAGTGCGCGTTTCTGAAGAACACTTGTGGCATACCGGACTTTCAGATTTTCAGGGCATTCGCTGTTTAGGAAAGTGTTCTCGATGCTTTCGAACCACTGTAGTAATCCAGTAGCTCCTTCAGTTCCACTGAACTTAGTGGGGTTGCAAGAACTGAAATGTTGTAAGTGCAAGTTTGTCGAGGGTTTGGTGCAGTTGGGTTTTGAACAACATTGTTGCCTTGGTTCAAATGGGTAAGTAGAGTTGGGATGACCGCAGTAACTTCACGTGCTACAATAGCAGAAATCTTACGGCCAGAGTTTCTAGATCGTGAACGGATTTGACGAGAAGACATGCTGTATAATATGGAAAGAAGAAACCTCTATGAGAAACGGGTAATTGGTTTTTAAAACTTTTCAACATAATAAAATCGTTAATGAGATTGTTTGAAATAACAATGAGAGGTTAGGAGTGTAAACGTTCGGTTCGCAAACCAAAACGATTACGTTGACTTATCAAAGTATTTGTGTCCACCACAACCTTAACGAGGACATGCGTACCTATAAGCGAATACTCATCTCGAGGTTCCCAGGTAAGGTAATCAAGTTGTATGAATACCTTGCCTAGACAGAACACCTTAAGATACAGGTATCCCACTCTTCCAGCATTGCATGTTCTCGGTCATGTGACACGGACTTTGACGAGATTTGAAAACCATGAATAACAATCGAGTTTTGGAGTTTGAAATCACTTGAATTAGGCACACAATGCCTTAGAATATGAGTTAAGATTCGTGTGTATATTGATAGATTCAAAGTATAGGAAGAATCAATAAGGTATATAATCACATAATCAAGTATAAACATGTAAAGCACATATAATCCTATCTATGCATATAAAATACATGAGAGGACTCATGTGTAAAGGTACCTAGTTATAGTCTAGGTCATTTTTCTAATACCTAATTCCCTATAACCATGGCTCTGATACCAATCTGTCACACCCCGACCGACGGCGGAATCATCGGAGCGGACGAGGGAATGATTGATTGTTCATAACTCATGATTGTCTAATAGTGAAAAATAATATTAAAATCAGATTACAGGATAACATGAATTTAACAGATACAAATACAACAGTTAAAGTCACAAATAGTAATTGTCTTTTGTTTTGACTAAGTCCAGGTCTTATATGATCAAGTAGAAGTCCACTAGCTTGCTTAACCTGAAATCATGTGAGAAAATAAAGTCAGCTAACGAATTAGCTGGTGAGTAATCACAGTTTTGAATATACATATAGATTGATTGATTGATTGAGAATAATTCAATTCACAAGGTAACGTTAAGACTTATTTTGCAATAGTAAAGCATATAGATAAACTGACACAATAACAACCCCTTGACTTGACACTTGCAAATAATAGACTCCACACATACACCATAGTTAACTCCTGCCTCTGGCACAATCACCACTCGACTATTCATATGGGGTGGGTTATCCAAACCAGTAGATCTACATTGTTGCCAGGATTGATTGATTGATTGAATTAGGGTTTTACTGTCGTCCAGTTTATACAGTATGTTCACATAATTGCAAGTAATAACATAACCTGTCTTGAATTGAATTTAGAATGAAACAACAATAGAATATCATGTTTGAATATATTGTATCACATGATTTCCCCCAAATAGGAAATGATATAAAAAGGGGATATGAATACTCACTTGATTGATGAAATTATCTGGATGTGATAGATTAGACACCAACGATTTCCTTACGATTAACCTAAGGAACGGTGCCTTGAATTAGAATAATAATAATGTGAGAAATGGGGAATAGGTTGGGTTTCCATTAAGATTAGGTTTTGAATGCTAGTTTAAATAATTTATTAGTTTGATTGTTTTGAAATAAATAAAATGAATTTGAAAGTCATTGTGTTTAGAATTTATTAAAAATACATGTATCAGTATACGTATCGGTTTGATTTATTGTTAATGTGTGGGAAAATAATTAATTTTATTAATTAATTACATGATGATTAATTAATGTATTTAATTATTTAAATAACACCAAAACAACTTTTGTAAATAATCTGTAAAATTATAAAATACGTATATTTACAATTATCTTGAAAAATTCGTAATTAAAGGTAATTACAATGCCCAATAATAATTTAAATTATTAAAAGTTCACTTTTATAGAATGAAGTTTTGTAATATTTGAAATTTTATTTATTTAAAACATTTAATAAAATGTAAAAATAAATTTCAGAAAATAATTTGGTGGTTTTAAAACTGTTAATGTTTGTAAAAACATTTTTATAGTTTTCTAGAATTTTTTCAGAATTTTTATAGGCTTAAAAGGCCTAAAAAAAATAGGTGAGGTGGCCCGGGTTCGAACCCGGGACCTCCTGTTGGTCATGGAAGCACAGAACCAGTGGAACAAAGGGCCGCAGCCGCGAGGGAAGATTGTTTCTATTTGTTTTAAACCAGTATAACAAAACCCCAATTTTCACATAAGAACCCTAGATCGAATCCCGACCAATTGAACCCCAATTCGATTTTGATAGCATTTGAAATCATGGGGCTTTTGTTCCCCATGACAAATCGAGTGTGTGGGTGTGTGTATTTACCCGAATGATGTTCGAATTGAAGCTGAACTGGTCGAGAGCAGGTCGCGGTTAATGTTGGTGATCGATTGATGATCAAATGATGATAACAATCGAATTAATCTTGAGGGAAGCTTCGTATGATGGTATTGATGCAATTCCTTATGTTAATTTTGAAGTTTGAAGCTCGAAGAAGATGAACACATCAGTTGCAGGTCCGCGGGTATGGTGATGTCGAAGGTGGTGTTTAAATTCGTTTCAAGTGAAATGGAGAATGGGGGTCGATTAGAAACAGCTTTATGGTTGTTAGGATTCGTTTAATTCGATTAAAATGGGGTGTTAGTGCGATCTGTCGACTGTTAAAGTAGCCGACAACTCGTGGGAGGGAAAACAGGCTCTGAATCGCACTCACATTATCAAATTAGTGTGCCCACGTGATTCGATTCTCGTTGTAGAAGATATTGGGACGGTTTGGAGTAATTTAATCGAGTTTTGTGGTGGTTTGGGGTTTGCCGGAGCCGTTGGCCGGCGGTGGCCGGACGGTTGCCGGAAGTCGAGAGAGAAGAGAGAGAAAGCAATTTGATTTTTTTTTTCAATTTACACAAATGGTCCCTGAGGTTTAGATGTTTTGTTATTTTATGCTCAAAGCTTTATTTAAAGTTTTTAAATTTACCAATCTACCCCCTGGGCTTATAAAATAATTGGATAATATATCAAATTAATTGTTTGTTAACTTTATAACTTTATAATTTGTAATATGACTTTCCATTTAGTTACTCATTATAAAATGATTAATAAATTTTATAATCTTCTATAAAAAAATATTTATAATCCATAAATTATTATAAGTTGTCTAAATGTTTCATAAATGAATAATTTATTTATTTATTATTATTATTTTTATTATTATTATTTTGATTATTGTAATTATTGGAATTACCATCAACGTATTAAACTTAATTGTTTAATTAACTTTATTTGACCATATTGACTCACACATTGATCAGACACCTTGATCAATATGCAATAATTTGACTTAACAAATAATTTGACTGCTTATAAAAACATGTTGACTCATACCAAATAAAACCGCTTTGAACCATAACTAATACCATCCGTTTGATCCATAACAAATACCACTCATTTTGACCCAAAACAAATATCAATCATTTGAGCCATAGCTAATATCACCCATTTGACCCATAACCAATATGACCCAAGCTGACTATACTCAATATCAACAGTTACGACCCATAACCATTATCACTCATTTTGACCTTTTCTGACCTGTTTTGACCCATAACCTATTAACAACCCGTTTTGATCCATATCAAATACCAACCGTTTTGACCCATTTCCAATACCACCCTTTTTGACCCACAACCAATACCACCCGTGTTGACCCATACCAAGTTTCAATAGTGTCGAGCTATAACCGATATCACCTATTTTGACCCATAAATAATATCACCCAAGATGGCTAATACCAAATATCAACCGTTTGACCCATAACCAATATCACTCAAGCTAACCCATATCTAATATCAAATGTTTCGACCCAAAACCAATATCACCCATTTTGACCCACATCCAATATCACCAAGTTGACCCATAACTTAATCACCCATTTTAACCTATACCAATACCACCCGTTTTGACGGATGCCAAATATTAGTTGTTTTGACCCATAACCAAGGCCACCCATTTTGACCCATAACCAATACCACTCGTGACCCATACCAAAATTCAGTCGTTATAAGCCATAACTAAAATCACTCATTTTGTCCATAACCAATATCACTCAAGCTGACCCATACCAAGTATCAATCGTTTACGACCCATAACCAATATTACTCATTATGACCCACAATAAATATCACCAATTGACCCATAACCTATCACCCGTTTTGACCCATACCAATACCATCTGTTTTGACCCATAACCAATATCAGCCGTTTTGACGCATACCAAATATAAATTGTTTTGACTCATAACCAATACCAACCGTTTTGACACATAACCAATACCACCCATGTTAGCGCATACAAAATTTCAATCGTTTGAGTTATAACCAATAATAATGCTTCAGTTCAGTAAATCTTATAAGCAATCCAAAAACTCACAAAACAATTTATTGGTGCTTTATAAGCAATCCAAAACACCATAGACAGAAATCTAGAGTGAGTTGCATGGACATATTGGTGGTAATTTTTAACCAGATTTACAAACCCTTGAAACCAATCGATCCAAGTTCACAAGTCGCTCAATTTTGGTTTAATTTCATAGTAATGATATAATTAGTATGTTAGTGTCATGGCTACCAAGTTAGATGATCAAGTTTTTAAGCAAGTTTCTTAAACACTGTAATCAAGTTTTTCGGTAAGTTTTTTAAGACATAATCAAGTTTTAAGTAAGCTCCTGATTATAATAAAAGTAATTGAGAGTTATATATTACTTACAGACTTTCAGAAGGTACCAAATTCAATCATCAATCAAAGGCATTCAACAAACCTAGGCCAATTTTCAAAGAAAAAATCAATTAATCATCTGATATCAACATAAAACAAGGATTAAAAAAGTAAGAGTAAGTGAAGGTGTGCATGGTCTACAAGGGAACTTGAGCTACTAAATGACACTAATGGCAGCGATGAATATAAGTACATAGTAGTCGTTGTACATGTGTAAACATCTTTTCATGTTTTGTTCGCTAATGGTGCTATGAAAAGTTTTTGCAGATGTCTGTTTTATACAACTTGTGATGACAAATGAGCCAAGAGAAAATGGGTTAAAAATTGGCCTTTTTTCTTCATAAAAGATAGTAGTAGTTTTATTTTTTTGTGCTTTTGGTGTTTCAAATTTGAAGATTTTAGTTAACATGAACATGCTTTCATTTTTTGGAAATCATATACTTATTTATTATACCTTGAAAAACAATATCAGTGACCATATTATGTTTTATAGATTAACATAAAATGAAAATATTGAGTAAAATATATAAAGCTACCTATGGTAATGTATGATGCATCTGGTATTAGATTTCATGCTGGTTGGTAATATTAAACTTTAAAATATAAAATATAATAAATTTAAAATTTAATTTAAGTCTTAAAAAAGAAATTGACACAAGATTTTGTAATTGAAATAAACTTTTTTTTAAAATACAATTGTATTCTTAGTTGTAAAATACTAAAATAAAAAGTATGATTATATTAAAAATATAAAAATACTAATGAAAATGTTGAACATGGTGTATTTATTCCTCTATCAAATATATGGTATTTACGAGAGAAAAATCCGCAGCATCACGTGCTTAGGCAATTAATATTAATATGTTTATAATGGAATTTTAGGCATTAGTATTGCATACTATAGTAATAATCTAAATAAGAAGTATAAAAGCCAATTTTGACCAGATAATGGTTAATTCATCTTGTATAAGTTGGTTTAATGTTTTTGGGGTCCCAATCGAATTAAAAATATGAGACCCTTTTGAAAAAAAACACAATCTAAACAAAAGTAACCTAATCAAATTTCTTTGAAAAAAAACAATAAATCAAAGAAAATTTAGTATACTAATATTGTGTGCTTGATAGTTGATTTCTTTAAAAAAAAGGCAAAAAAGAGTTAGCCGATGTTGATCAGATCAATTAAAGAGGAAGAAACTTAGAAATAATCGTTTGCTTTGTGAATTGTATGATTGTGTTTCTTCAATAACCTATCAAGTCATCTAAATTTTTATTGGGATTCAACCATCAAGTGTTATTTTAACTTCAAATTTCATTGACCCATATAATACCAAAACTCCGCATAATTTCTTTAAACATGGGGGGTCGTTATTTTTTGGGGGACCTAAGCCCAATGCGCCACAAATTATATTATACAGCTGACCCTACAGTTCTATTGACCGGTAATATCGTACTTGTGCTTTTAATTGGTGGGGCACAAATGTATTGGTTCCAAAGCATGTACACAAAGAGGATTGCTTATGGTGTATACATGAAACTGATTACAATCATTATTTATACTAGAGATAAACATTTTTGGATAAATAAATTAATTTACCCAACTACACAACATGGTTAAAGTACAATTCTATGTGGCTCTTTAATTTAGAGTTTTATTATCAGTACATGATTAAAACATAATCCTATACACATCTAAATTATAGTTAATGCTTTATACACCTCTAAATTATACTTAGTGCTTATAATTTGACCACTCTTCGGTATCAACCAGGCTCCCCACAGTATATAATGTAAAACAAAGATGTCATTTGGTTTTCAAAGACCAACTACAGTTACATTATATGTTAAATGGTCATAAGATATAAAGTGAACGAGCATTTATTCTTAGGCAAGCTAACAACATTGTTAGTGGATCAGTTCATCATATTCAAAATTAATAAAACCTAGCTTCATACCTAGAAATAACTTTTAAAGTTCAGCCAAAGTCTAGAAACAATTATTAACAAATATGATATCAAGATTTCTTAAAACGTTAGTAAGCAACAAATCTATGTTAACTCACATCATGAAATAACTCACATCACCCCCTACAATAGGTTATATAACTCACTTTCTACTTTCTTGGCCTCTTATTTGGTGTGGTTTCGTTGGGCGCCCTAACCTGCAGTTTAAGGCATCCCCTCAAATCATGAAATATATACAGAGACCCATGTACATCAGCTATCGTAATATACCAGAAAGGTTAAATCTTGATTTGTGATGAAAATTTAAATATACATATGCTGATTAAATTTTGGGTAAAGCACTAAAGCTAGGAGAATTCAACATCTATGCACAAAGACATATGCTTTTCTCATCTTTTTAATAGTTTTCGAGTAATCCAGGCATTAACCGATCTAAAGCTTCTACAAATGTCACTTGTGAGATAATAAAAAAACTTTGTCATATAATTGCAACATTACAGCTTCACTGCATATCATGTGTTTAAAAAGAAGTAAATGCATTAACCAAATAAAGAATGCAACTGGAAAACATATCCATGTTTTCCACATAAGGTTTTGGGTGTTTGGTGACAAGTAAACCAATGCTTTCACTAGACCAGTCAAGCAGGAGAAGAAACATGAGACTCTAGAACAAATATCGACAGAATACATAACGAAGCTGCCTCCCAAACTACCTCCATAAGATTGAGACAATGAATGGTGGGCAACCCATATGAAAAAGATAATTGAGTTGTACAAAGTACAAACCTTATGACAATAACTGATACTATTTACCTGTTCTTTATGGTGTCACAACTACATTACTATATATATCATGCTTCATAATAATTGGGATGTCATATTTTAAAATTTTCATCCCAACCCTTATATGACAATAGTAATTTACTTTCTTATTTTTTGGTACGACCATAGCACGTTGGGAGACACATGACACAAACTCAACGTGCAACTTAACGATCTCCACACTTATGAATGTAATTGGGTGTTCGTAAAATTATAACCGAATGTCATTAAATGTTTGCTTACCACCTTACCTGTGTTGGCGTTGTGCCGACCTATGCCTTTCTACTTTACTTTGTTCCCATTAACAGAACTTGGTTGTGAGGATTTTCTTTAATCAGAGTGTCTATACTTTTTGATGAATTTTGCTCTAAAATTATACGTAGTTTGACTTTCAGCAACACCAACATAAAAATTGCCACGAGTAATTTTTAGGTATTAGGCATGTTTACTAGTTTCTTTTTATATATGAAAGTTGTGGGATATAAAAATTCTAAAATTAAACATTTCATTCCACTTGTTGAATAAAATAATTAACATATTTATTTTCCTTTGGAATAATTGATTCGATTCCCACAGTGATATCTACTGTCATTATGACCCAGGAATTTTAGGTCGACTTTTAGATACAAATTTAGAGGTGTAGAACCTGTTTTTTTTTTTCCAAACAGGTTCGGTTTTTAAATCGAACCGGTTTTCTTGATATGTATAACTTTTTTTAAATAGTTTTTCATCAAGAATCCTCAGTTCATATCGGTCTGAACCGGTTGTAAACCGGTTTTCTAGAAAAACCATTTTTTATACCTATTTAATCGGTTTTTTAAAATTGAAAACGGTTACAAACCGATTTTTGTGCACTTTCTTAATAGTTTGACCCAAATAACTTTTATGATTTTTATTAGTTTAAATTTTATTTTTCGATCACATAGATGCATTTTCTTCTTGTTTATAATTAGTCATCGAACATCATTCGTTGGTTAATCAAACTTTTCACTTACTCTTTAACAAATATAGAATAGATAGAGTAGGCTTCGTCTTTAGTTTTTAACTCTTAATAGTTTGACCAAATAACTTTTATGATTTTATTAGTTTAAATTTGATTTTTTCCATCACATAGATATATTTTCTTATCTATATTATATATAAAGCATATGAGAGGGACATTTTAAGATACCATAAAATTAAGAACAATAACTTTATTTAATGCATAAATTACAACTACTTTGAGAGTAAAATAGTATTTATAATATTATTTACATATCACCCCTTACAATTAGTTGTATAATAACCTTACTTTTTCTAATATTTACATAAAATTTTACATTATCTACCCCGTAAACCAAGAAAACTAAATTTATTTTGACATTTCAGCTATATATTTTAAAATATTACGTTTAAAAAACTTTTGAGACTATAACTGTAACCTGTGTTTTTTTAAATGTTTTGGTGTAAACTTTTTGTTTAACCGATCCGTATTTTATGAGGTACAATAAGTTAATGCGTAAATGTACAAGTAGTCATGCAAAACGCATTTATTTATTGTTTTAATTTTTAGCTTAAAAACATATTAAACTTTTGTAAAACTACTACAAGAATAATAAAATATTAAAATCACGTGTCGCATGTAAAATATCGTCCCGCCGCATTGCGCGGGCACCGTTCTAGTTGTTTATAATTAGTCATCGAATATCATCCGTTGGTTAATTTAATATTTGGTAAACAGATTAAATGCTAATGATAATAAAAAGATTAAAAAGTAAGGTGTTGTAAAACTCACTCACCTCTTTCTTTCCGACCTTAAATTCTAACAAGTTTGTGGAAAAGTTGAGAAATACGTCCCTTCCCTACCCTGATCTTTGTACCAAACTGTTTGAGGGGGTGACCGCGACTGGCATTCACAGTTGGGGGCCATCTTCTACACTTCCTCATCCAGCTGAAGGATTCTCTGAGCATGAGTTGGATGATGTTCAGTGTACTCAGATGGAAATAGAGCCCCCATCTATAAGTGAAGAATCCTCTAGCCGGTCAAAACGAAAGGCAAATACTAAAAGTAGCAAAGAAGTTCGTAGAAAAATAATAGATGACGACTTAAGAGAAGTTGGGAATGAAATTATCAATGTTGCAAGGATGTTGGCGGGGAAAAAATAATATTGGCAATGAAATGGATGCATGCATGGATAAGCTGGAAAAAATGGAATGGGGGGGGGAGAGAAGATCCGAGATATAACACAGCTCTTTTGCTATTCGGTGAAAGTGCTTATGTTATCCGAGATAAATCCTTCCAATTTGCCTTAATAATTTCATATTAACAGACTCTCTTTTGCTCAAATTTTTTCTATCTAATCTGACCCATTTCCAAAATGTTGAAAAGGGTTTGTTTTCTTCATTCATTTAACTATGTGTCTGTGTGTTTGTTGCTCAGAACAGAGGCAATATGATCTTATTTTGACTATTTTGTTTGAATCATATTCACTTTCATATTGTTTTAAGTTATATTATATTTGGTTCTATTTTACAGTTGAAAACTGAATCTTCCTTTGCTATTGTGTGTTTTTAGCTATATGGAGTATTGCTCTACTGTGATTTGACTTTTCAGTTGGCCTCATGTCCAAAATGAACAAAAGTCAGCTTCTTTCGTCTGGGATTAGTTCAAACTATACGTTTAGTGTTACAAATACTAATTATGATCTTGTCTTTTAATTGTTATTAATCCTTCCATGTTGAATGTTAATTTTACTCATGAACTATTATTATATATTTTTACTTAACTAAAACTCCATTTTTTTCAGTATATACTTGCAGATTATTCCAATCGAGTAAGCAAATTACTACCAGAGATCACCAACAACATGAAACTCGTATTCAATGATTTCCCAGGTGGATGAGAGTGTTTCGAGCTCATTACAAGATTTTGCTTCAACAATGGCACCATTGACATCAATTCACCTATTTTTAAAGATTTTAAACCCAAAATAAATAACCATTCAACATACCTCAACAACAATCCAAAGCGAAACCCAAATCTTCAATAGCCTGCAAAAAAAATTATCAGCAAAAACCTAAGTCTTAGAACATGCAACCCTATGAACGCCAACATATCTCATATCACAGATCCAAAACCCAAAAAAACCTATTAAATAATCGTAGAAAACATCTTAAATACTTAACCTCCGAACAACATCAATGAAGGCTCTCACCCCAAAATCAGAATCAAAATCGAATTGAGAGTAGAATGTATTTCATAGCATAGATTCAGAATAAAAAAGACACCTAATTGAACGATTATCGACAATAACCTAAACACTCAACCTGGAAACAACATTAATGAAGGTCATCACCCCAAAACAAAAATCAAAATCAAAATCAACAAAACACACAAACTAAAATATATCAAACCCCAAAATCCACAGAACATGCAGAGCCCAAAAAAATCAAAGTTCAACAACATATAAGAAAGAGACAAAATTCAAAGTGAACACCGACGGGAATCAAAGCCCTTAAAAGAGCTAACAAAAGCAAAAGCTAAACCTTAATAGCAAGAATCCACAGAAAATCCACAATGGCAGAATGAAAGCGGCAACCCAGAATGAGAAGGCCAACGATCCTTATAAGCGAACGCAATCGAAGCACACGTAAGAGGCAAGTGTCTCGAACCCACTATCCAATTCAAACCCAAAAAGAAAACCAGGAGGAAAAGAAAAGAAAAGGAAAAAAAATAAAAAAAAAACCACCGACAACATGTTTTAATAAGAATAGAGAATTGATACATATCTCTCTAAAATACAATACGATAGCGGAACACCCTAATGAAAAATCCCACTTCTCGAACTTGAATTATTCAAAAATTTTAGATTTTTGGATCTTTGAATTTGGATTCAGATAGCAACTTAAAACTATCAGATATTTCATGGTTGTCACCCCAGATCCCTAATTCGGATAGAATTTATTTGTAGTTAACTATTTTAATGAGTAAAGGGTAGATCTCAGACAAATAGATATATATGTCTCCCTATTTGAATTCGTATTTGAAATTTTAAAATTACAAATTCGGATCCCTTACGATTTGCCCTCTTTTAATTTTCCTGTAAATTGATTACGAAAACCTTCAAAACCAAATCAAATTTTGTAAAAAACATGAACATCAATATATGCTCTAATGAAATTACAATAATAACAACACGGGAATTCAATTTAAACCATCAAAAAACCCAGTTTCTTCCTATCTGTTACCCTTGTGAATTAGTTTTCAACTACTTCATATCTAATGACGTTGATTTCTTTTATTGTTTAACTAAGTGTTTGTTATAACTTTTAAGAGGTTGAATTTTATATTTCGTATTAAACTTAATGTTTTAATTAATTATAATATTTGTCAAACTAGAAATTGAAATGTTAAGTTGCGTAGCTCATGGTTTTACACGATGTGGGTGTTTGGGAGTGCTTTTTAGTTTTTTACATACCTTTTAACTTATTAACTTTTAAAAAGTTAAAAAGTCTATTTTTTAGTGTTTGACAATGTGATGGTTGTGGGGAAATAAATTAATAAGTCACTTTATACTGACTTATTAACTTATTGAAAAAGTCAATAGATTGTTTTGAGAAGCAATCCCAAACATGTCCGGTATTATAATTTTGCTCTACGATTGTTTTAAGCGTCAAATTTAATTTATTTCTTGTTTTATGTACACAGAAAAATTCCATAACGCTTCTTTAACCGGCTACCTATTCTCAAATTGTGTTTAGGTTGATATTGATTAAACTTAACCACGTTTGTAAAAATGAAAATATAATCAGTGTGTGTATATCAATGTTTTCCAGAACCGAATCGGATACCTTATTGGTTCACTTGTCGGACCGGTTATGAGAACCGGATAAATTTTTAATTATTTGATGAATATATGTAAAAAATACTGAAAGAATTTAAAAATATATAAAAAACCCAATCCACTCCCCCCGTTTGACCGAATACAACCTCCGACTCGAGATAAACTGGCCGGTTCAATGCCTCCAAAACGAACCACCTCTGATCGGATCGGTAGCTATGACGAATCATGGTCGGACAAGCCGATCCGATCCAACCCTCACAACACTAGTGCCTATTTGGTCTACTGACACTAGTTGATGTGGATAAGAGCAATGTAACCTTAAAGTTACAAACTTGAATCCTACTTCAGCTCAAAACCTTGCAACCATTAATAGGAGGTTGGCAAAGAGCTCTCTAGTCATACGCAAGTCAGAGGTTTTATGAGCTAATATGTTTCCGTTTGAAACAGATTGACATTATCCTCAAGCATTAAACTAATGATCAACTATAAAAATCCCGGTTCAGGATAAACGCATTTGGGCTATAAAAAATATGTCACTAATCACAAATTACCATAACTATTAAAGAATGAACTTATATTTTATAATCATAAAAACTAAAAAAACAGGTCAAAATATAAACGCTACATTGCAATCTATTTTGATTACACGTTTTAAAAGTTTGACGAGACCAAATAACATGAACGGTAGAGATTGCTTGTTGCAAACACATAGAATCGCACGGAGTATTCTAGATCCTTCTTTTATCATTGTTAATATCATGATCAATCAATCTGGACCGTCCATTCTACCTCATCAATTATACTACAACTCTCATCCCCAAATTCCAAACCCTATCTTTCAACTCAACAAACTCAAGTCTCCGATAGGATCTACTTATTCGCAGGTATCATTCTCCATATATGTTACAGATTGTATGTGTGTTTGATTGATTTATAGGTGTGATCTGATTTTGATCTGCCTTTGATTTGATTTTGTTTTGTGTGTGTTAGATTTGTAAGTGAGTATTGAAGATCGAAGGAGAGCAGGATGTTTGGAAGAGCACCGAAGAAGAGCGATAACACGAAGTATTATGAGATCCTTGGGGTCCCGAAGAACGCTTCACAGGATGATCTGAAGAAGGCGTATAGGAAAGCCGCTATTAAGAATCATCCTGACAAAGGTGGAGATCCGGAGAAGGTGATATGATTTAACCCTAACATTCTTATTATTAACGTAATTGTATGTAATTTGTTGTGAGTGTTGTTGCTCGAAGATTATGTGATAATTTAAGTCGGTAACTGGATGAAATTTTGCTTCGATTGCTTGATTGACGATAGTTTTGATAGACAGATGTTTGATATTCAAAAGCTGTTACTGTTAATCTGAATTGAAGATCCATGACAATTTGAGATGAAACATCAACTAATTTGGCTGGTATACATGGATGAATGATCGGGTTCAAAGATGCTGTGTTTTGATGACTGCAAGTTTCAGTTGTTTTGTTGTTGGTCAATTTACAATGATATAGACAATTAGACACCCTGAATCCTTATGACACTATTATTAGACTTGAAACAGCCTTTGATAGAGAGATGTTTCTAGATTAGTACGCATCCTGCACCTAACAGTTTATGTCTCGCTGCTCAATCATACTTGCAAGATCAAATTTGTAAATCATATGCCGCATTTAACAGCCTTTGATAGTAGTATTAGACTTGAAACGGCCTTCTTGGTTGAAGCATTATGTTTTGTGCTTTAATTTTTAACTAATAATTATGTCCAACGTCTATCTTCTAGCTCATATGAGCTATTCTGCTGCGCAATGATCCCTTATTCTTATGAAAAGTTCACGGCTTTTGAAGTCTATATACATATGGACGTATGGTAGGTAGTGATGATCTTTTTTGTAGTTTTAAATTGATCAGCACATCATTTGCTGTTAGTTATTTTTTTTTTTCAGTGATTCATGTGAGAATTTTAATCTAGTCCCAATGTTAGATTTTGCAAATAAGATGTTTATTTGGGACTAGAAGTTGTAAACTGGTCTTGTTTATATTGGACGCTGGTGTATTCATTTCTGTTGCATTTAGCCTATGAACATCAAACTTATGTATTTATATTTTGATATGCCATTTCTGTTTCAGTTCAAAGAGCTGGCCCAAGCATATGAGGTACTAAGTGACCCAGAGAAGCGTGAGATATATGATCAGTACGGTGAGGATGCCTTGAAGGAAGGAATGGGTGGTGGAGGTGGTGGTCATGACCCCTTTGACATTTTCCAATCCTTCTTTGGTGGTAGTCCTTTCGGTGGTAAGCGTTCTTGATTTCTTGATCTCCTTAAGTTTTAGAAGTTATTCCACTTCATCTTTGAAGTTACTATAGCTGTGTTTACTGTAAAATCATTCAAAATCGTTTTGTGCGCAGGAGGCGGTGGTGGTAGCAGCAGGGGACGAAGGCAACGAAGGGGTGAAGACGTTGTTCATCCCCTCAAAGTCTCTCTTGAGGATCTTTATAATGGAACTTCCAAGAAACTCTCTCTTTCACGCAATGTAATCTGCTCCAAGTGTAAGGGGTAAGGGCTCACCTTTTTTGTATTTATTCCCTTTTTTGTAATGGTTTGATCTTCTTGTTTTACTTACTCGACTTGCGTATTTGCAGCAAGGGTTCAAAGTCAGGCGCTTCAATGAAATGTGCTGGCTGTCAAGGTTCTGGAATGAAAGTCTCTATCAGACATCTTGGCCCATCTATGATCCAGCAAATGCAGCATCCTTGTAATGAATGTAAGGGTACCGGAGAAACCATTAATGATAAGGATCGATGCACCCAATGCAAGGGTGAGAAAGTCGTGCAGGAGAAGAAGGTACTGGAAGTGCATGTGGAGAAGGGTATGCAGAATGGACAGAAGATTACATTCCCTGGAGAGGCTGATGAAGCTGTAAAATTCTTTTTCTTATTTTTATTTTGGTATTTCCTTCCGTTTATTATGACTTTAACATTGTTTAACTTGTTTTGTGTTAATCGCTATTCAGCCCGACACTGTTACCGGAGACATTGTGTTTGTGTTGCAACAAAAGGAGCACCCTAAGTTTAAGCGAAAGGGTGATGACCTTTTTGTGGAACACACATTGAGCCTAACCGAGGCTCTATGTGGGTTCCAGTTTATCTAACCCATTTGGATAACAGACAGCTCCTCATCAAATCTCAACCTGGGGAGGTTGTCAAGCCTGGTAATTTTCTTCTGCTTCCATAATACCTATGTTAATAATTACGTTTTTAATATGGTTCTACAAGCAATGGCGATTAGATTGCTAATCTCTTTCGTTTGAACTGGATTGTAGATCAATTCAAGGCAATCAATGATGAAGGAATGCCAATGTACCAGCGGCCATTTATGAGAGGGAAGCTATACCTCCACTTCACCGTAGAATTCCCGGATTCATTGTCACCAGAGCAGTGCAAGGCGTTGGAGGCAGTGCTGCCGCCTAAGCCTTCAATGCAGATGACAGACATGGAACTGGATGAATGCGAAGAGACGACTCTTCATGATGTCAACATCGAAGAGGAGATGAGAAGGAAGCAACAAGCAGCTCAAGAAGCTTATGATGAAGATGAAGATATGCACGGTGGGGCACAGAGGGTTCAATGTGCACAACAGTAATTGAATCATTGTTAAGGTTTGGTCTGATCTGGTCATTTATCATCTTAGGTTTGGCAAGACAATAACGTCAACTGTAATTTTACATTATACTGTTATGTTTGTCCATCTGTTTTGAGAACCTTTAAGATGTGTGGATTATTGACTCATTTCGAACTCTTTGACCCCTTTGTTGTAGTCAAGTCACTGCCATGGTAGAAAGATTGCCAAAAGCAAATCCTTTGAATTTCAAAATAACTAAAAACGAATTTTAGTTATGATGCCACATTGTCAAAACAAGGTGACTACAACAAACAAATCAGTAGCAATAATTGAATGAGTAAACCAAAGTTGATGAAAACTTGGCTCAGCCAATGTTCTTGTTTGCTGGTTCAATTGTTTGTCGCGAAAGTTGTTTGGCTCAATGGAAAGTTGAAACGGGTGGTGTCATAGACGTATATAAAAACACTTGAAATAAAGGACTCAAAAAGCTTAACTTAGAATGTGCTGGACATTGGCATGTAGTTTTAGCAATGATTGTAATCGAACAAGATAGCTTTGTGTTATGGAATCATTCAATGATGTGTTTCTCTACATGGTATTGTAGTTTCTTAATTATTTTACTTTATACTTGTCAGAAGGGCAAACTGACTCCTCACTTGTAAAATGTCGATAAGTATTAGCATTTTTGGCACCTTTCCTTAATCCGCATTATTAAATGATATGCGGTATTCTTGAGTAGATCCAAACACCGTATAGAAGCTTACAACCAGAAGAAGAATTACATATTGATAACGTGAACTGTTATTGGACCGCGTGATCTATAGAGTCACTTTGACCGATAACAATACTTTACATTCTTTGCTAAAAGCTCTCTAATATCATAATCATCAGATTTCTATGATGATTGTGCAATTATGACTATTTTTACCAACCAAAAGGGAAGTTACAATTATTATAAATCAAATCTATGCAAATTAATAATTACATTGGGCGGGTGGACACGTGTCATCGTTATATCATATCTAGCATTTATTTCCCGCTCAAATCATTTATTAATCTTTAAAAAGTCAAAATAACTAAATTTTCTAAATTTCTCTCTCTCTCTCTCCCCCCCTCTCCCTCTCTCTCTCTCTCTTAAAACATTCTAAATTTTTCTAAAATCAATATTTTTATAAAACATATTTTAATTATTTAAAAAATAAACATTTTGATTAAAAAAATACACTTTGAAAAAAATATATTAAAAAGCTATCAATTTTTTTAAACAAAGTATCTTTTCACGCATATGAAATATTCTAAAGAGATGTTTTTTCAAATAAAAGATTTATATAAAACTGTTTTTCTTAAAAAATTAAAAAATAACCGAAACCCGGAGTTTTTAAACAGTGAGATATTTACAAAAATGATATTATGTCAAAACATACTTTTATTAAATACGAAAAATTATTTGTAAAAACAAAATAACCAAAAGCCATAGTTTTAAAATAATGAGATTTTTATTAAAAATGACATTTTTTAAAATCAATATTCTTATAATGAAATGTTTCTTAACATATTTCTAAAAGGAGAGTTTTAAAAACACTTTTTGAAATGAAAGTTTTAAAAAATAATAAAAATATTTTTTAACTAAAAATTTTACTCACACATAATTTTAGTTATATCTAATATCAAAAATAGTGTTTTTTTAACTCTTCATTAATTATAATATTTTTTATTTAATGAATACACGGAACTATAATCTAGTTCTTAATATAACTATATCAGCTGCCAATGAGTCGTAATTTGAACTATTAACATTAAATCTAAAAAGATAAAAAATAGGATATATCGTAACTTTCTTAACGAACCAAAAAAAACCCAAGTATTTTATGATCCGAAAAAAGCAATATGTCATTAAAAAATGTTTGACTTTTTGTATATTTATTAAAATAACCCTCCAATTAAAAATATATGACAATAAATATTCAATTCTATATATTTCTTAAAAAAATAATAAAAACACCCCAGCTGATAAAGCCTCACAAAGATCGAGAAGTCGTTAAACACGCTCAGAGGCTGTTTGGAATTGTTTTTTCAAAACATATTTTGACTTTTGGAGGTGTGAAAAGATTAAAATGCCCATCCAAAAGTCACTAGAAGTTAAATTTTTTAACTTCTGGTGATTTTTAGAGGGGCATTTTGGTCTTTTCACACCTTCAAAAGTCAAAAAATATTTTAAAAAAGCAATCCCAAACACCCACTCACTAGTTATCAAGAGTGGAATCTTCTCCTACATGAAAAGATTATAACATATATAAAGAAAACACTAACCGGTTGGGCCCTAGCGTCGTTAAAGTGGCTGATTTAGACAAACCCTTAACGAACGTTAAAGAGATGAATAAATTCATTTTCTATCACTTTTGACAATCTCAATAAAAGAAGCTTTAAAACCATTACAATTGCTTTAAAAAATATTTTAGTAAATTCATATTTGCCTAGACGATAATTTAACTAAATAAACTACTACACATAGTTAAAGCGTAGTAACTCACGTATCAAATGTGAGTCAACTCAACTCCGACGACTCGGGCACTGGTGAGCTCCGGCACACCGGGCACGTAGCATGCACCTGGAACCACGTATCTATACACTTACAATGAAACAAGTGCCCACACTCCGGCAACAACCGTACGACCTCCGGCGCCATATAATCCCCCAAACAAATAGCACACCCAGTGCCACAACCAACAGCAAGGGTCTCCTTCACGGTGTCGGAGTAAACGAACGTCGGAAAAGCCGCGAGGACGTCGTCTTCGAGGCGAATGGAGAGCGTCGTAGAGTGGAAGTCTTCGGTGTCGGAGTCGGAGGCGGGTGGTGGTGATGGAGAGCGTTTGATGCGTTTGCACATGTAGGAAGTGTATATGAGGATGAGGATGAAGAGGAGGACGATGAGAGCGAATCCTACGTCGTAGGCGACGCGGTTTTCGGTGTTTTCGGGGGCGCGGGTGGTGGCGGAGGGTGGTTCCCCGGTGTGTATGGTGGTTCTCATGTTGTTCAAGGGGTGAGGAGAAGGTGAAGAAGGGAAGACATGGGCTATTATTATCTTTGAGTTAATCAAGTTTTAATACATATATATATATATGTATATATATGTGTGTGTGTCTCTATCTAGCCATCTAGAGTTAGAATCTTTAAAAAACTCATCTTATAACATAAACAAAAGAATCGATTTATATAAACGTCAATTAAAGCTGGTGAAGTGGTGATATCTAACTTTTTTATATAATTTATTATTCAAGTCTAATATACATACATACAAAACGATTTAAATATCATCAAATTTAATTTACATGTATGTAAATTAATAGTTCTTTTGATTTTTAAAATAAAAAATGATTTTGTAATTATTCTAATCATGTCTATCTATACACATACGTAGAGAGAACTTTGCTTTAGAACTATTAAAAATATATTGAGAACATATATGTATTTCTGATGGTTTTGAAATAAATGTACCTCTATAAAATATACATCGAAAACTATGAGAATTGTTTAATGCATATGTAATTATCGTGAATATGATATACAAGACGGTTAAAATATATATTGAAGACTGTGAGAATTGTTTAATGAATATGTAATTATCGTGAATCTATCAATACTAATAAAAGAAAGTTTTTGTATGCCACTTGTCACAATTCTAGAGCTACTAAGTTTTATTTTTCCGCTTCTCTCTCCTAATAAATATTATATTAACTACAAATAATTTTATTTAATTCTTTTTATATTACAAATATAAACTTTAAAAAGGAGATTTTTCTACAAATGCAATTCGTAAATAAATAACTTTTATAATAAATAAGAAATTTTTTCAAAAAAAAATATCAAATTAAAAAACCATAATATATTTTAAAACCTGTGGCTTTTAAAAATAAAATTCTTACGAAACAACAGTAATTAAATTAAGTTATAATAAATAAATTATTAAAAATGCACTTTTTTATAAACTGTTTGTTTTGAAACAATTTGTTTAGAAACCAACTTATTTTGAAAAAAAAAGAAATTAAAAAAAGTTTAAAAAATAATATCGTTCTTTTATCAGTTGTACGTAATATAAATAATATCTTATATTAAAATATCATTTTATAGTTCATTAATTTTTATTAATAACTATTTAATATTTTATTTATTCAACCCGTGTAATACACTGGGTATTAACCTAGTATGATATACAAGACGGTTATGTAAGTGCTAGGCTTCTCTCTCACAGCCTCACACTAATTTTTAATTAATTAATTTTTTTACATAGTAACACCTTAATTAACAAAGATACAATAAAAATTTTAGAATATAAAAATATAATTTATAAACTATAAAATCTGATATCCATTTCCCTTTTTTATTGCTAAAATCTTAACCGACTACAGCTAATAACATTTTAATATGAAGACACCATTTATTACTAGGATGCTTATTGGTTAAACGTATTTTATTCTATTTTATTAGCCTCCATAATTTGACTTTTGTGGAGAACCTTTCATAAGGTTGTTTGCTACAACTTACCTATTTATAATGTTTTCAGAACCGGATTGGACGTTGAACCGGACATCTTACTGGTTTGATGGTCGGAGCGGTCGGATCTGTCGGACCGGATTTAAAAACCGGATGATGTCATAATTATATATATAGTATATTATATATATAGTTATATATATTGTGATAACCCGAATTTTTCGGTTAATACTATTTAAACTAACTTTTTCCATTTATCGCGAATTAATCCATTTTACTATTTTGTAAGAATAATAATAATAATAAGAATAATAAGATTGTAAATTATTTAAAACTAAAACAAAACTTTGATTTTCAGTTGTAAACTACTACAAACCAGAGGGACCATTTTTGTAAAATTGAAAAAACACAACCCCACCTCCATTTTTTCCCGTATTGTCTTCCCCACCTTCGGCTGAATTTCCGGCCATTACCGAGCACCAAATCCCACTAATGATTAAATTAATCAAACCTAAACCACTATATAACTACATCTAATCGGTTTCCATACTCGATTTCATCTAAAACGCACCCGAACATCACCTTCGAACAACCTCTTAAACCGCGACCTGCAACTCAATTTAAACCCCATTTCCGATCGATTTTAACGAGAACTGATAAGGGGCTTTTAGTCTCGATCATCATACGAAGCTTCCTACGAAATTAATTTGATTTTCATCAAGTTTTGCTCACCCATCGATCACCACCTTTGTCGCGGTCTGTTCATCGATTAGTTCACCATTAATTCAATCATATACGGGTAAATACACACACCCACACACTCGATTTCACTTGGGGAAGAAAAGCCCCATGATTGCAGATGCTATCGAGATTCGAATTGAACCTTAATTTGGTGAGATTCGTACTAGGGTTCTTTCGGGATTGGGGGTTTGACTGAAGTTGTGTTTAAAACAATTTGGAACCGGATCATTACCACGGATTAGGCCTTTGGTTCACCGGTCCGTGGTCCCTTTTCCATCCGAGAGGTCCCGGGTTCGACCCCGGGCAACCTCATATATTTTTTAGGGCCTTTTCAGTCTTTTAAAAATACAGAAAAATTCTAAAAATTATAAAAATCATTTTTGTAAACTTTGTTTATTTTTAAATCATCAAATAATTTTCTGCAATTTTTTTTAAAATTTAATATTTATAAAACATTATAAAAAGGTTATTTTTGGATATTTTCATGTAAAATGGGCTTTAAATTATAGTTTAAATTAATTATAGTTTAATCCTGTTATTTAAAATAATTATAGAAATTAATTACAATTTACATTTAAGTTTACCCGTTCTTATAAATACTTCAATTACGTGAAATTTTTTATATGAAATAATATTTTTCATGGAATTACAATATAAGAGATTCTATTATTAAAATTTTACTTATATATTAAAAACCCCAAATTCTTATCGAAACCTAGTTCGCGTATAATCGTTAAATCTTATTAATAACCTAAATCTTAAAATATATATATATATATATATACACATGTTTAGGTACCTCGTGAAGGCGTTCGTTGGAACAACGATTATCATCCTATTTAATCATCTTATATACATACTTACATGCCAAGTGAGTTTACAGCCCCACTTTTACTTTATACTATTTTCGGGGGAGAGAAACATGTTGTTTTCATAAACGTTACATTACATTGGGTTTTTGTGATACTGCATATACATGATACTATGTTTGTATACTTTGCTCTTCGGACCGTTAATATGCAAATAGCGAGGTGATTGTTAGTAGATCTACTGGGATTGACATACCCCGCCCGGGCTAGTCACGCTAGCTGGTCAAACGGGTGAACGGTTATCCTGTTTTACAGTGTTGTGGTGGGGAATCCACAGTCGGGCCTACTTTATTATTTGATTACATGTCAGCTCGGTCGCGACTTCATACACATAGTGATCATTATGGACTAGCTATCCATTATATGCTTTGATTACAAAATCCGGGAATTTCAATACTGATACTTACTGTTTTCTGATAAACATGTGAACTCACCAGTCTTGTACTGACTTTTGCATGTTTTCTCTCAGGACATTTATGTGGCACGTTTAGGAGCACAGCATCCACTGCATGTCATTCCGCGGTCATCCCAAATTGTTTTCAAGATATAATTTCATGTGCTTTACATAAATTGGATTCGACGCATGTTTGCGTGTTCCAAAACCGTTGTTAAATGTTTTCCTGTTTTCGCTTCCGCGTTACTTAAATATATTTGGTTTGTTTTATTAAAATTAAGCAACTTATATGATTTGTAATTATCGAGTCGTTTGGTGTAACTGATGCTTATTCGAGATCCTGGTTATGTCACACGCCTGACGGTAAAACCCCGTAAGTGGAAATTGAGGGTGTGACAGATTGGTATCAGAGCATTAGTTATAGCGAACTAAAATGAACTTTGCATCTCATTTGCATTGCATTTTAGACTATAGCTGGATTCGCATTAGTTACACACACATAGATTATTAAGCTGTGCTTACTTAATTTGGTTGCCTGAGAACTTTTGCTTTAACATATCCCTATGAGCTTACGACTACAGGGATGGTGACTCCGAGTTACTGTGAGTCACGGGAAGGGTTACTTACGAATTTCCTGAACTTTTGGTTACCTGAAAACTTTTGCTTTAACATATACTTGTGACACATAGACACCTGTATTCTGGATTTCCTGGCAAAAGGCCCTTGGGCTAAGGCAAGCATATTGTATAAATCTCATTGTGAGACCAGTTATGCTTACCTGGGGATTTCTGGGATGAGTGATAAACTATGGTCAATACACAGGTCTCTAAGGCAAATGGGTCAAGGCATATCAACGATTCCTGAACCTTACTGATCCTTTCGTATACTTGGATTGATCGATCCCGATATAATACTTACATATTTGGTACTTCTAACGTTGATGACCACTGTACTTGACAAGATATATTAGCCTGATAGGAGGAACCGGGGGTGATCATGCAAAGCAAATTACCATTACGGGTGCACACGTAATTGTAATTTGTCGTGCATGCTAAGTCCGGTGAATTTGGTCGGGTGGTAACGTTGTAGTCAGTATAAGTCATCGTTTTTACACCGAGAGCAAGAAAGTCTCGGTTTTCATAGAACATAGATACTAATGTGAAAACTATCCTTTAATTCTACTTGTATGAATGCTCACTCCTACCTCGAATTCGGATGAAATTCAAACCATGACGTGTGTCTTAATCCCTTGGATTCGAACTGATCCTCTAGTTTATCTGTTACTTTAAATTCCTGGACTTATTTTCCTTCTCATTCCAAAACAAAGGGGTTAATTACATGCGACTAATAGCTTTGAATTCTGATATCCGGTTGGATATATACTTATTTATGTATGTGGTAATTTAAAGAATGTCTGGAAGAGGACGTGGACGCAGGAGAGGTAGCATCTCCATGACGCCTGCAGAATTGGCGGCGATAATCAATCAGAGTATTACCACAGCGTTGGCAAGCCAACACCCTCCACAATGAAATCCCATTGGACAACCGGCTTGCACCTACAAGTCCTTTATGGACTGCAAACCAAATCCATTCAGGGGAACTGAGGGAGCAGTGGGACTGCTCCGTTGGTTCGAAAAACTGGAGTCGGTGTTTGAAATATGTGAATGCCCTGCCGAGAGTAGGGTGAAATATGTTGCTGGTACTATGGATGGTGCCGCACTGAGCTGGTGGAATACGCAAGTCCAGATGTTGGGTGTTGAAGCTGCAAATGCCATGACTTGGGAAGGTTCCAAGAGGTTGCTGAAAGAGGAATACTGTTCCAGAGATGAAGTGCAGAAACTAGAAACTGAATTCTGGAATTTAAAAATGGTGGGTTCCGAGGTTGAAGCCTACACGACTCGTTCCTACGACTTGGCCACCTTATGTCCCACTATGGTCAACCCGGCTTACAAACGGGTTGAAAGTATTTTATTTATGAAACTAGAACTCACTCAGCAACGCTGACTTTTATGTGTTTTCCAGTTGGCAGGTAATAGTTGCTGAGGATGGCACGGGGCAGCTACTTGGCTAATTTTGGATGGCATTTACTGAAGAAGTTTATTACTAAACTATTTCAGTTTGTAACTTATAATATCAAAATATGAACCTGAAATTTCAGTTTATAAACATATTATAATGTTCACTTCCGCTGCGTTTTTACAAAGTTTAAATGGTTAAACTATAAAATCAGTTTATTAGAGCCAAGGAAGGATATATAATTTTGCATTTACCTCAAATGACAGTTTTCTTACAACTTGTGTTTTCTAAAAGTAGATGAACGCTTTATAAAACTGCTTATATCAAACTAACAGGGGCTATGTCATCAAGTAAATGAACGCTTTATTAATATTGAGTAATGATTACAAAAGAATAATTATAAAACTATGAACAATGATTTCTTCAATTGAATTGATGTTGTTGTTGATGTGACGACGGCTAGGGTTGCACAATTATGTGATAATCGACAGCCGTAATATTGCTAAAATTGCTAGTACCTGAAATCCAGAGCATGGTCACCACTGCTAGACCAAGTACCATTCAGGAAGCTGTCCAACTGGCCCACAAGTTGACTGACCAGGTTGTCGCGCAGGGTAATCTGCCCCCGCGTGGTGCTGCATATGGTTCCAACGATAACAAGAGGAAATGGGAACCATCTGCCAGCAGAAAACAATCTTCATCCTCTACACATCAACCCCAACACAAGAAGTTCAACCCGTCCCAATCTTCTCATGATATGGGGAAATCGGGTGGCTATCATGGAAATCTTCCGAAATGCAATAAATGTAACTTTCATCATACTGGACAATGCACAAGGAACACTTGTGAGAGGTGTGGAAAGTTTGGGCATGCTGCCAAGGATTGCAGGGTAAACCTCTCGGGAAAAGCACCTCAACAGCAGCAATAATACTATAACCATACGGGTGTTATGAATGCGGTCAACCCGGTCACTTTAAAAGGGAATGTCCAAAGCTAAAAGGGAATGGAAATAGTGGTGCTACTGATAAGCCTAAAGATAACAATAATGGTGGTGGGGGTGGTAGAGGCAGAGCTTTCATCATGGGCTCAGGTGAGGCTCGAAACGACCCTACTGTAGTATCTGGTAGATTCTCTATTAATGGATGTTATGCCTCTGTTTTATTTAACTCTGGTGCTGATAAAAGTTATGTATCCATAAAATTTAGCAAAGTACTAGGACTGGTACCTACTAACCTGACTTCTGAGTACACCATAGAAATAGCCGATGGTTGGATGATAACAGCAACCCAGGTGTTTAGAAACTGTAAGCTAGGCTTATCTGGACACACTTTCTGCATAGATCTTGTTCCTGTCACACTCGGTAGCTTCGATGTAGTGGTCGGGATGGATTGGCTATCCAAGAACAGTGCTGAGATCATTTGCAAGGAGAAGCTGATCAAGTTACCTATTTCGGACGATGAAATTCTTACAGTGGAAGGTGAAAAGGTGGGTGCGGTGGTCGGCATCATATCATATTTGAAGGATCAGAAATGTCTCAGGAAAGGACACCTTGCCTTGTTGGCACTTGTTACTGAAACAAAGACGGATGAAAGGCGAGTCGAAGATATTCCAGTTGTGAGAGACTTTCCTGAAGTATTTCCTGAAGACCTACCTGGCCTTCCTCCACACAGACAGGTGGAATTTCAGATTGAGTTAGCACCTGGAGCAGCTCCGATCGCTCGGGCGCCGTACCGACTGGCACCGAACGAACTACAAGAGCTGTCTAAACAATTGCAAGAGTTGTTAGACAAGGGATTCATACGTCCCAGCTCTTCACCCTGGGGAGCTCCAGTGCTTTTCGTTAAAAAGAAGATGGAACCTTTAGGATGTGTATTGGCTACCGCAAACTGAACAAGGTGACAATCAAGAATAGGTATCCACTTCCACGCATTGATGACTTGTTCGACCAATTGCAAGGATCTAGCTACTATTCCAAGATTGACTTGAGATCAGGTTATCATCAGTTGAGGTTTCGAGAGGAAGACATCTCAAAGACTGCGTTCCGGACTCGTTATAGGCACTACGAATTCACCGTAATGCCTTTTGGGCTGACCAATGCCCCAGCAGTTTTCATTGACCTCATGAATCGTGTCTGCAAACCTTATTTGGATAAGTTTGTCATTGTCTTCATTGATGACATACTGATCCACTCCCGTAATAAGGAAGATCATGAGGGGCATTTGAGAACCATACTGGAATTGCTGAGAGATGAACAACTTTACGCGAAGTTCTCAAAATGCGACTTCTGGATGCGTGAAGTGCAGTTCCTTGGGCATGTAGTGAATGAAAGGGGTATACGTGTTGATCCTTCAAAGATTAAAGAAATCAAGGATTGGCCGGCACCAAAGACGCCTACTGAGGTGCGACAATTCCTTGGTTTGGCAGGCTATTACCGGAGGTTTATCGAAGGATTTTCGAAATTGGCGCAACCTTTGACTGCCCTAACTCATAAGGGCACAGTTTACAAGTGGGGCAGCAAAGAGGAAGCAGCGTTTCAGGTGCTTAAAGACAAACTCTGCAGCGCACCAATCCTAGCATTACCAGAAGGAACCGATGACTTTGTTGTTTACTGTGATGCATCCATCCAGGGTTTGGGGTGTGTATTGATGCAACGTGACAAAGTCATAGCTTATGCATCTAGACAACTTAAGGTGCATGAGAAGAACTACACAACGCATGTATGGAACTGGGAGCCGTAGTGTTTGCCTTGAAGATCTGGAGGCACTACTTATATGGAACCAGGTGCACGATCTATACAGATCATAAGAGCCTCCAGCACATATATGATCAGAAGGAACTGAATATGCGGCAACGATGATGGTTGGAATTACTCAATGATTATGACTGTGTGATCAAGTACCATCCGGGTAAGGCTAATGTGGTAGCCGATGCCCTTAGTCGTAAGGAAACCCTAAAGCCTCATTGGGTGCGCGTATTGCAAATGACTATCCACTCTGACCTACCAGTGCAAATCAAAACTGCTCAATCTGAGGCCTTGAAGATAGAGAATCTGAAAGCAGAATCCATGCGAGGCATGGAGAAACAGTTGGAGATTAAAGCTGATGGAATCTGTTATTTTATTAAACGGATCTAGGTACCACAGTACGGGAATTTGAGAGGGCTGATAATGGATGAAGCTCATAAATCACATTACTCGATCCATCCAGGTTCAGACAAGATGTATCAGGACCTGAAAGAATTTTACTGGTGGCCGAAAATGAAAGCGGAGATAGCCACATGCGTAAGCAGATGCCTAACTTGTTCTAAGGTTAAGGTGGAATGCCAGAAACCATCCGGTTTACTCCAACAACCGGAAATTCCAGTGTGGAAATGGGAGCAGATCTCAATGGACTTCATCACGAAGTTACCTAGGACTCCCAGCGGATGCGATACCATTTGGGTTATAGTAGATCGCTTAACGAAATCCGCACACTTTCTGGCAATCCGAGAGACTGATCGAATGGAGAAGCTGACACGTATCTATTTAAGGGAAATAGTCTCTCGGCATGGTATGCCGATATCTATCATTTCTGATCGTGACGCTCGGTTCACTTCTCATTTCTGGCAATCATTACAACGATCATTGGGAACGTGGCTGGATATGAGTACCGCATATCACCCGCAGACCGATGGTCAAAGTGAGCGTACAATCCAGACACTGGAAGACATGTTGCGTGCCTGTGTGATCGATTTTGGCAGCAGCTGGGAAACTCATTTACCATTGGCTAAGTTCTCCTATAATAACAGTTATCACACCTCGATCAAGGCAGCTCCATTTGAGGCACTGTATGGACGTAAGTGCCGATCTCCTATCTGTTGGGCAGAAGTAGGAGAAAGCCAACTTACAGGACCTGAACTTGTGCACGAAACGACTGAGAAGATCGTGCAAATTCGTAACCGTATGGCAGCAGCACGCGATCGACAAAAGAGTTATGCCGACAAGCGTCGTAAGCCATTGGAGTTTCAGATTGGTGATAAAGTACTGTTGAAAGTCTCACTATGGAAGGGTGTAATACACTTTGGAAAGCGGGGAAAACTAAACCCTAGATACGTGGGGCCGTTTGAGATTGTCAAACGGGTTGGCCCGGTGGCTTATCAACTGAACTTACCTGACGAACTCAGTGGAATACACAATGTGTTTCACGTGTCAAACCTAAGGAAGTGTCTTGCTGATGAATCACTTGTTGTTCCATTAGAAGAACTGGAAATCAATGAACAGCTTCACTTCGTTGAAGAACCAGTAGAGATTATGGATAGAGAAGTCAAAACACTAAAGCGTAGCAAAATTCCCATTGTGCGCGTTAGATGGAACTCCAAGCGTGGACCAGAACTTACCTGGGAACGCGAGGATCAGATGAAGAAGAGGTATCCACAACTGTTCAACGATCAGACAACAATTTCTTAAGAAACCGCCAGAAAACCTAGCGCGTCTAGGTTCTGGATAACTGACCTGTTACTCATCACTCGTTTGTTAACCCTAGCGTTTTAAATTTTCTGGACGAAAATTCCTTCAACAAGGGGATAATGTGACAACCCGAATTTTTCGGTTAATACTATTTAAACTAACTTTCTCCGTTTATCGCGAATTAATCCATTTTACTATTTTGTAAGAATAATAATAATAATAATAATAATAATAATAATAATAATAATATAATAATAATGTTAATAATAATAATAATAATAAGAATAATAATGAAAATATAAATTGAATTATATTAAAGCCTACAATTAATAACCTTTGTACATAAAATAATAACCCTTCAAATTTCAGGGGTGAGATTGTAAATTATTTAAAACTAAAACAAAACTTTGATTTTCAGTTGTAAACTACTACAAACCAGAGAGACCATTTTTGTAAAATTGAAAAAACACAACCCCACCTCCATTTTTTCCCGTATTGTCTTCCCCACCTTCGGCTGAATTTCCGGCCATTACCGAGCACCAAATCCCACTAATGATTAAATTAATCAAACCTAAACCACTATATAACTACATCTAATCGGTTTCCATACTCGATTTCATCTAAAACGCACCCGAACATCACTTTCGAACAACCTCTTAAACCGCGACTTGCAACTCAATTTAAACCCCATTTCCGATCGATTTTAACGAGAACTGATAAGGGGCTTTTAGTCTCGATCACCATACGAACCTTCCTACGAAATTAATTTGATTTTCATCAAGTTTTGCTCACCCATCGATCACCACCTTTGTCGCGGTCTGTTCATCGATTAGTTCACCATTAATTCAATCATATACGGGTAAATACACACACCCACACACTCGATTTCACTTGGGGAAGAAAAGTCCCATGATTGCAGATGCTATCGAGATCGAATTGAACCTCAATTTGGTGAGATTCGAACTAGGGTTCATTCGGGATTGGGGGTTTGACTGAAGTTGTGTTTAAAACAATTTGGAACCGGATCATTACCGCGGCTTAGGCCTTTGGTTCACCGGTCCGTGGTCCCTTTGCCATCCGAGAGGTCCCGGGTTCGACCCCGGGCAACCTCATATATTTTTTAGGGCCTTTTTCAGCCTTTTAAAAATACAGAAAATTTCTAAAAATTATAAAAATCATTTTTGTAAACTTTGTTTATTTTTAAATCATCAAATAATTTTCTGCAATTTTTTTTTAAATTTTAATATTTATAAAACATTATAAAAAGGTTATTTTTGGATATTTTCATGTAAAATGGACTTTAAATTATAGTTTAAATTAATTATAGTTTAATCCTGTTATTTAAAATAATTATAGAAATTAATTACACTTTACATTTAAGTTTACCCGTTCTTATAAATACTTCAATTACGTGAAATTATTTAAATGAAATAATATTTTTTATGGAATTACAATATAAGAGATTCTATTATTAAAATTTTACTTATATATTAAAAACCCAAATTCTTATCGAAACCCTAGTTCGCGTATAATCGTTAAACTTTATTAATAACCTAAATCTTAAAATATATATATATACATGTTTAGGTACCTCGTGAAGGCGTTCGTTGGAACAACGATTATCATCCTATTTAATCATCTTATATACATACTTACACGCCAAGTGAGTTTACAGCCTCACTTTTACTTTATACTATTTTCGTGGGAGAGAAACATGTTGTTTTCATAAACGTTACATTACATTGGGTTTTTGTGATACTGCATATACATGATACTACGTTTGTATACTTTGCCCTTCGGACCGTTAATATGCAAATAGCGAGGTGATTGTTAGTAGATCTACTGGGATTGACATACCCCGCCCGGGCTAGTCGCGCTAGCTGGTCAAACGGGTGAACGGTTATCCTGTTTTACAGTGTTGTGGTGGGGAATCCACAGCCGGGCCTACTTTATTATTTGATTACATGTTAGCTCGGTCGCGACTTCATACACATAGTGATCATTATGGACTAGCTACCCATTATATGCTTTGATTACAAAATCCAAAAATTTCAATACTGATACTTACTGTTTTCTGATAAACCTGTGAACTCACCAGTCTTGTACTGACTTTTGCATGTTTTCTCTCAGGACATTAATGTGGCACGTTTAGGAGCACAGCATCCACTGCATGCCATTCCGCGTTCATCCCAAACTGTTTTCAAGATATAATTTCATGTACTTTACATAAATTGGATTGGACGCGTGTTTGCGTGTTCCAAAACCGTTGTTAAATGTTTTCCTGTTTTCGCTTCCGCAATACTTAAATATATTTGGTTTGTTTCATTAAAATTAAGCAACTTACATGATTTGTAATTATCGAGTCGTTTGGTGTAACTGATGTTTATCCGAGATCCTAGTTATGTCACACGCCTGACGGTAAAACCCCGTACGTGGAAATTGAGGGTGTAACATATATAATCAAATATAAGTAATTTATATATTATTTATATATGTATTTTATATTTATGTGTAAAACTTAACTATATGTGTATATCTAACTCATTAATTTATGATTCAACACACCGTTTTTACCAAAAAAAATAAAATAACCAAAATCCGGTTCGACCAGACAAAACCGAACTATAGCTGACCGGACCGGCCACCGGACCGATCCCCGGTCGAACCGGTCCCACCGGCCGGACCGATGCGGTCCGAGAACAGTGCCTATTTATATGGTTTGGTTGGTGACCACGATAAATAGTAAAAGGTCAATTTTCATCAATTTATCGTATAAAACATAAAAACTAAAAACAAAAGTATAATCGTACCAAACTGGTATACTATTTTCTTTTTCACTTTATAGTGATAATCGTTCACTTTAATATTTAATCTCAGTTTCACTAACTAGAAATAACATGATTGATTAATAATTAATAAATAATTTAATTGTATTTTTAACCAAAAATAATAAATATAAATAAATTACATTATTTAAAAAATACATTAATAATAGAAAATAACATTCTGTTAATTTCAAAAAATAATTTTAACTAGTGGTGTGAACTTTGAACTTGATGATGGACTGGATTGTGGAAGATTAGGGAGATCCATAGGGTCATCTATGTATAACGAGTTTGAGGTTAAATACGGAAGAAGATCGAAGTTTTATGTGAAAATATTATGAAAATTAATTGGTATATATATATATATATATATATATATATATATATATATATATATATATATATATATATATATATAGGATCATTACAGAACCACTTTTTATTTTCAGAATTACAGAACCATTGATTTACATAAATGTATATTAAGTCTGGTAATAATTGACCTGTTTTACATATGTGTATATCAGACATGAACAATAAACTATAAAAAACAACTAAAAATCATCAGGTTTAACTTACATTTATGTAAACCAATGATTTATAATTTACATTTATGTAAGTCAATGGTTCTTTTGGTTCTGAAAATAAAAAACGGTTCTGTAATGATCCTGATCCTATATATATATATATATATATATATATATATATATATATATATATATATATATATATATATATATATATATATATATATATATATATATATATATAGGATTGGGTTCTAGTGTTAACCCTTAAATAGTGTGAGAACCCTTTAACTCCCATCAACCAATAAGCATTTGACACATCACCCCCCCAATAAAGTAACCGTGAGGGGTATTATGGTCTTTTCCCCCTACCACCATTTCACTTGTCATACCTTTTTCATAGTACTTGTTGTACTATGTCATCTCCTTTTCCACCTACCAATCACATCCAAAATCTCGAGACAACCATCTTTCCTTTTTCAAATCCACTAATCAAATTACCCACTCATTCACCTCTCCACCATTTTTATGAAATCACATAGCTTGTTTACTTTCTTCAGCAAGATCTTCCGGTAAAACATTCTTCATGGGTGGCGGTGATGCTGCTCCTCCCCCACTTCACAACCATTGCCACCTGTAGATGTTGGTGTGCTTCCAACTTTACAGGACCGTGTTCCTCCATCGTTAACCGATCCTGTTGACAATTCGGGAAAAGGTGTTTGTGTTGATGCTGAAGAATCTCCTGCTAATGAAACCCCTCCACGTGAACCTGTTTATTCGATTTCTCCTCTGCGATACGTTGGTTATGATCGTCGTGGTTAGATTTTAATTGTTGTCTTCTTCCTCTGCGATACGTTGGTTATGATCGTCGTGGTTAGATTTTAATTGTTGTCTTCTTTTTTCCCCTGGTTATTTTTTGTTGTTCTTATATTTTTTTTATGTTTTCATGTTAAAGTTTATTTTGTTCTTTTTTTGTTTTTCTTGTTAAAGTTTTTTGAACCACAATAATCATTTGTAATAAATGCTAATTAATTTTCTATAAGATACATTCATTCGGTTTTTTTGTTGTTCAAAAGTTCTGTCAGGTTGTTGTTACTAACAAAAGTTTGACAGGTTGTTGCTAGAAACCTAAATATTTCTTAAATTATTGTTTTTTTAAAACTTGTTGTAGTTTTCTAAGTTTTTGTTTGTTTGTTTATTTTATGGTGTTTTTAGTTGTTTAAACCACCACCCAAACTGTAACAAACTCACATTTAATAAAATTTTAATTATAAGTTTCGGTATGTGTTTTCGTTTTAGTTTTGAAAATGGTTGTGTGAATGTTTTTTTTTATTTTATATTTTTTAAATCTCATTGTATCCCATTTTTTTTAGTGTTTTGTCTTATTTGTTGGTTATGCCCATTTTTGACTCGTAAATTTGTTTAAATAAATAAATGATTACATATTAAAAGAATAAGAATATTCATGTAAGATAAAGTAAATGAAAACCTATGTGTTTTGCTTTTTTTAGATTATACATGTAAGATCATGTAAATGAAAACCCTAACGTAAAGTTCTGATTAAACCTGGTTTCATAACAATATCAATAGCATGTAACTACAGGTAAGTACAACAACCTTCTATAAAATGAGTTTTCGCATGTAAGTACATGTAACTATAATTCCCAGCAGTTATATTTTTTTAATAACAACAAATGAAACATGTACTTACGAGTAAGTTGAATAGACTATCCCAACACGTAGTTACCCAAGAAGAACTCAAAACTTGTATGTAATAAAGGAGTACTTTGCATTTTTTAAACTGTTTTTTAAAAACTTTTGTTTGGATGTAATATTATGTAATAACATGTTAGTATATGTAAGTAAAACTTTGTTTTGATAAAATTTACATTTTATGTAACTTACAAGAAGTAGCAGTTGTATTAAACTTTTATTTATGTAACTTACAAGTAGTTCAGAAGAAGTAGAAACTTGTATGTAATAAAGGAGTAGTTTTTTTTTAAACTGTTATTTAAAAAATTTATTGGATGTAATATTATGTAATAACATGTTAGTATATGTAAGTAAAACTTTTTTTAGATAAAATTTACATTTTATGTAACTTACAAGAAGTAGCAGTTGTATTAAACTTTCATTTATGGAACTTACAAGCAGTTCAGAAGAACTAAAAACTTGTATGTAATAACATCTTAGTATATGTAAGTAAAACTTTTTTGATAAAATTTACATTTTTATGTAACTTACAAGAAGTAGCAGTTGTATTAAACTTTTTTTAGATAAAATTTACATTTATGTAACTTATAAGATGTAGCAGTTGTATTAAACTTTCATTTATGTAACTTACAAGTAGTTCAGAAGAACTAAAAACTTGTATGTAATAAAGGAGTAGTTTGTATTTTTTAAACTGTTTTTTAAAAACTTTGTAACATGTAATATTATGTAATTACATGTTAGTATATGTAAGTAAAACTTTGTTTTGATAAAATTTTCATTTATGTAACTTACAAGCACTAGCAGTTTTATTAAACTTTCATTTATGTAACTTACAAGCAGTAGCATTTAGTATGTAAACAATAGGTTTTTTTGTCTTCCAAAACCTATGATTAATGGTCCTACATGTAGTTACATGTAGTTACATAATATTACATTTGTTTATGCGCTCAAGGAATCAGTTTTAAATTACATGTAATATGGTTTAAGAACACGTAGCATTCTGTTAACAAACCAATGTTCCCGTATGTAAACAGAAGGTTTTTATTTGTTTCAAAAACCCTATGATTAATGGTCCTATATTATCTTTTTTGTAGGAAATCATTGTAGTAAAATTTATCAAACTCCAAATGGAACTAAGTTTTGGGTTCCTAAGGTTTCTGTTGATGACAAGCCTTATGTTGGTGCTATTTTCAGTTCATGGCAACACGTTATGAAAATGTACCAACGATACGCCGAGTTATCAGGGTTTGTTGTACGTGTCGACGGTTTTAAAAGGACAGCATTTTTTTAACCTATGTAAGGATATGTAATCTGTTGTAGGTCAATGTATCTGCTTTTTTTTTCTTTAAATGATGTAAGAATAACCTTTTTGGATTGAATTTACATGTAGTTACACAAAACACATGCATATTTGTTATTATTTAAAACTAATTTAAAGAATTGTTAATTCTAGCAAAGCATTCCCCCCGTCAGTGTAGGTACAAGATATTACACACAAATTAACTGTAACACCCAGACCTCCAAAGAGTCCGTTTAAGTTAATTAAACATGCGGAATTTGGTCCCAGAAAATTTCATTAACATTTAACTCCTAAAGTATGTGTTTCGTGTCAACCGACACTCAAAAATGAAGTTTAACAATCCATTTACATACACACGTGATAGGAAGTTTCAAGATAATGTTAACGCGTTAGTTTCTACAAAAGAAACGTGTATGCAAGTCCCGTTCGATCCTTGTATGCCCTATCGATCACTTTAGCCTTCCGGTCCCGTAACACCTGAAAACACACGTTTAGACATCCATTAGTTCATAAGAACTAAGTAAGTACATTCTAACATTCATTTCGGGTCTTTACGGGGGATTAAACGGACTCGGAACGCGTTTAAACGATAAACGACAAAATCTAGGAACTGGCCCTACCGTAACTTACGGTACCACCGTAAGTTACGGTGGCCGCAGTTTGTGTACGGTGGTAACACTCTGGCTTACGGTGGCTTTAGACCGCCCAGGGACCTACCGTAACTTACGGTACCACCGTAAGTTACGGTATACCCTGCAGCAAAAACATTATTTTTGACCCGTTAAGGGTCGTTTCGCGTTCCCGAGCCACCCCTTTCGATCACGATTGTTCCAAACACCTGGAAATAACATATTTTATCATATACGTGATTCCCACGGAGTTTCAACGAGTCTAACCCGACTCTTGGCAATATACCAAAATTTTTCTATTTGTTTGGTATTTAATTCCTTAATTAACCCATTTATGGTTCGTTTGTTCTTTAGAGTTCCCGACCGTTCCGACAACCATGGAATCGGTCTATTATAACATATTACATATGTTTGGTGAGTTCTTAGACCCAACCCATCCCATTTGCTTATCATAACGCAAATTTTCCTTTTCATACCGAATTTGCCCTTATAGGGTCAAATCCCATTTTAATGAGCGGTTTGCCATTCTTTTGCGAACGACCGCTTTCCTTGGCGTTACCCAACGTCCACACACATTGCAAATCGTAGGGATAACCCTTTACCCTAGTGTTCACACACGATGTGAATCACTTTAATCCGGGTTTGTCCTTTCTTCCCATTTCCATGGGACGGTCACGCACGTCATGACTCGTTCTGTTCCACAACCATGTGGTATAACACTAAAGTGTTATTTTCCTTTATGTTCACGCACGTCGTGAATCATTTGTCATAGAAGCTCACATACGGTGCAAGTCAACTATTTATCTCTTTAAACGTGGTATTCATTTTGTTTGAGCTTATGAGCACATGGTCACACACATTGTGACTCATGCCTTTACTTTGTTATGCTCAATTTAAAGAATGTCTTACCTTGAGTCCGGAAGGTTTAAGTGGTCAATCAAACGTGTTCCTTGCCGGTTCCCTTGGATCCGCTTGCCACACCACTTCCTATTACCATTTTAAGGACCCATTTAACACATAACATTCATTTAATCACACATATGGTCTATTTGACCATTTATCACATTTAACCTACAATCTAGGCTTTCACATTGCACATTTCTTGCAATTAAGTAGTTCATTCATGTTTTTCATCTAATTTAGGCATTTCATCAAACACCTTATGTGCATAACTTAACATATTGGTTATTTACTAGCTTTTAAACATCATCAAGCTAGTTTTACACCTAAATCACATATCACACATGTGATTCATCAATTTCCACCAAATGTTAGGCACATAATCACATTTCTACAAGAATGAACATGGATTCTACAACTAGCAACTAGTTTACATGAAGAATCCTTAGTTTAACCTTCTAGTAACTAAACCCATTTCCATGGTTCATGTAAATCTTCAATTAAGGAGCAATTACACATCTAGTTACCATAATACACACATACACATGATCATCTAGCACTATAACACTAGGGTTTTATGTTTAAACCATCAATTTCTACACCCATCATGTGGGTGACGATTTTACCACCTCAAGAACATCAAATAACACTTACTTGTAGCTCTTGACAAGATGAAGAATGATTTCTAGGGCTCAATTTCGGATCTTGCACTTGAATCACCAACAATTTGAGAAATGAGATGACAAAAACCCTCTTTCTCCTCTTCTCTTGTGTGAAACGTGAATGAGCATATCATGCTCACCAAATGTATGGCAAGCCATACATATCCATGTGTAGGTTTCATCAATTGGCAAGATCCACCCCTCTAGTATCATTTTTCATTTTTCCACCACTATTAACTAACTAGCAAATTTTCTAGTTAAGTCTTAAATATTTAACCTTTAACACATGATACATTAATTGTATTTTAATTACATAATACGAAATTCGGGTCGTTACAAGTCTCTCCCTCTAAAGAGAGTTTCGTCCCCGAAACTTTACATACTAATCAAATAGATGAGGATAAGACTTCCTCATTTCATCTTCCGATTCCCAAGTGGCATCGGATCCCTTACGATTCTTCCATTGCACCTTCACCTGATTGAGTGTCTTGTTTCTCAGTTGCTTGACCTTTCTATCCAAGATAGCCACCGGCTTCTCGATATAGTTCAATCTGTCATCAACTTCCAAATCCTCGTACGGGACATAGGCCGACTCGTCAGCCAAACACTTCCTCAAGTAAGATACATGGAACGTGTTGTGAATTCCTTGAAGCTCTTCCGGCAATTTCAGCCGATAAGCAACTTTACCTACACGTGCGATGATTTTAAATGGCCCGATAAACCTCGGACTCAACTTTCCCCGCTTCCGGAATCATATAATACCCTTCCATGGGGAAACCTTTAACAAAACCAAATCGCCCACCTCAAACTCGATGGGTCGTCTACGCTTATCCGCGTAAGCTTTCTGACGGTCTTGCGCCGCCTTCATGCGAGCACGGATTTGCTTAATCTTTTCATCCGTATTCATTATCGTATCGTGGCCCGCGAGTTCCCGCGGACCAATTTCTCCCCAACAAATGGGAGTTCGGCATCTTCTGCCATATAAAGCTTCATACGGAGGCATCTCGATGGTGGAGTGGTAGCTATTATTGTAAGAAAATTCCGCCAAAGGCAAATACTCATCCCAACTACCCCCAAAGTCAAGAACACACGCTCGTAGCATATCTTCTAATGTTTGAATGGTTCTTTCACTTTGTCCGTCGGTTTGGGGATGGTATGACGTGCTTAGCAATAGCTTTGTCCCCATCTCCGCTTGAAATTTCCTCCAAAACTTGGAAGTAAACCGTGTGTCTCTATCGGACACAATCGACACGGGCACCCCGTGTCGTGACACTATTTCGTTCACGTAAACCTCCGCCATTTTCTCCGAATTGTAAGTCTCACGAATAGGAAGGAAATGAGCGCTCTTGGTCAATCGATCGACAACAACCCATATCGCATCGTACCCTTTCTTCGTTCTTGGAAGTTTAGTAATCAAATCCATTGTTAACTTTTCCCATTTCCATTCCGGAATATCCAACGGTTGCAATTCACCATGAGGTTTTTGATGTTCCGCCTTCACTTGCAAACAAGTTAAGCATTTTTCCACGTATTTGACAATATCGCGTTTCATGCCCGGCCACCAATAGTTAACCCGAAGGTCTCTATACATCTTAGTCGCTCCCGGGTGAATTGAATACTTGGATTTATGGGCTTCATCCAATAGATCATTCTTCAAGGTACAAGTAGGTGGTATCCAAACCCGACCCCATCTTGTTTTCAATCCTTGACTATCATCTTCCAAGTTTTGAGTTTGACCTTTGATTCGATTTTTCTTCAAATTTTCTTCCTTTAGCGCTTCAGTTTGTGCTTCCTTGATTCGTTCAACCACTTCGGATATAACGGTTATCTTCATTGTGGTTATTTTGATAGGAGTATGATCCTCCTTTCGACTCAAGGCGTCAGCCACGACATTGGCCTTTCCCGGATGATATAGGATTTCACAATCATAATCCTTTAGCAATTCCATCCACCGCCTTTGTCTCATGTTTAACTCCTTTTGCGTAAGGAAGTACTTTAAACTCTTATGGTCCGTGTAAATCGTACACTTTACACCATATAGATAATGCCTCCAAATCTTTAACGCGAACACCACCGCGGCTAGTTCAAGATCATGGGTTGGGTAGTTCCTTTCATGCACTTTCAGTTGTCTCGAGGCATAAGCAATCACCTTGCCCCTTTGCATCAGAACACAACCCAAACCGGAGTAGGAAGCATCCGAGTATACCACAAAATCGTCGGTTCCCTCGGGTAAAGACAAAACCGGAGCTTGAGTCAATTTCGACTTTAACTCTTGAAAGGCTTTCTCTTGCTCTTCACCCCATAGGAACTTCAGCTCTTTCTTGGTAAGCTTGGTTAAAGGAGAAGCAATCTTAGCAAAGTCTTGAATGAATCTCCGATAATATCCGGCTAACCCAAGAAAGCTTCTAATCTCTGTGGGAGTCTTGGGTGGACTCCATTTGGTCACCGCGTGAATCTTTGTGGGGTCTACGTGTATACCCTCCGAGTTTACCACATGACCCAAGAATTGTACCTCTCGCAACCAAAAGGCACACTTGGAGAATTTTGCGAACAATTTCTCCCGACGAAGCGTTTCGAGAACTTCACGCAAGTGACAAGCATGATCACCTTCATTTTTAGAATAAATAAGGATATCATCTATGAATACAATGACAGATCGGTCTAACATGGGTCGGCACACCCTATTCATCAAATCCATGAATGCCGCCGGGGCGTTTGTCAACCCGAAAGACATCACAAGGAACTCATAATGCCCGTATCTAGTACGAAATGCCGTCTTGGGGATGTCTTCTTCCCTTACCTTCAACTGATGATAACCCGACCGTAAGTCGATTTTCGAAAACCACGATGCACCTTGCAACTGATCGAATAGGTCATCAATCCTAGGCAATGGGTAACGGTTCTTAACCGTCACCTTGTTCAACTCTCTATAGTCGATACACATCCGAAGACTTCCATCCTTCTTTTCACGAAAAGAACCGGTGCTCCCCATGGCGAAGTACTCGGACGTATGAACCCCTTGTCTAAAAGATCTTGCAATTGTGTCATTAACTCTTGGAGCTCCGATGGCGCCAAACGATAGGGAGCCTTTGCAATGGGTTTAGCTCCCGGGGTTAGGTCGATTCGAAACTCGACCTCCCGTTCCGGTGGGACTCCCGGCAAATCCTCCGGAAAGACATCTGGAAAATCCCGAACAACCGGAATATCTTCCAACACTTGAACTTTCGTTTCCGTGTCTATTACATAGGCTAAGAACGATTGTCCTCCATGGCGCATGTATTTCATTGCTTTAACCAAAGAACATAAAGCTACGCCACCGCGTTTTGCACCTTGGATTATTACCTCATAACCACTCGGAGATATCAATTGGATGCACTTGCGATTGCAAACTATATTGGCGTGGTACATGGAAAGCCAATCCATACCAATTACTACATCAAACTCCCCGAGTGTCATGGGTATTAAGTCGACCGAATAATCCTCACCTTCGATGGTAAGTATGCAATTTCGATAAACGTTGAACACTAAGAACGTTTTTGAATCCGCTACCTCAATCTCTAAAGGACTAGGTAAGTTGTCTAACACCATGGAAAAATGACTCGCAAATTTCACCGAAACAAACGATCTATTAGCACCCGAGTCAAATAGCACATAAGCAGGTAGTGAGTTGATGAGAAAGGTACCCGTCACAACGTCGGCTATAGATTTGGCTTCTTCCGCCGTAATCAAGAAGGTTCTCGCCTTAGCTTTTCCTCCATCACCCTTTTTCCCCGAACCTTGAGCAACCGAGGATTGATTTGTACCATCCTTCTTTAGTTCCGGACATTCGCTCTTTTTGGGCCCGGTTTGTAACAGTTGTAGCACACCCTTAGCGGGCTTGTGCATTGAGATGTCGAATGACCCGACTTTCCACACTTGAAGCAATTTTTAGATTCGTATCTACAAACTCCCCCATGTTTCTTTTTACAAATCTTGCAATGTTTGGAGTCTTTGTCGTTCCCAAACTTGTTTGATGAGGATGAAATCTTGGCTTTCTTAGACGAACCCGTCTCCGTTTCAGCCGCACGCTTCTCCCACGATCAACTTGCCTTTCAATTCCGCTTCTCGATCCCTAGCACAATCGATAAGCTCTGCTAGAGTTTCACATTTGGACGGTGTAAGAAACTCTCGATACTTGGCACTCAACATGCCATAGTAGTGGTTAATCCACATCCTTTCATCCTGGAGCAACTGTGGGCAAAACTTGGCTTTGTCGTAGAAGATGGCCGTGATGGTATCAATACTTTCATCTTTTTGTCGTAACTGTAGAAATTCTTCTGCTATTCTGTTGATAGCGGCTTGTGGGCAAAACCGCTTGTGAACAACTTCTTAAATTCTTCCCAAGTCATACTTTTGATACCTTCCGCCCCTTCTCATCCCGTTGCAATTCCCACCAGTCTTTAGCTCGTTCCCGGAGTTGGCTTGCAGCAAACCTCACTTCATCAGATTCTTCACAGTGTGAGGTTTCAAAGGCACTTTCCATATCTTTGATCCACCTTTGACTAAGTAGTGGATCTACCTCACCCTTGAACCATGCAACGAACTCCTTATAGGTCACTTTCTTTGTTGGCCAGCCTTCAGAGCCACAAACTCTTGTTGAATGAGATCCCGTCTTTGCGTACATCCTCGATGTAGCCCGGCAATAAAGCCTCAAAAGCCTTGTTGCATTTCATCATCATCGGGATGGGTCTCGTGATTCTCTATATTGATCACGTGATCGTCACCAGCCATGACCTAAGACTGTGACAATTAACCTTTACGTTAGTACCATGTACGTAATCTATAGCATATACACTGATGCTTATGATTCTACTATTACTAGGGCCTAACCCTATTCACACAATACCCATTTCCATCCTTAAGTTTAAAACAACATCCCTAAGAGTCCATTCGCGTGCCTTTGTTTGTTGTTAGACTGGCCAGGCCTAACAACAAGCTCACCACACGGATGCCTTCTTAGTTCCTTTATTCCAACTTAAGTCAAGAAGCTAGGTTCAATCAGTTCATATGGTACATATCATACATATATCATACATATATCATACATGTGTCAAGCTTGTTACGTTTATAAACGGCACACTAACCTTGTACCTTTAGGCTCAGTGATCGGCTTCTTGGATCGAACGTTTGCATTTCTCATATCTAGAGCTCAAAGTTTGAGTCCAAGTGTTCGCGACGCACTTGAATCTCTCAAACCGTTGGCTCTGATACCAACTTGTAACACCCAGACCTCCAAAGAGTCCGTTTAAGTTAATTAAACATGCGGAATTTGGTCCCAGAAAATTTCATTAACATTTAACTCCTAAAGTATGTGTTTCGTGTCAACCGACACTCAAAAATGAAGTTTAACAATCCATTTACATACACACGTGATAGGAAGTTTCAAGATAATGTTAACGCGTTAGTTTCTACAAAAGAAACGTGTATGCAAGTCCCGTTCGATCCTTGTATGCCCTATCGATCACTTTAGCCTTCCGGTCCCGTAACACCTGAAAACACACGTTTAGACATCCATTAGTTCATAAGAACTAAGTAAGTACATTCTAACATTCATTTCGGGTCTTTACGGGGGATTAAACGGACTCGGAACGCGTTTAAACGATAAACGACAAAATCTAGGAACTGGCCCTACCGTAACTTACGGTACCACCGTAAGTTACGGTGGCCGCAGTTTGTGTACGGTGGTAACACTCTGGCTTACGGTGGCTTTAGACCGCCCAGGGACCTACCGTAACTTACGGTACCACCGTAAGTTACGGTATACCCTGCAGCAAAACATTATTTTTGACCCGTTAAGGGTCGTTTCGCGTTCCCGAGCCACCCCTTTCGATCACGATTGTTCCAAACACCTGGAAATAACATATTTTATCATATACGTGATTCCCACGGAGTTTCAACGAGTCTAACCCGACTCTTGGCAATATACCAAAATTTTTCTATTTGTTTGGTATTTAATTCCTTAATTAACCCATTTATGGTTCGTTTGTTCTTTAGAGTTCCCGACCGTTCCGACAACCATGGAATCGGTCTATTATAACATATTACATATGTTTGGTGAGTTCTTAGACCCAACCCATCCCATTTGCTTATCATAACGCAAATTTTCCTTTTCATACCGAATTTGCCCCTTATAGGGTCAAATCCCATTTTAATGAGCGGTTTGCCATTCTTTTGCGAACGACCGCTTTCCTTGGCGTTACCCAACGTCCACACACATTGCAAATCGTAGGGATAACCCTTTACCCTAGTGTTCACACACGATGTGAATCACTTTAATCCGGGTTTGTCCTTTCTTCCCATTTCCATGGGACGGTCACGCACGTCATGACTCGTTCTGTTCCACAACCATGTGGTATAACACTAAAGTGTTATTTTCCTTTATGTTCACGCACGTCGTGAATCATTTGTCATAGAAGCTCACATACGGTGCAAGTCAACTATTTATCTTTTTAAACGTGGTATTCATTTTGTTTGAGCTTATGAGCACATGGTCACACACATTGTGACTCATGCCTTTACTTTGTTATGCTCAATTAAAGAATGTCTTACCTTGAGTCCGGAAGGTTTAAGTGGTCAATCAAACGTGTTCCTTGCCGGTTCCCTTGGATCCGCTTGCCACACCACTTCCTATTACCATTTTAAGGACCCATTTAACACATAACATTCATTAATCACACATATGGTCTATTTGACCATTTATCACATTTAACCTACAATCTAGGCTTTCACATTGCACATTTCTTGCAATTAAGTAGTTCATTCATGTTTTTCATCTAATTTAGGCATTTCATCAAACACCTTATGTGCATAACTTAACATATTGGTTATTTACTAGCTTTTAAACATCATCAAGCTAGTTTTACACCTAAATCACATATCACACATGTGATTCATCAATTTCCACCAAATGTTAGGCACATAATCACATTTCTACAAGAATGAACATGGATTCTACAACTAGCAACTAGTTTACATGAAGAATCCTTAGTTTAACCTTCTAGTAACTAAACCCATTTCCATGGTTCATGTAAATCTTCAATTAAGGAGCAATTACACATCTAGTTACCATAATACACACATACACATGATCATCTAGCACTATAACACTAGGGTTTCATGTTTAAACCATCAATTTCTACACCCATCATGTGGGTGACGATTTTACCACCTCAAGAACATCAAATAACACTTACTTGTAGCTCTTGACAAGATGAAGAATGATTTCTAGGGCTCAATTTCGGATCTTGCACTTGAATCACCAACAATTTGAGAAATGAGATGACAAAAACCCTCTTTCTCCTCTTCTCTTGTGTGAAACGTGAATGAGCATATCATGCTCACCAAATGTATGGCAAGCCATACATATCCATGTGTAGGTTTCATCAATTGGCAAGATCCACCCCTCTAGTATCATTTTTCATTTTTCCACCACTATTAACTAACTAGCAAATTTTCTAGTTAAGTCTTAAATATTTAACCTTTAACACATGATACATTAATTGTATTTTAATTACATAATACGAAATTCGGGTCGTTACATTAACACTTGTATGTGTTTGTGATTTTAACTACATGGTTTGGGTAGTATTTTTGCTTTTTTCTTTTAAAAATAAGGATATATAAGTGGGGCCAACTGTTATGCATTTTTTAGATTATACATGTAAGATCATGTAAATGAAAACCCTAACCTAAATTTCTTTATTAACATGGTTTTATAACAAGATCAATAGCATGTAACGAGATGTAACTTCAACCACTTAATGTTTAAGAAACAGTGTGTAACAACACATATGTCTGTTAAAGGACATCAATTTTCTTAGCTGTGTAGGTATATGTAATTTGATGTAGCTTAATGTAACTGACTGTTCTTTTTATCTTCTAATGATGTAAGGACATCAATGTAACCTATGTAAGGATATGTAATCTGTTGTATGTCAATGTGTCTGCTTTTTTTTTTCTTTAAATGATGTAAGAATAACCTTTTTGGATTGAATTTTACATGTAGTTACACAAAACACATGCATATTTGTTGTTATTTAAAACTAATTTAAAGAATTGTTAATTCTAGCAAAGCATTTCCCCCGTCAGTGTGGGTACAAGATATTACACACAAATTAACACTTGTATGTGTTTGTGATTTTAACTACATGGTTGGGTAGTATTTTTGCTTTTTTGTTTTAAAAATAAGGATATATAAGTGGGGCCAAGTCTTATGCATTTTTTAGATTATACATGTAGGATCATGTAAATGAAAACCCTAACTTTAATTTCTTATTTAACATGGTTTTATAACAAGACCAATAGCATGTAACGAGATGTAACTTCAACCACTTAATGTTTAAAAAACAGTGTGTAACAACACATATGTCTGTTAAAGGACATCAATTTTCTTAGCTCTGTAAGTATATGTAATTTGATGTAGCTTAATGTAACTGACTGTTCTTTTTATCTTCTAATGATGTAAGGACATCAATGTAACCTATTTCCAAATTCACAACCTGTTTTAATTGTGTTAATTTTTTTTCTTTTTGTTGCAGATTTCTTCAGATATTTATGAGAACTCAAACATTAGGTCGGCAATACATAAGTTGGTTTGGAATGTTTATATCACACCTTCCACTTTTGAGGATCGTTGGAGTAATCTAATCAATTCTTACAATTTAGTGGACAATGTTTGGTTGAATGACATGTTTGCTATTAGAAACATGTGGGTGCCGGCTTATTTCAGAGAGATCCCTATGTGTTGTCTTATGAAGACTACCTCTAGATGCGAGAGTTCCAATGCATCTTTCAAGGTTAATTCGAGTCACGCGCACACCCTTGTACAATTTCTAATGGCATATGACACTGCTCTAGATAACCAACGTTACAACCAAAAAAGTGTTGACTATGTAAGCAGCACCACCCGCCTACCACAGCTAAGTGGTTTACCTATTGAGAAACATGCAGAACGTTTTACATGACACAATATCAATGTAACCAACTTATCCTAGTCAATATTAAAGTAACAAAAAACTTACCATTTTTCCTCTTCATTTTTCCTTTACCACGCACATTTGGTCTCTCAGAAGACAATAATGAAATTATTGGCCTGTTTGATTCATCCCCACTAACTACGAGTTCATAATATTTGAGAAGTAATTATTTTACAAAATTTAGTGAACTGCTACACCTGAGTACTATATAAATAAGTTTGATTACATAATAACGAACAAACCTTGGTTACTTTCTCCAGCAGTGTCTATTTGTATTGGGCTCCCGGACGTATTTGTAAAACGACTGAAACATTTACGTGCGATCCTTTTACTGGAGCGAACCGTTGAGTGTCTCCACTTTGTTGTGTTACTCTTATTAACTATAGTCTTCTTTCTTTTCTTCTTGCTAAAGCCCACAAGTGAAAATAACAGAAAATTTATTAGTTGGTAACATTACGTCGACCTTATCTATTTTGCTTAATTATTTTTTTTATTTACTTAATACAAGCTTAACTGAAATAAACCTAAATATGTGGGGTCATCTACATCCCTCTTAACTGTTACTTACTTACTTACCATTTAATTTTATAATTTCACTGATGAATAAAATAAACCTAAACCTCGTGTGTTGTGAAAACAAACAGCCAAAATTTTGCATATTACAGGATGTTACATCTACTTACATAATCTTTATCAAGTCGCAAACAGCGTTACATTTAACATAATAAACAATTACTAACAGGGACTATTCAATAATGTAATTAAACAAATACGTCCCCTAAGAGAATCTTCAACAAATTATCTATTTCCACAAAGCGTAAAGCCATGTTAAATATAATCATACATTCAACTAACCCAAAAATTGATGTTTGCAAAATTAGAGAAAGGGGGTACTACATCTTACCTGTTATTACTTGTACGTACAGGAAATTAGTCAAGCATACACATGACTACAGTTGACAGCATGTGACAATAACTTACACTGGGCCTGCCCAATCACATTTCATTTACATCTACTTACATGAACTTACTTGAACTTACATTTACCTATAATTCACAACGGAATTAAAGAACTAAACAATTAATCCCACAAAATTGAACTCTCCAATCATTAACAAGTCCCTTTTTTTTTTAATATATTTGGTCCTTAACATGCCTATCAATTTCCACACATTATCAGTTTCCTATTTTCCACCCAAAATTGAATTCTCCAAACATTAACAGTTTCCTATTTCAACACATACCAATTTCGTCACTAAAATGAATCTAGCGTTTCATGAAGAGCACTACCAAAAAATACAAATTTAAACAGAAATGAACAGTAAGTAAAACGTTGTAAACAGAAATTAATTTACAATTAAAAAGACTGTAAATCCAAAATGCAGAGAATCATTTTTGGTTATGAAAATTTATACATTCATGAACATACAACTATATACATAATCGTAAAAAAGGTAATGATACACTGTGTCCTGTAATTCCCTGTTCCTGTAACTTTTACTCCTACCAATAAAAGTTATTTGTTATGTAACTTCAGGATTATGTTACCAAATTGAATATTCAAATACCTAACATATTTCTTAAATTTCAATTTAACAAACATTGACTTATTTCACCAACACAAAAAGGACTCAAATGATTTTCAAAAAGGACAAGTCAATAACTTTGCTTAACATAACATCAAAAAACTTGAAAAAACAAAACAAAAGTTCACATTATTTCTGAGTTTTTAGATTATTGGATGAAAACAAGAACAAAATTCAAATACCTAAACTTATTGGCAGTGTTCTGCAAATCATCACAACAATCAAAAAAATTTCAAATATTAAAACACACTCGCAAAGAATTAACAACAATTGGCCGACTTACCCCATTGACGTCTCTTCCATTCTTCTTCACAAGACGCAATATACTGTTCTGATCACCGACAACTGTTGAAATGATACCAACCGCTTTCGCAATTTCAAACAAACGGGGTAAGATTCATGAAACCGCTGTCGAAGAAATCGAAGTGGCAAATATCACGTAAGGTATGGAGTGGGTAACTGCTTTCAATCGAATGAGTGGGTTTGAAAATTTTGAAAAGAGGGGTATGGTGGTTGCGTGAGAACCTGACTGGGATTTGATGTTTGCTTTTGGGTTGAAAAGATTTGGCTGGTATGGTTGAGTACTCAACCACCAGGCGAAATTACCATAATACCCTCAAAAGCATATTTGTTTTTCTTATTTGGCAGGTACCTTTAATTATTATATTGGAATTTATTCAGGACCATTGGATTAAAAATACCATATGAGATCAATGGTAGGAAGAAGGGTTAAAGGGTTATTACAAAAAGGGGGGTTCTCAAAGTAACCTCATCCTATATATATATATATATATATAGAATGGCATTCAATTGAGAACTATAAATCAGTAAAAAACTAGAAATAACCACTTTAACTCTTATACTATTTATTAAATAAATATATCAAAATGTTTGTAATTTTACTACTTTTAAGATAAATTTTTAAAAATCACGATATCTATAGTCTTTTGATAATATGCATCAATGCACACACATTGTATTGCATATATGAACATTTTAAAGTTTTCTAAAAATTAAGGAGAGATGTGTTAAAATGAAAGGAATGATTAAAAAATAGAATCAAACTATCATATTTTAGTATTACCAATTTTATCGAGGTTTTATGTCCATTGCTTATGTGGTTTTTAGTAGTTTTTTACATATTTATGGTTCTCAATAGAATGCTTCCCTATATATATATATATATATATATATATATATATATATATATATATATATAATATATATATATATATAAAGGGGCTTTCAAATGAGAACCATATTTTTGTCAAGAACTAAAAGAAGTAATTACAACCATTCAATTATTGTTTGTTTTTTTATTTATTTAAATTACCTAAAATTAATAAGGTTAAAATTGTAATTTATCAATTAAATTATTTCCCTCCTGTTCTTCCAATAACCGCATGCGGTTGGATCCCTCCACCCATTTTCTCTGTCTACCTAGCAACACTGTTGAAATCTTATGGACAATTGTAATTAAATACTCATAAATATAATTAAATCTATAATAATTAATTTTAAGAAACAGTTGATTTAGTTTGTGGGGTTGATGTTATTTTGTAACTATACGAGCCCTATAAAATCAATAGCATCCGTTGTTTCAAAGAGAATACTAATAAGCACCAGATAAAAAAAAATCACCTCCTCCACAAAAAAAATAAAATCCTCTTCTATAAGTGCAATTCTAAACAACTCAAAGTACGATCTGAACAGCTGTAATTTTAATTTAACAAATTGAATTTTAATGATCTAAATATAATGTTAATATGCACCATATCTAATATTTTAAGTTCCAGAAAAATGAAAATAAGGATCTCATATTAATCCAAAACTTTGCTTATCCATGAACTAATTAAATATATGAATTTCACATTTGTTTATTTGAAAATGAGAATTGGTCTTGAGAAATAATTTCAACATAAACAAGAGCATGTCACGGGAATGATTTTTGTGTTTGGTTATGTTAGAATATGTGCAATACAAATTCTCAGAAACTTTCACAAACATGTCCAAAAGTGTTATTTATGGATGGAATCTGTATTGATCGAGTAGATATTTGTTTGCTTAATGCTTTATTTTTTAATACTTTATTCTTATGCAAATTTTAAGTTAATCATGATTAGAAAACATATAAACTTACTTAAGGAAATCTATGTTGTACTTATTATATGCAGGTGCACTTGAATTTTACATTAGGTAATCGTAATCCAAATATGCATTAATGCACATATTGCATTGATGCATGTATGCATAATGCACTTTTTAATAATGCAGATATGCATTTTTGAATAATACAGATATGCATATATGTTCTTTTTTGCACATATGCATATAAGTCCCTTTGTCACATATGCACAATGTATTTTCTCATTTTTTAACCATTTCTAGTATGTAATGATGTATATACACACTTGTTATTGACTCCAAAACTAATTCTAAGTTTCAAAAAGTGTTGAATTAAAATCATACAAATGTTAAATATATTTACAAACATTCAAAAGGTAACATCAAATGTACGTCATTGTTTTTAATCGAATTTCATGTTAACTATGTACACTTGTTATCATATTCACTTGGTTCTTAACCTTCTTCCATAGTAATCGGCATCCCATTCTTTCTTTGAATATATTTTTCATGTACTAAAACAATTGTGAATAATATAAATAGCTTATAATAAAATTTTTAGTATAAATACACCAATATATTGAGATTAGAATAAAATTCGATCTCAAAAAACAATAATTTTGAGGTTCCAACATAAATACAAGACTAGCAAATTGTATATGATAAATAACAATTACCCAAAACACAATTTGGCACTCGGTTGACTTAATAAAGTCAAAACATGTATAAATAGTTGCAATATATGTTGTGCATATGGAAATTAAACGTCAATGCAATCAAGTTTATGGTTTGAGTAAAAAAAAACATCCTCTGACAGTTGAAGTCATACCTAACCTTTGATCTTTTTTTTTCATACCTTCGCCATATTTTGTCAATAGCCTTACAATTGCATTCAATTTATAGAATCGCCCTCAATCGTCTTCGTCACTGTATCCTTTTGAATTTTCCCCCTTAATCTTTAAATTTGAGATACTAAGAATTTATTAAAAGTTTAGAAAGATGAAGGGTAATTATGCCCCACAAAATATCGCTTGCGGTTGTGGGTATTGAAATGATTTCCAATTTTACCCTTTTAATAGTTTCATCCGTTTGATTTTAAATTGTGTTTTACATTTTTGCCCTTTCATTTACAACCATAGATCCAAATAATCTATGGTGTGAATTAGTTCTTTTGGTTTTTATAAAATCTTGGTTTTAAATAAATAAAAAAACAATAATTGAATGGTTGTAATTAGTTCTTTTAGTTCTTGAAAAAAATATGGTTCTCATTTGAAAGCCCCTCTATAATATATATTATATATATATATATATATATATATATAGAGAGAGAGAGAGAGAGAGAGAGGGAGGGAGGGAGGTTTCCCTAAAAAATAAATTTTCCCTAATAGTACTAAGAAGTAATCTTAGCCTTCTAATTATCTAATTAAGGGCTAGGATCAAAGTGTAGAAAAACTAAGTAATTAAGGGTAGTTTGGGTATTTTATAATATTGCTTACAATTGTTGACTTTTTAAAATTTCCCCCCATTTTTTTAAATGATAATAACTTTTTCATACGGTATTATTTTTTAAATAAATTACACCATAAAATCAGGCATTTTTTCCTCTTTAAATTAAATATAATATTGCTATATTTTTTACAAAAAATCAATTATATGAAATTGTGCTACATTTTTCACGTTTTTGTGCTGTATTTAATAAAACAGCACAAAGTTGTGTTGTATTTTATAAAACAACACAATTTGTGATGTATTAATAAAACAGCACAATAGTCGTGCTGTATTTCATAAAATAGCATAAAAGTTGTGCTGTATTTTATAAAACAGTACAAAAGTTGTGTTGTATTTCATAAAACAGCACAATTTTGTACTGTATTCCATAAAAACAGTACAATTTTGTGCTGTATTCCATAAAACAACACAATTTGTGCTGTTTTACGTCAAACAACATATTTTTGTGGTGTATTTCATGAAAACAGCACAAAATTATATTATATTTCATGAAAACATCACAGATTTATGCTGTTTTGCATTAAACAGCACAGTTTGTGCTGTTTTTGTCAAATAGCACAGTTTTATGTGTTTTTAGTAATATGTTCTATGTCGTTTTACTTCAAACAATAAGGACTCATGTGTTATTTCTGTGGTGAATTATGCCAAAATATCAAACAACATATAAGCAACACTTTTTTTACTATTTTAATGTTCACTATTTTACGTTAATATAACACGTTTTGTGTTGTATTGCTTTAATACAACAATCTATGTATTGTTTCGTTCCGTTTTTAACAACGAAGACGTTGTGTGTTGTTTTAACTCAAATATTGTGTTTTCAAACGTGTTGTTTTATGACAAAACAACATGAATTCTGTCATTTACCGCACAATCTAGCACTTCAAAAATTCGACACAATCCAACACTTAAAATAATTCAGCACAATTTAAAAAATACAGCACAATCTAGCATATCAAACAATCTAGTACATTACATTCGAATTTGTGCTGCATTTTGATAAAATACAAAAAGAACTAATGAGTATATTTTAGGACCATAATGCCCTTTAACCCTAATTTGAAGAGTGCCACATGTAATCTTCTTGTTCTTTCTTAGCATACTTAGGCAAAACTTATTTTTTAGTTGAACCTCTACCTATATATATATATATATATATATGAATTTTGAAATTAAAATTTAATTTTTTGAATTAACTGCATGGGTAACGGTGTAGGCATCGGAAAGCATGGCAGATTGGCTGTTAAATCCATCATATCTTCTTTTGGTATCTAAGCGCCTGGAAAGACGTTCGCATAAGGTACTGAACTACTGATCGGTACCTAGCCTCGCGGGTGGTGCTAGCATTTGTGCTAGGTTTTGTTAACATTTGACGCCGTTCAAAAGACCAATCACAATTATAAAATATTCCAACTTTTATAAAAGGTTGAAATGGTTAAAAACGGTATAAAAAAGCCAAAGGCATTATAGCCCAGCGGCATCTTGGTGTGGGATAAGACTTAGTGCCTATTAGGTCATGGGTTCGAATCTCACAAATGGGGGTTTTCTCATAATTATGAGTTTCCTCCTGAATTGGTGACTTGGTAGTGGAATATGATCGCGTGGTAACACTGTGGCATGATGATCTTTCAGTGATCCGTGGGTTATTCCAATTAGCCGTTCAAAAAAAAAAACAGTATAAAAATTTCACAAAATAAATATTTTAAAAATAAACATAATATCATTGTAATTTATTTATTAGTTTCCCTTTAATATTATTATTTAAACTGTAATATCATTTTTATAAAAATATACATTTTTTTAAAGTGTTAGATTGTTTTCTTTTTGTATAAAACGGGTCAGTTGGGTGTCGTGCAAAGTGCAAACCTCAACTTCCTCTGTTTAATATTTACTGATGATTATATCACTTCCGTTTCCTCGAATCAACTTTCTTCTTGTAGTAATTATTTATATATTTCTCCTAGTTGACTTTTATTGATAATTAAGTGTCCCTTTATTTAGACACCCCTTAATTTTAAATCAACACCCCTGTACCCTATACGCCGCGTATGGTCCATACGCGGCGTATAGGGCATGTTGTTGATTTGACGTTTTATACCCTATACTCGGCGTATGGGACCATACGCGGCGTATAGGGTTTGACATTTTATACCCATACGTGACTTATGACCCATACGTGGAAGATCTATACGCCGCGTATGGAACCATACGCGGCGTATAGCTTATATATTTATTTTTTTTTAATTTTTTGAGTTTTTATTTTAATATATACAATATGAATACAATAATAAAATTAAAATTAAAATATATAATTCGCATATTACAAATTATAAATTAAAATAAATTTATATAAGCCGGGGGTTCTCGGTTATTCTCTATTATTGCGTTGTATTCCGAGATACGAATCCTATACATAATCTCCCATTCTGCAGCACGTACGCTTCGGTTAAGAATCCAAAGATTACTTAATGTTGGCATCGGATAATCTCCTTCTAACTTAACGTGGACGAAATGATTGTTGTTGACATGAACAATCGACACGACATGATGAGGCATGACAGTTTTCGGATCAGCCCATAATGGGAAAAATGTTGACAGCCATTATTGCTTAGTAAATGAAGAATAACCCCAAACTTTTGAGCAACCACTAATCCCGTATACGGCATTATCATCCAATGTTCTTCAGGTGCAGGTTCCACACTTTGCCAATCGATGGTGTGACGTAATTCGTTATACTGTCCGGGGTACAAAGTATCGAAAACTTCTCTGTACTCCAATTCATGTCTGTCCAACTCTTCTAAAAGTTGTGTCCGCACATACATCCACTTATTTTCGTCAAACCCTAAGCCTAAAGCTATTGATCGAAACCACAATTCCCATCGGTCGGACATCTCGTATACGTGAAATATACTGATGAAAGATTGACGGAATCCAATTTTTTAACCTGTTTATATTGTTTAATTGTGATCTCCGACAATCGAAAGAAACTCATTAGTACCCCGTGATACTTTAGATGACGTTGAACGACTACGTTGCATGGCAGGCTTCTGGGGCTTTACAGTTGAACTTGTTCTTCCGGAAATGTGAGACGCAATAAACGAGCTATGTCTCGGCATGTCGCACGTACTTTGTTGAGTGTCGTACTTTTGTTGTTGAACCTTTAACGTTGGACGACCGTGAATATCTGTTTGAACAACAGGCGCTTTTTTGTTATTTTTCCATGGATACACAATTTTTTTTATTTTTTTCCACCAAACTAAATTTTACAGCTGCGGGTTGTGTCATTATTTGTTGTTTCACCCGTTCCATTTCTTCTTCAACATCAACTTTTTCATCCACCGTATATGATGGCTTAATGTTATCAAGCTTCGTCCAAAATACGTCAATTGCATCTAATGGAATTTTAGTGCCTGCATTATAAAGTATAAATTAATACTAATTTGTCACTTAATAGAAAAATGATAATGATGGAGCGACTATTACCAGAATGTTCATATTTTTCCAGCCGACAAGCACAAGGCAAGCCACAACTAGTGAAAAGATGACAACCACATGTTGCATTTGCAGAGCGCATCACATGCAATTTAGTGTTTTCGGCAACTAATAAATCAAGAGCTATGTGTGAAACCTTGCCTCTTAAGTAATCAAATAGCGGAAGTTTATGATGATTCATGGTTTTAATTTTGCTTGTCTCAAAGCTTTCTTTTAAATTTACCTCTTGTGCGTTCACCAATTGATCTACAAACTCCACAAGTCTATCCATGAGCTATTTGTTGATTTAAGATATCTTTTTAAATTTGCATGTTGACTCTCCACCCTATTTGTTGTGCGTTGGCCAAAATTGCGGTTCAAGTTAGTCCAGGCTGATACAAACATTTCTTTGTAACTCTCTAACCAGTTTCTGTTTATATATGACAATACCTCTGAAAATATAATAAAACATAATTAAATTATATATTGAAAATATAATAAAACATAATTAAAATATAATAAAACTTACTTTCTCGATTCGCTTCAACTAATCGTTCGTAAAGAAGGTTATAGTTATACTCGTAAATCTCCGCCGTGGGAGACTCACACAAACGTGCCCATGCATATTTAAACTTTCTCCAGTCATCTTTTGTAAAACTTGCTTTACAGTGTTTCGCGATATTTTCATCAATATGCCACTGCATAAACACTTTGAAGCATTCGGAAACACTTTAACACATGCGTTCATTAAAGCGAGATCTCTGTCTGTTATTATGACGCGCGGCTCCATACACTTGCTTAACGTATCTTTCAATCTATTAAGCACCCATTCAAAATTATCTTCCCGTTCTTTGCTAATAAACGCATGAGCAACACAAAATGTCTTGTGTGTGGAGGTCACACAACAATCAACAAACGGAACGCTTGTACATGTTTGTTTTATATGTAGCGTCTATCATCAGCACGTGCGGAAATGCACGCCAAGTGTCGTATGATTTAGATGACAAAAAATATATCTTCTACGACATTAGTATCGGGATCTTCTCGGGTGTAATAAACATACCTTTTAATAGAAAAAGGAAGGAAAATTGATGTTGTTAAGTGAGGATACAAATACAAGTTAGGCTTCATTTTAATTATCTATTGAAAAAAAAAACCTCGGGTGTAATAAACGTACCTTTTAATAGATAAAAGGTTTTCTAAGACTTGCATTGGTGTTTCACCGACTTTTCTTTCACTTCTTATCTTATATTGAGCGTTGTATACGTCTCTGGTTATTGATGCGTTATTAGGATTTTGCTTTTAATAGCTGATAAGATGCTACGAGGCTCCATGTTCTGATCAGTAAGCTGCTCCACCAAATTGTATCCGTTTTGAGAAACCTTCTTACAAAAGGATGCCCCTCCATATATTGAGCAGGATCATGGTTATGTTCGTCACTTCGCACCTCTAATTTCCACGAACGACGTTTGTTGTCGTATATCCCTACTAATTTAAAGGACATCCGATTTTTTGCTACCAGATCGTCTAACTGTTGCTTTACTTTTGTGTTCGCCCGCACGATCACAGATAAGCCATACCTTTACGACCTGACCTTCTTTTTTCCTTTGATCTTCGTGTAATAATAACGTAACCATTATCACGTCCTCTATTAACAGCCCAACAGACTAGCTCATCGAGAGATAAAAATTTTGAGATGTTTCAAACGATACTTTTGTCGTTTGTTTTTCATCACTTGAGAGTATATATTATTTTGTTGCGTGTCGTAAGTTGACTCTCGGCCAAAACTCAACTTCATCATCGGGAACATACGATTGGTTTAAATCTGGCTGTCCTGTCTCGTAAGCAGATTGACGTACGATCATCTTGATTACTATCCACCACGAACGAATATTCATTTGAATATTCATTTGAATATTCACCAAACAATAGTTCCGTCCTAAACGACATACCGAACGAATAAAAAGTGTGATATTTTTGAGAGAAATACGTTTGGGATTTACAGGAATCGAAAGCATATCGAAAGTGTTATCAAAATCGTTGTTATATAGGTGAAAACGAATCTTGGGTCATGTCATATCGAAATATTTATACGTGGCGTATGGGTCCATACGCCACGTATAGGATCCTATACGCAGCGTATGGGCCTATACGCTACGTATAGGCTTGCCACGTCTTCCACGTATAGGATCCTATACGCAGCGTATGTACCATGTAATCGTACATGGTACAAAAAGTACATCTGACACCCACAATTATTTTGTACTATACGTGGCGTATGGACCCATACGCCCGTATAGTGCAAAAGAATGGTCGCATGAGCACTATACGTGGTCGCAAAGCACTGTAGTGGTCGCATGAGCACCAATTATTTTGTACTATACGTGCGTATGGGGCCATACGCCACGTATAGTACAAAATAATGGTCGAATTAGCACTGTACGTGGTCGCAAGAGGACTGTATGGAGGAGCTATACGCCGCGTATGGGTCTATACGCGGCGTATAGTTTTATATTGTATATGTTTTTTTTTAATTTTTTGAGTTTTAATATATATATAATTTGAATTAAAATTATGTATGTATGTGTGTATGTATGTGTGTTGTATGTCTGTATGTATGTGTGTATGTATGTATTTGGTATTAGTAGTATGTATGTATGTATGTCTGTATGTATGTATGTTTGTATGTCTGTATGTATGTATGTATGTATGTATGTATGTATGTATGTATGTTGTATGTATGTCTGTATGTCTGTATGTATGTATGTATGTCTGTATGTATGTATGTATGTATGTTTCTGTATGTCTGTATGTATGTATGTCTGTATGTCTGTATGTATGTATGTATGTATGTATGTATGTCGGTATGTTGTATGTATGTATGTATGTATGTATGTATGTATGTATGTATGTATGTATGTATGTATGTATGTATGTATGTATGTATGTATGTATGTATGTTGTATGTATGTATGTATGTATGTATGTATGTAGTATGTATGTATGTATGTCTGTATGTCTGTATGTCTGTATGTAGTATGTATGTATGTATGTATGTATGTATGTATGATGTATGTATGTATGTATGTATGTATTATGTATGTCTGTAGTCTGTATGTCTGTATGTATGTATGTATGTATGTATGTATGTATGTATGTATGTTGTATGTATGTATGTATGTATGTATGTATGTATGTATGTATGTCTGTATGTATGTATGTATGTATGTATGTATGTATGTATGTATGTATGTATGTATGTATGTATGTATGTATGTATGTATGTATGTATGTATGTATGTATGTCTGTATGTATGTATGTATGTATGTCTGTATGTATGTATGTATGTATGTATGTCTGTATATATTTACAAAGATAAACATAAACTGATAATAAACATAAAAGATAAACATAAACTGATAATATATTTACAAAGTTTTTAAATTACATAACAAAATAAAATTACAATACAAAACTACGGGGAGTCAGGGTAATCTCGAGGCGGTGGCAACGGCGGAGGATCAGTACCAGAACGTCGCGCCATCTCTGACTGAACCTGCCACTCCATCAGATCCTCAAAACGCGGTCGAGCCGTCGACTCTGCTGCCGTAAGCTCCTAGACATATCCTGCAACAATGTCTCCACACGTGCAGGCAGCCTCACCTCTCTATAAATATGTCGCGGGATCTGAGGCTGAGGAGGCGGCTGATGTGGCTGAGGAGGCGGCTGATCATGTGGCTGCTCGTCGGGTGGTGGCTGATCATGCGGCTGCCCGTGCTGCTGCAGTGGATCGACAATGCCGAGCTGCTGAACTGGTGCCGGCTGCCAGATCTCCCCGGGTCGAAGAGAGAATCGTATGCCAACCGGAAACTGGCGTATAATACGCATGCCGAATAGCGTACGACGATCTAATCTCACCGGCTCGATCGGCGGAGACACGTCACCAAGATGCCGAGGAAGATAACCTAAAGATCGGGCAATCAACGTGATGTACGCGCCGCCGTACACCGCTCCTCGCTCCTGGCGATGATAATACGAAGCAAAATACTCCGCCAAACACCTCGCCAGGTTACACCTGGTCCCCGTAATCAAACAGTATAAGTAAAATAAGTCGGGAATGGTACACCACTCCCGACTCTTGCCACGTCCCGTGATGGACGTGGCGATCATCCGATGCAGATAACGGATGAGAGGATCTCGAATGCCGGTGACCCTGCCCTTAGTCCTCTGAAACGGACCTCCGGCAATCTCAGGCCACCACTCTCTCAATGTGCCCTCCTCCATCTCAGTAATACCCTCAGTGAACAGAGGGGTAACAGTCTCCGGCTCATAATAAAGCCCCGAGACAACTGCAAACTGCTCAATGGACATCTGATGTGCATGTCCACAAAGCGTAAAGAAATCTCCGATCGCTCATCGTCCTCCACCATCTCATCTGGACGAATATATGTAAATGTGGATAAAACTCCACTACCAGCTCACGGTGGGACGGTAAGAATGCGATCTCAAAAAGACGTCTCCACGACGTATCGTCTCCGATAATAGCAGCAAGACGATCGCGCTCTCCCCACTCAGCCATCACCTCCCAATCTACGGCCTTTGATGACCGATCTTCATCCGAATAAATTTTGAGCACTTAGCGTGCTCAACGGAACCGGCATCAAACTGCAGCCAAGGATGCTCGGCAATATGGTCAACAACGTCAGCCTCAATCTCAGAATCGGAAGACATATCTGCACAGGTGAACAAATAGGTCAAAAAAACATATACGTATCTATATATATATATACACATATATATATATGTGTATATGTATATGTATATGTATATGTATATGTATATGTATATGTATATGTATATGTATAGGTATATGTATACGTATACGTATACGTATACGTATACGTATACGTATACGTATACGTATACGTATACGTATACGTATACGTATACGTATACGTATACGTATACGTATACGTATACGTATACGTATACGTATACGTATACGTATACGTATACGTATACGTATACGTATACGTATACGTATACGTATACGTATACGTATACGTATATGTATATGTATATGTATATGTATACACATATACATATACATGTTATATGTATATATGTACATATACATATATGTATATCTATAGTGTATATACATATATATGTATATGTATATGTATATGTATATGTATATGTATGTATATTATTAATGTATATGTATGTATATGTATATGTATATGTATATGTATATGTATATGTATATGTATATGTATATGTATATGTATATGTATATGTATATATGTATATGTATATGTATATGTATATGTATATGTATATGTATATGTATATGCGTATATACATATATATGTATTTGTATATATATATTTACCCTATACGCCGCGTATAGGGCTATACGCCGCGTATAGGGTAGCAGCGTATGGGTCACAGGGCAACGTATAGGTCGAATCCGACCCTATACGCCGCGTATAGGACTATACGCGGCGTATAGGGGACCCACGTATGGCCCCCAAGTCGCGTATTGCAACACCCTATACGCCGCGTATATATCTATACGCCGCGTATAGGGTACACACCAATGTGTCTTCGTCCCCAACCAAAGAACTATACGCTGCGTATAGCCCTATACGCGGGCTGTACCGGCGTATAGTTCTTTATTCCAGTTTTTAAATCACGCATTTTGGGGCATAAAACACTACTTTAACGTTTAAATCAATGAACGATTAACATAATAATGATGTATGAACAATAATACGTACCTGGATGTTGAAAAATCGAAGATCAATACGTGTAGTATAGTGCTATACGAGAGTGTTTTTTTTTTGAAGTGTGTGTAAAAAATAGAAAATTTGAAAAATATAGTATGCCGAGGATCTATACGCCGCGTATGGGCCCATACGCGGCGTATAGCTTATATTCTTTTTTAAATCGACACCGACCTATACGTGGCGTATGGACCTATACGCCCCGTATAGGTGAAATGATGTGACGTCGGTTGTCAGTCATTAATGTCGCATTAATGGTCGTACCCTATACGCCGGGTATGGGCCGCGTATGGACCCATACGCGGCGTATAGGGGGGTGTCGATTTAAAAAAGTGGGTGTCTATTTATTAGGACCCTAAATTAATACTTTGTACCCAAATTAATTACTTTTCATTGTACATTTAGTTTTTAATATGTTACATTGTAGTTAAAAGTGAAGAGAAATTAAGAGGAAGTTATTATTGTGTTATCATAAATATCAATATAAATCTATAAACTGTATGAATAAGTTGTATATTTTACAAGAATTAATAAAATAATAAGTTAAAAAGAATTGATCGTAAGAACTATATACAAATAGGTATATTTTATAGTAAAATGGATCACAATCAAGATATCAAATGACCTTTTCTATGTCTTTGATATTAAAAGGAAAAAAAAAGAAAAAAAACAAGTGGAGCATATAATATATACATGGTCATTGTCTACAAGGAGAAATGTTGGCTTTTGCGATTACAATTAAACCCTCAAATAAATTAACATACTGTATAAAGCGAAAAGTTGATGTATGAAGCTCGAGGTGTTAAGTCATAAGTTTGAGGTCTCGAGGTGTCGAGGCTGTCGAGCCAGCTTTTTGTATCTATCGTTACCTTGTAATTCTGTAAAGATTGTTTCTATGACTTGAACCATTACACTATGACCTTCGCGCCACATTATAACAAGCTCACATTTGCTCCTAATGTCGGCCCTTAGTTACATTCTATATATAGATTTTATATGATTGGTCTATATTATATATCCAAACTTTAAATAATGCTTCACGATGATTCGGGATCATTAAATTTGTTTTTTTGATGGTGATGTTGTGACTCATTCATAACTCCACCTCCGAGTTGTTTAAAGAATCAATAAGGTATTGTTAATTTGTTATATATTCAGTAGACTTCGTTATAATTGTTTATATTTTTACATCCATTTTTTATTTGTTTCCACATTAGTTAAACAAGGAGATGAATAAAAAAATAATCTTCCGCAGTCTATGATATTCAAAATAGTATATTATAGTGTATATAAATATATTCTATAATACTTAAAATATAAAATGACAATATAGAAAAAACATTTCTATGAGATCTGCAAACATGTACCTAAAAAGTAAAAAGTGATATGATGTTAATTTTTATTTTGTTACTAGGTATTAGCCCGTGTATTACACGGTTAAAAGTTATAAAGATATAATTCAATATGTAAACAAAAATATAAAAAATCTATCGTTTTTCTTTTAAACTGATTATATAAAATAAGGATTTGTGGTCATAAGGTTTAAAGGGTTAAATAAGGTTTGAGATTATTAATATCATAGATTCAAAATCCCTAGAATGATTGGTGGTGATTGAGTTAGTTAAAAAAAATAAAAACTTCGCATTTGTCGTTCAAAAAAGTTAAAATAAAATAAAACTTCAAGTAAAAAATATAGCATGATTTGTGAAAAAATTATTAAAAAAAATTTAGGCGGGAAAGTTTTTATGAGATGAAATCTGATGATGACATCTATCAGCACATGTAATCATTTATTCACGTAGATTTAAAAGTGGAAGAATGTTAAATGTTTGATGTGAACATGGTGCGATACACGCTGAATATAAAAGAAGACACTTATTTCATGAAATAACTATCTTATCAGTAAATTCAATAGAAAAAATAAAATTAAACTATGAATAAATCGTCAGTTCTATTTGTTAAAATAATAAAAAGTAGAGGTTCTATTACGTAATTATTTAAAAATTCATGTATCATATGAGTAAAATATATAAATATTAAATTAAATAGTTAGTAATGAAAAAGGTAGTATTGTAATATGCTAAATTTTAAAATCCTAAATAATGATGGTGATAAAATAAAAATAAATAAATATAATAATAATAATAATATAATAATAATAATAATAATAATAATAATAATAATAATAATATAATAATAATAATAATAATAATAAACTACATATTTAAGTAAATGTGATGTTGTTAAGAAATATAAATTAGAGTAAATTACACTTTTCGTCCCTGTGGTTTGGTGGTTATAACTATTTCATCCAATAGTTTTAAAAACGCCCGATTTAACCACTATGGTTTGAGATTTGTCACAATTAAGTCCAAACACTAACGGCCATCCATTTTTTCTGTTAAGTAGATGTAAAAATACAAATATACCCTTGGGCTTATATGTAAAAAGTGTATGCACACTCACACTCTCTCTCCAGTTATCTTCTTCACTCTTTCCCCCTTGCCACCAACATCCCCCTGCCACCACCACCATCCCCCTGCCACCGCCACCATCCACGTTACCACCCTTCTACAATCTCGTGTCAAAAGCTTGTGATCCTTACCCGTATAAAGATAATGTTACTGATACGGGGCTCGGGTGTATAAAGGGGATGACTTTTTGCCTGAATCTTGAACGTTTACAGGTCAAGATCCGTTAACCATTGTCCCAAACTGGAAGTGTAACGGGACTGATGGTTTTGCAGCAAGTTAGGCCCGTTTGAATCCGACGCTAGTATAAAATCGACTAATTGGAGCTTTAAGGTGTAAGACTTAGTTTTCAAGATGTCCGTTGTGAAGAGTCGTCTGTAAAGGGTAAAACGTAAAGCATACGAAGGTTTCTGGGCTTATTAGGGTCGTCCACCATTTGAGGATCATTACAGAGTTGCTCAAAGAACCGGGCTTAACAACATGACCCTTTCGGTTGAAGGGATGTGGGAATCATCGAGTGGGCAACTGTGTATGATTGGTTGTCGTGGGCTTGTTGACCGAGAGTCCAACGGGTGTGACTCGAGGGTCTGTTTATACATCCCGCTCTCGTTTTCCACTAAGCAAAGAAGCATAATCCTCGAGACAATATCGCATGTTGAAGATGGTAGTTTGAGTAACTCATCTTACTTTCCTTTAGGTTTTGAGAAGTTGATTCGACCTTCGAGCTATACGATCAATACACAGCGTCAAAACCGTATTATACATATTCTAAGATCGTGTTAGCTGGGACCGTGCTCGAGAAAAACGAGTCATTCAGCTTCGGGACCGTGGTCAAGAAGTCCCTCTTGACCTTCCCAAAGTTGAAGATGCAGACTCCTTTCTTGTGGGTCTGTCTCTTTTATCTGAAGATCTCACAATCCACCATCCTGCGGTCCCCGAAGAGTGTATCCGGCTTCCCCGGCGTTCGACGCCTCTTTCTTGTGGGTCTGTCTCTTTTACCACCCTTTCCCCCTTGCCACCACCACCATCCCCCTTTCTCCGGTGACGGCGCCGGAGAGTGTATCCGGCTTCCCGGCGTTCGACGCCTCTTTCTCCGCGACGATCTGTTCGATTTTTCAGATACCATACCTGATATTTTCAACTCGATAAACATCTCCGTGACCCTCAATTTCTACTTGATTTGGGGCAACCGATCTAATTCGTAAGGAAATCTTGAAAATGAAGGTGAAGGTGATGGATATGGTGACTTCGCAGGAGAATATGATGGTTGTGGTGGTGGCTATGGTGACTTCACCGGAGTAGATGGTGGTAGATGGTAAGGATAGAGAAAGAGGTGTAGAGAGGGAGGTGTGTATATATATATATATATATATATATATATATATATATATATATATATATATATATATATTATAGTAACAGTTTTAGTCCAAGGGTATATTGGTCTTTTTCTAAAAAATTAACGAAGAAATTGGACGGAGTTAACGGTTTGGACTTAAATGTTACAAAATTAAAATCTTAGTGTTTAAACTGGGCGTTTTTAAACTATTAGATGAAAAGCGTTATAATCACCAAACCACAAGGACGAAAAGCGTAATTTATTCTATAAATTATATAAAAAATAGATTCTGGGTATAAATAATCTTGCCAGCTAAATTTTGAATTAATTGTATAATATTAGAAATTATTTAAAACAGTGCACTGATGGTGATGTGAGTCAATTAACGGTAAAAAACACACACATTTTGAACTATATTACTTATGTTAATCGGATTATATTAATAATGCATGTACAACGGTTGAGGCAGGGAAGAGGTGGAAGAAAATTATTAAAATAATAAAAAACTACACTGTTTAAATCAAACACATCAACATCTTCCATGATGGTGGTGTTTTATACTTTTTTAAACATTCAACCTCTAATATTTATCCTTTATGTTCATAAAAATTTATCATATTTTTCCGTCGTTTAACATATATTTAATATATGGAATTACTTATTGTTGGTTATGATAATTTCTTCACCCTCACCGATATGCATAAACCAGTAATCACCTTTCACTTATACTCCTTTTGTACTTGATGCAATCGGGCGCTCTTGCCCGGTTTTAAAAGCTGGATCATGTCATAAGTAATTTTAAACAAAGGTTATTGGATTTTAATAATCTCAATTTTCATTTATTGGTCGAGATTAATCCCAACTCGTGAAATGTTTACAGTCACTCCTAACTTTGAACTTATTTTCCTCCAATGATCCTTTACTAACTAAGAGTTAACCGTCATTAGTTTTTTTTTTTTGATAAAATGAGGCCAACTTTGAGCTATTTTTCAACTCCAGCACAATCTAGTCTCAATTAGGTTCATTTTTTATGTCTAACCTCCATCATCATCTGAAATCTACCTCTAACAAGTTCGGTGGTTCAAATCAGGATGTGGAGCTTGACGGTTTTTTTGGTGCGGAAGTTTTAAATTGACAGACCTGATGATGGATTTCAACTTTCTGTTTAGTGTTTTGGAAACAAAAACAGTTCACGTCGTCAAAATGAGTTATTTTTCAATTCCAACACCGTCTAGTCTCAATTAGGTCCATTTTTCATTGTCTAGCCTTCATCATCACCTGAAATCTACCTCTAACAAGTTCGGTGGTTCAAATCAGGATGTGAAGATTGACGGGTTTTTGTGTGCGGAAGTTTTAAATTGACAGATCTGATGATGGATTTCAACTTTCTGTTTAGTGTTTTGAAAACAAAAACAGTCCAAGTCATCAAAAAACTAACTAGTTAACTCTCAGTTAGTAAGGAATCGTTGAAGGAAAATAAACTCAAAGTTAGAAGTATATGTAAACATTTACTGAGTTGGGATTAATCCCGAATGAAACTTAGGATTATTAAAATCCAATAACCTTTTAAACAATACATATATTACACAATTATTCATCTTAAACACTCAAACCTTCAAGACCGAAAAAAAAGTTATATCATCACCAACGTTTACATTAAGGTTCAAGTTTTTAGATAAGAGTGATTGTTATTCATATGTTAGTGTTATTACTATTATTTTCTTGTAATCCCAAAACCCCGGACCCACTCACCTACAACCTACAACCTTTTGCCAAACCATTTGTTCCTCCACATGAACTTCAACCCAAAACTACACCAGGGGGTTGTGGGGAATGGCCGCGTGCAACGGAAGAAAACAACAAAAAACACGTGATCTTGGGAGCTTGAAACTAGAAGATTTTGTACTATCAAACCTCGCGAAGCTAAGACTTTTAATTATTTTTTTAACAAGAAGTCCCCTACCCGCTAAACCTACTCACAAATCCACACCATTCTATTTATAATAGAAGTTGAGCACTCAACCACTTGAGAGGAATAAGGAATACCATTCAACACCTTAATTCCATTGATCATTGAGCTACACGCTCTTTTCCATCAGTCGTCAAGCTATATGCCCTTTGACGACTTTCAATCGTATAAAGCCAGACATCTTATGTTATATTAATAACATCGATGTATGGCAACTTCAACATATTTAATGGCTTAAAACAAACTCTTAGATTATAATCTTTTTGAGAAAGATGTTAAAATAAATTAAAAAAAAACAGAACTCATGATCCACCGGAGCATATTACAACAAATGAGACTCGAACCCATAACCTTCACAATGGAAGCCATGGATGCCTCCTCTACCAAACCAATTGATCTAAGGTTCACCGGCATGAAGAGATCATGCTATTCAGATCTATGCAATCCAAAATCGTTCTCTTAGATTTTTTGTACTCATCAAAGGCAGGACAAACACACACAAGTATTAGACTATTAGTAGTTGACCAAACCAGTCTTTCAAATGAGTAAAAATCATCCACACCATCTTTGAAGGATTAATAGTATGCTAAATTTAATTAAAAAAAGAGAAGCAAAAACACAACTGACATTATTGCCTATCAGATGAGCAAACCTCGACCGTGACTCAGTTACTGTTGTGCACATTGAACCTCTGTGCTCCACCGTGCATCTTCATCTTCATCATAAGCTTCTTGAGCTGCTTGTTGCTTCCTTCTCATCTCCTCTTCGATGTTGACATCATGAAGAGTTGTCTCTTCGCATTCATCCAGTTCCATGTCTGTCATCTGCATCGAAGGCTTAGGTGGCAGCACCCCTCCAACGCCTTGCACTGATCTGGTGACAATGAATCTGGGAATTCTACGGTGAAGTGTAGGTACAGCTTCCCCTCATAAACGGCCTCTGGTACATTGGCATTCCTTCGTCATTATTGCCTTGAATTGATCTACAATTCAGTTAAACCAATAGATTAACAGTCTATGTTAAAAATGTAACTATTAACATAGAAATTATGGAAGCTGAAGAAAATTACCAGGCTTAACAACCTCTCCAGGTTGAGATTTGATGAGAAGTTGTCTGTTATCCAAATGGGTTAAAATAAACTGGAAACCACATAGGGCCTCGGTTAAGCTCAAAGTGTGCTCCACAAATAGGTCATCACCCTTTCGCTTATACTTAGGGTGCTCCTTTTGTTGCAACACAAACACAATGTCTCCAGTAACAGTGTCAGGCTGCATAGCGATTAACACAAAACAAGTTAACCAACGTTAAAATCATAATAAACGAAAGGAAATACCAAAATAAAAATAAGAATAGAATTTTACAGCTTCATCAGCCTCTCCAGGGAATGTAATCTTCTGTCCATTCTGCATACCCTTCTCCACATGCACTTCCAGTACCTTCTTCTCCTGCACGACTTTCTCACCCTTGCATTGGGTGCATCGATCCTTATCATTTATGGTTTCTCCGTACCCTTGCATTCATTACAAGGATGCTGCATTTGCTGGATCATAGAAGGGCCAAGATGTCTGATAGAGACTTTCATTCCAGAACCTTGACAGCCAGCACATTTCATTGAAGCGCCTGACTTTGAACCCTTGCTGCAAATACGCAAGTCGAGTAAGTAAACAAGAAGATCAAACAATTACAAAAAAAAAAATGAATACAAAACAGGTGAGCCCTTACCCCTTACACTTGGAGCAGATTACATTGCGTGAAAGAGAGAGTTTCTTGGAAGTTCCATTATAGAGATCCTCAAGAGAAACTTTGAGAGGATGAACAACATCTTCTCCCCTTCGTTGCCTTCGTCCCCTGCTGCTACCACCACCGCCTACAAAAAGATTGCAAGTGAATTCAGTGATAACACAAGTATACAGCCAATATAACTTTAAAGATGAAGCGGAATAGCTTTTAAAACTTGAGTAGATCAAGAATGCTTACCACCGAAAGGACTACCACCAAAGAAGGATTGGAAGATGTCAAAGGGGTCATGACCACCACCTCCACCGCCCATTCCTTCCTTCAAGGCATCCTCACCATATTGATCATATATCTCACGCTTCTCTGGGTCACTGAGAACCTCATATGCTTGGCGAGCTCTTTAAACTAAAATTGACAGCGTTTAACAAATATAAATACTTACATCATGCTAAGAATATAAAAGCAAGCCTTAAATGACCTAAATAGAGACGTACTTTGTATTATTCTCCCTTCAAGGGAGTGAATTTCTTTTAGTACAATGTCCAAAATGAAGGAAAAAGTACATCTTGCATTTAAAATAAAAAAATATGTTCCGTTCATCCCATAAAAAAGAGTCAGTTTCATAATGTCATATCTCAAATAAAAAACCTTTCTTCAAAATTAACAAGGAGACACGCATAAGTTTCATAAATTAAACATTAAAACCATAACCATGAGTAAACTGTTCGAAATGGTGTTCTTAAGTGTCCTTGTACATTCTAAATAAAACTTGATTGTTCTCAACTTTTGTTGGACAAAGACGGACGGACCAAAGCAAGCAGGCTGCCAATTACATTTAAAGAGGCTGACTAATTCAAAGCTTGAAACAAATGACTAAACATCACCAACGGCAACATTCATAGGACAAAATACAAGCTAACCAACTCCACATTAGCAGAATAATGCTCTATCAAGTCTTAACTGCTTTCAGAATCCTAACCCTAACCCTAACGCTAACAACATGTTATCAGGATCAAAATTTGGTCTCGAATAAAACAGATCCAAAGCAGCATCCACCACAACAAGCAGAACTTGCATACCGTAGGCAATGAATAACGCAAGTACTGGGCCGTGAGAAACAAAGTGTTAACATGCAGGCAGTGTTGACAAGCTAGATATCTCTCTTTTGATTTCAGAGAACCAACAGCGTTACGAATACATTATAGTGACTCATGTTCAGCATTAACCCTAAGAGAAGGCTACTTTTCATAGGCTGAGGAAACCTCCTTGGTAGCCTCCTAATGGCTGAATCAATCAGAGGTTAAGGGTATTTGTTTCACTACAAAGACACCTCTTAATGGTTCGTGGAGCCTCAAAATGGTTAATTTTATAAACATGCTGAATGATTCAAATACGACTCTTATTCAGTCAGACCTCTTATTCAGTCAGACCTCTATTCAGTCAGACCTCTTATTCAGTCAGACCTCTTATTCAGTCAGACCTCTTCTAGGCTCAGCACAAGTTTGCCAAACCGCCACTAAGACAACACACTTAGCAATAGCAATAGAATTAACCACGAACTAACAGCAGAAACGTAACATTCATCAAAACGTCGCATCAATTTATCGAAATCTCCTACGAAATTCATCCATTGACAGGATTAAACTGCACACCACCGACATCAAGCAACAACACTCACATCAAACTACATCAACAATATAATCACATATGAAATCAGAAACGTGTTATTTACCAAAAACATCGCATCAATTCAACCAAAATCACCTACAATAGTCATCCATCAAGCAACAACACTCGCATCATGACATCAATGATCAAACTACACAAACAACATAATCAAATACAAAGGCTCAACACAAACACAATAAGATCGATCAATCAGGCAACAACATAATCTCGTGAATCGATAAAAGAGAATAGGTTAGGTAGCAGCACCTTCTCAGGATCTCCACCTTTGTCAGGATGGTTCTTAATGGCAGCTTTCCTATACGCCTTCTTCAGATCATCCTGAGAAGCGTTCTTCGGGACCCCAAGGATCTCATAATACTTCGTGTTATCGCTCTTCTTCGGTGCTCTTCCAAACATCTTGTTCACCTTCTTCGATCTTCAATACTCAATTACAAATCTAACACACAACACACACAAACCAAATCAATTCACAATCAATTCATAATCTAATCAAAAGAAAATCACACATAGAATTTGTAACATATATGAAGAATTATACCTGCGAAGAAGTAGATCGCTATCGGAAGACTTTGAGTTGTGCTGTTGGGCGAAAGAGAGGGTTTGGAATTTGGGGGTGAGAGGTGTAATATTATTGTTGAGGTAAATCGGACGGTCTAGATTGATTGATCATGATATTAACGATATAAAAGAAGGATCTAGAATACCCCGTGCGATCTATGTGTTTGCAACAAGCAATCTCTACCGCTCATGTTATTTGGTCTCGTCAAAGTTTCAAACATGTAACAAAATGATTGCAACGTTCAAGCGTTTATATATTGACCCTTTTTTTAAAAAAAGATTTTATGATTATAAAAAGCTAAACATAAAGGTATTTGAGCTTTTGTCCGAATCTGACATGATATAATAGACGAGTTTGAGCTCTAACGTGAATATCGATACATTTACTAATTGTTCTCAAGGGGACGTGCATCTTTGTAGTGAAATTGTGTACTCTTTAAATAAAAAGTTAAGAACTTAAATATTACCGAATGCATATGTGGTGATTTTTAATTTAGAGTAAGAGTATAGTAAGAGTGGTTGTGTACGCTAATAACAAAAATATAGATATAATATTTTTATTTAATATAATACATATATAATCATAACCATACCTATTACTTTACGTCCATAACAAATCTATTGACAAGGTCCGGGGAGGATGAGATTTAGACAAACTTTACCCCTATTACAAACGTTAGAGAATCTGTTATCAACAAGACCCTCGGCTTTAATGTACACGCTAGTATCAAAACAAACAATAAGAAAATAACACAATACTAGAGTTTGCAAGCAATATACAATATACCACAAGAATCACATATTGACAGTACATGATCAGACAACACATAAACACAGACACAAAATGATCCAAAATATACCAGAATCAATGACATACAACTATACAATATCAACAAGAAGCACAAACTGAACAGAAAAATATCTTGATAAAAAAGGAGCAAATGGTAATCAACGATATATGCAAGTATCAACACTAAGGCACTATACAAATGTCAACAAGATTAACAATAATATACAAAATATCAAAAGAAAACAAACAATGACGTTAAGCTGGTGATAATGAACAATCATATACTTAGGGGCTGTTTGTTTTAGCATCTTAATGGTTCCGGTGTTTAAATGTTCAGCATTTAATAGGTCAGATTGTTTGTTTTGCGAGCAAATGTGAATGGTTAAAGCATTTGCCACTGAATGGTTAATCATTATACTAAGTATGAATGATTAAGAGTTTTTATCTGAATTGATCAAACATTTGTTTTTAAATAGTTAAACGATATACTAGCTCTTAATGATTCATACTCTTAATGGTTCAGTATTTAATACTTAAAATATCTTATTAGTTAGTTTAGCACTTAATCATTCAAAAATTTCCCCACAACCTCTTAGCATGCAGGGCTACTAGATAGATACCACATCTAAACCCTCCTCTAGACGTCTTTAATCTTAATACTACATCTCCACATACTATTGTCCCTGACCATATCCTCGAAAAGGTGCAACTTTAACAATTTTTTTTCTACTCTTCTACTCCCAAGTCAATTTAGGCCAATAATAAATATATATTATATGAAATTTAATTTATATATAAAGTACGTATGTGTACATAATTAAAACTATAAATGAGTTGAGTACAAGCTTTGTATAAAACTTGAACGACTCCAACTTGAGCTTAGACGAGCTCAACTCGACTTGTTTACATCCCATTTGACTGTTCTATGATATGTGAAGCAATAGAGGTGAAATTAATTATTTATGTTGATCGATGGACGAGGGTATACGAGGGTGACTCAACTTATTTCAATCGGAGTTTTAACTTCAATTTCTTTAATGAAATTTATTCAGCATAAAAACACTTTCTTTCATCTATATTTTTTATCAAATGGCTTTTGACCTAATGCTATTAACGTGTGTTGCATGGTTTATTTTTTACAGTGCGTGTGAATTTATCGTTCAACAAAAAAATACTCTATGATAATCCATCAAATGCTACTATGGTGTCCTGATAGGCTGGGCGAGAGGAAATTCTTCCTTTATTCCATAGGATATAAAGATTGCTTCAACTGAGACATTCGATTCTAAAATCCTTTTTTTTCGTATAAAATATAATAATGCAAATAGCATAATACACTATATATACCAATATATAAAATAAAATCATTTAAGTCGATATAGTTGAACTTTATATACTAATTTATACGTATATGTATTTTAGATGAATTTATTCTATCATTTAACTTTATGTGATATAATTTTGTTGATCAGTTTATTGTTAGTAAACTTATAAGTTGACATCTATCTTGATAAGCATAACAGATGATACCAGAAAAATGTTTAAAAAATAGTAAAAGAAAGTGGTGTAATGAAATTGTCTACAAAATAGACTCCCAAACGGAGACTTAACAACTAATTCATGAGCGTGATATGCTTCTTTTCATGTTTATTTAAGAGAGCGTTTGGTTGGAAGGAATGAAATGAAATTGAATGGAATTGAAAAACTAATATAATTTTTAAGTAAAATTATGTTTGAGTGGGTAATGAAATGTAAAAATCGAAGGGAATGTTTCACCTCAATTCCCTTGGTTGTGAGATTTCACAATCCTTCCACCTAGAGAGGGAATTTGAAATCCACAACAAAGGGAATTTGGGATTAAAAATTTCTTTGGGTTTTACATTTATTACACACTCAAACATAATTTTACTTGAAAATTATACTAGTTACTCAATTTCATTTCATTCTATTCCATTCCTTCCAACCAAACGCTACCTAAGTGTTTCAAACTTTAAAGCCCGTCCAAATTTGACGTGTTTGTGGTCGGCTATGACACATGGTTGAATGGCATATATAAAACATGTGAAAGTTTACCGTACAAAGCTTATAATTCATACGAAGGGTACGAAGTAACGAGTACCATTGATTTAATAGATGAACTGGAAAAATCACGCAAGGGAATGTGTCTTTATGGATAAAATTTAAAATAACCTACAATTGTTAACTTTTTTTTAAATTCCTTCCTTTTTTTAAACACATATAACTTTTCCATATGATATTTTTTTTAAAACACACCATAAAAACAAGTATTTTATCTTTTTTAATATGAGTATAGTATTGCTATACTTTCTTTTAAAGAAAAATAACATTTAAAAAAACGTCTGTGTGTTGTGCGTATAACTTGCGTGATTATTCATTGCGTCATTATCAACATGACTTGCGTAATTATAAATATAACTTGCGTGGTTATTTTTAAAACGTGAGTAATTTTATTTTGCGTAATAGCAAATATATTTTGCGTAATTATGTACATATATGTGTAATTGTGACGCGGGCGAAACTACCCATCCTTCTAGAAAACACGTGTCACGTCCTTATGACTTCGTACGCTTTGCACGAAAATTACACTAACTGACCCCTATAAAACATAAACTTAATTGATTGGATTGAATTGTTGGAACTAAATTACCTTCCCTATGAATTAAACTAATAAACAATACAATAATTACTCTCTATAACAATACAATAATTACTCTCTATATAAAAGAAGAGTCTTATATACAGGATACTTTGTTGGTTTTATGTTTTGACCACTGTTCTTTTTATTCTGTTTTTTTACACAGTTTCTGGCTTTCACGGGTCAATGCATAGGGTACGTCAGTTTGATGCCACCATTGGGATGCGTGAAGCGTAACAGCTGTCTCTACGTTTCTTTCTCCTCGCCACGTGTTGTTTCATTTCATTGCCACCGCCTCAATCTCCTGCAATTTCTTTCTCCTAAAGATGGAAGAGTTCAAAACCTTCGCCTCCCCTATCTCTCTCTCCTTTTCTTCCAACGTCCGAGCTAAACTGCTACAAGCGAGCCAGAGTGACCATGGTTTTGTATCAAGCAGCTAAGAGATAAAGAAAATTAGGGTTTAGGCCTGTGATGGTGTCCACTAACACGTGTCCATTCCAATTACACTATTAGGTATAAATTTTATTTCTTTTTGCTGTTGATAGTGTTGTGTTCTTCTTTGTGGGTTTAGTTTGTTTTTGCAAATCAATTGTTCGATCAAGTGATGACTTGAGTGATAAATTTAGTTATTGTTTTGTGTCTTTGTAAGTTTTCTCTTATGGAAGATTTTTTTTATTCCGTTATTGCTTGATTGAAGGAGAAAATCAGAGAGGCTATGAGCTGGTTAATGGGAAAGAGAATTCTTGATTATCTGAACTAAAGGTATCTATTTTGCGTTTGATGTTTATTGCTGACACCATCATTTCATCTCCTTAAAGCTGGTTAGTGTTCTAATGAATTTCTTTGTATGAAAATTATGCATGGTTGATTGTGCTTTCAAGGTGTTCGATGAAATGTCTAGGTTATTAATCTTCTGCATTTGTATTTTTTTAAATTCATTTCTTTGAGAATGAGGGGTTTTAAATTGGTTGTAGGTGAAGACTGATGCTACTGTAATTGAAGAGAAAATGTCTCAAAAGTAATATATGTATCTATTGTCGATGGATAACTAACTCTTTCAAAAGTGAGCACACATGTTGCTGAAAACTTAAATATGTATGTTTTATACATACAACTGTTAATTTTAAAAAGTTAAACTTTGTATTAGCAGAGTTTAAAATGAAAGGAGGTGGTTCATTAAGGAAGAAAAATGCCAATTGTAACCCCTCTGAAATCTAGCCCAATTAGAAAGCTTAAGGTATTATAGGACCCAATAAAGGTCCGGATTGATTTGGGCTTACCAAAGAAATCTTGCAAAACGAAACTAGCCTTTTGGGCCCAATAAGGGCCCGGACATACAAACAAGGCCCATTTAAGGCCCAAATGCATGTTTACGAACTAATTGAATGAGAAACCATGAAACAATGAATTCTTATGTGATTTGAAACAACTATGGAAAAGATCCAAACTAAAAACAGATTCAGAACCCATACCGGGTAAAATCCGGCAATTAACGCGTACTAACGTCAGAATTCCATCAGAATTTCTTATAATGGCTTGTCATCCAATATAAATCCTTGTTAATGCTAACAATATCATAAATAAATCATGCATAAACAACAGAATTTTGTAAGTGAAACGCGAATACCAGTTTTCATCGGCATTTAACTGATGTCTGTTATGACAACCGAGTCTCGTAACTTCGTAAATATTTCATCAAATCATTGTTTATTGTCATAACATATTAAATTTGGTGAGTGGTACGTTGTCCGGAATAAATGCGTTCCGAAACGCGACCGTGACGCGAACCGGGTTACGATCAGGTCAAACCCGAGAATTCGTCAGATAAGGTTTTAACGTGACCGACCTGGGAAGTTAACGAACAAAATATCATTTTTATACTTAAATTGCATATATTTTAATACCAAACTGTTAATGATAACGCTCATTCGATAAAAACGCGTAAAACCGTTAAACGTGTTAAATACACGTCAAATTACAACCTCGTTTAATTATTCGGTATGTTTTTAATACAACAAAATTATTAATCTTGGCATATTTATAACGTTTTGTATAACCGAATCTAACGGGAAAAGAAAAGTTTAACGTTGCGTGAAAATTTAATCGAACGTGTACGAACCGACCCGTATTCGAACCCGTTTCCTTAGCCCTAGTATATAAGCTCATTTTTCACCATTTTAGGGTTTTAGACAAACATTTGGGCAGAAAGAGAGGGTGGAATTCGCGGCCACCTCTCTCCCTCTCATCTCTGGCGAAGTTCCGGCCACCGACGGCGATTCTGGCGACGCCCCGGTGAGTACCATATATCAAATCGAAGCTCTCGGAAAGACGAACATGATGGCGGTGGTAGCTCCTTCTGATTCGCAACGAAGAGAAAGTTATGGAAGAGAGAAGGTGGCGTGGCGGCTAGGCTTCCGGCGAGATTCCGGCCGCCGCAGCCGGCGGCTGGCGGCGAGTGGCGACGAGTGGCGGCGAGTCGCCCATGCTCTTCTTCGTCTCGACGAGATATTTCCAATGGTGGTAGCCTCGCCCTCTAACTCGCAGCTGTTTGGAAGAGCAGCTGGGTTGGTTCGAGGGCTGTGTTGGTCGCGATTGTGGTGTGTTTGGCTGTGGTTTGTGGCTGTGATGATGGATGTGGCTGCTACGGTGGTGTTGTTGGTCGACAGGGGTTTCAATATAGCTGCTGGTGGTCGACGGTGGTCGCGACGGTGATGATTATGGCTGTGGTCGCGATGGTGGTGGTTGTTAGCTGCAGTTATGGTGATGGTGGTGGCTGAAATCGCGTCTAGGACGGCTGGCGGTGGTTGGTGTCGGCCGGTGCAAGTCGAAGTTGGTGATGGCAGTGTGCAGGCCGTGGTTAAGGGTGTCGGTTGTGTCGGTTGTGGCTGTGGTTGTCGGTTATGGTGATTGGTTGTGATTGTGTTGGTTTTGGTGGTTGTCGAGTGTCGGTAGTGGTCGATTTAGGGCACCCGAAGGCTGCCCAAGGTGGCGGTGGCGAGGTAATAAGCTGTTGTGTTGGTTGAAAGCTGTCAAATAGTCGATTTGGTGTCGGTTAGGGCTGTAAATGTCAATAATTGTGGTGGTGTTGACGGTTGTGATTTTGGTTGTGATTAGGATTGTGTTTGGGGCTGTTGAAGGTGGTTAATAGCTGTGCATGTGTTAGTTATGATGGTGAATAATGATAAGGGCGAAGATGGTTTGCGATTGTGAATTGTTGGTTGTGATTTTTCAAGTTTGGTTGTGATGGCATTTGAGCGATGACATGGTGATGTTGAATGATAATGTTGAATGAGGAAGTGTAGCCGACTATGGTGACGGAAGTGTTAGGATGACAAAGTAAGACTTGGGTCAATATGGTCAACGGATAGTCAACAACAAGAACATGATGAGATCAAGAGCAATACGAGTGGGTTAGAAAATATAACCGGGTGGAAGGTAAAATCGCACGCTCAACGCATTTGAAATTTAATTATAAGTTACATGCGTGTTATTTGAGCTCTAATTATAAAAATACATAAATTATAAAGATGAAAATGAACGCCAATGGATATAATTGTTTGCTTTAAAATGGTTGGTTCATACACGAGACGTAAGTATAAAATCATAGTTATTAAAACCGATCAAGATGTTACTATAGCTGGTGTATAGTTTATTAATACAATGTATTCAAACAAATGCGTGCGACTTGTTAGCGTTTTCAAAACCACAAATATGTACGTATAATGTAAAAACATTATTTTTCTTAAATTGTTATTAGCATATTTAATGATACCAGGATATAATTCCTAACAATAATTATAGATTTGTCATCAAAATAATATCATCCTTGGGAAGATAATATTACTACTAAGTTGATAAAAATAAGACTCCATGTATAACCGCTTCACTCCGTCATAAGATGTATTACACCGTAATCCAATTCAGCAATCTGTTTATGAGAAATGGTTATAACATGCTAACAATTAAACAACTTATATTTAAGAAGGTATGATTATTAATACTTGAAAACTCTAATATATATATATATATATATATTATATATATATATATATACACACACACACATTGTGGTATAACTCTCTCTCGTATGGATAATGTCATCAATGATAATCATCTATAAAGATATAAATCTCCAAATCAACAAATTATTGTTACAATTATTGTACTAAGAATCATTACTCAGATAAGAACATTGATTAATCTAATATGCACAAATTAGCACATGACAACTAATACTTGTACAAAAAGCCAAGATACAATAATCATACTAATCGTTAACTTTAAGTTAACTAAAGAGCTCAACCGCACGAATGTAATAACATCATGCCAATTCTAAACGTGAATCTTATATGTTCTAATTAGGATCGCTTTGTTGGTGATCATCCTTTTTCTTTATCAAGCTTAGAATTATTTAAGGATACCAAGTGAGTTTCGTGGCCCCTTTTTATGTTTATACAAGTTTTCAATGTTTTCAATCATGGGGGGAAAAGTATGCTCATCCGTTTTCAATGCTGTACAACTTTCATATAATTTTCATACTTGGAATCAACGTGATACTGTTTGGTGAGTACATATCTGATACATACATGGTGTTACTTTATGGATCTCTTACAACCATTAATTCCGGGTTTGGAACCAACGGATAGGTATTAGTAGAACTACTGGGTTGACACCCCCACCCTTGACGAATGGTTACTTGTGAGTACCATCACTACTGCCAGGAACGGGCCTGGGGTGAATATATTCCGACAAGTTTCTTTGTGTACGTCATTAGATTTGGTTGTATGAAACTCATGTTATGTGATCTTGCTTGCTTATAACTGTATGCATGGTATTCCACAACAAACTCTATACAACATCAATTACATGTTTATAATTCAAACCTGCGAAGCTCACCAACATTATTGTTGACATTTTTGAGCATGTTTTTTCAGGTTATCATAATCAAAGAGGATAGCTAGAGCCGATGCCTTAGCAGAGACCCTCAGGATTTCAATAGACTTGCATTAGTGTTGTCTATCATTTGTTTTTGTTTATGAACACTGTGTATGTTGGATTTGGGTATCATTAAATTAATAGACTATGATAGTCGTGGAACTGACTAACCACGACACAAGTCACCATTGTGTCGGGTAACGTCATGACACGTGGATCTTTGCATTTATTTTGTCTCTGTAAACTAACCAGGTGTTATGACGATCCCGTCCGTTACATCCTCGTGTTTCCGCTATAAGCGGGGGTGTGATACCAATCCTAAGACCATATACACCAAAGATTTAGGATAACGCATGTTATAATATAATAGTAGTTCGATGTTCTTTATCAAACTGTTGGCTAGGGCTGGCTATAGATCTAGCAATGACGGAATTTTTTTCTATGAATGCTTCTTTTAATCATGTTTTTGCAGGACAATCCTTGAGATTGGGTGATGACTAAGGTAGGTAAGTTTTTGGTTTATCATTTGAATGTTAAATTATATTATTATTGATTCACTAGAAATATAAGAGATTTCAAAACTAATATTGTGACAAAATACAATGTTTGGTTTTTTCCTTAAAACGAAGAAGTGCATATATGAAAATTACATTTTCTTAGATTTTCGTTGATAATTTGATGGTATTGATACAAGTAACTGATGAAATGTTGAGCATGTGTTATGTTTAAGTTCAAATTATGTTTTTATTTTTATTTTTTCTTTGAATTTGATTTATGTTTGTTGAATGAAATGTTCAAAAGTTTATGCGCATGTTGATTAAAAGAAGTTAATTGTAATATCAATTTGTAAATGTTTAGTGAAATAGATCACATTACAATGATTTAAACGGTGGCTCGATCGGGTCACAAGGTGCACCATGCCATTAATGATATGCTGCATTTAGCATAAGCAGGTGCCAAAGAATGGGAGTTGGATAAGAATTAGGCAATTTCTTTGCATTTAAGCATTTTTCTTATATATTACTAAACAAACAAACAAACAAGCATTTTTCTTATATATTACTAAAGAGCACAATAAACATCCGTGGTTCTTTACTTTTTTTTACAACTTTTCTTATGTTTTTTCTTACTGAAGATTAAAAGTTTCACTATATGGAAACAAAAATGATGTGGTTGATATGCCTGAATGGAGCTAACAAAGTCTCAATTAGTGCTGCATAAAGAAAGTCTCAATTGGAATCTGTATTTTTACATTATGAGAAATTTATGTTTGTGTTTGTTGCGTTCAAGCTTTTCTGCACTTAACTTTGTTGTATGTTCCAAGCTGTTCTTGTCAATCGTTACAGAGATAACAACATTTTGGTTATCGGGACTTCAACTTTAACTTTGATGTTTCTGGCCGTTGTTAAGCGATTTGGTTATTGGAACTCGAATCATGATTGTTAATTTTTTCAAATTTGCACGAAGCGAGAGCCGTTATGGTTTTTTTATTCGCGTTATGTTTTTTTTTTAATTCGTGTTTTGAAGTTTGGCTTCATTGTAGAGTTTTTCGCGCAACGCGCGTGAGGAACTCTTCTAGTTACTTTAATTGGAAACACGATCATTTTCTGGTTTCAATATATAATCTTACACATGCAACTTGGGCTTACGTATGTAAACAATAATCACATTAAGCTGAATCAAAATAATGTGTTAATCATATCAAACATCAACGAATCATTCTAAGTGGATATAACCTACTTGTACAGTTACTAAATTGTCATCACTAGTTAATTAACAATCGTTACACCAACCAGATCTCTTTTGATTACTCTAACAAAGACAAAACATCACCATCAAGTATACAAAGATAACATTCAATCCAGTAACTCATATTTTTTGTCATATTTGCAATTCATAATTAAACATTACTAGCAAATGGTGGGTATTATTAATAATGATAAAGAGTTGTTCATAAGCACACATCAAACGCAAAATTCATAATGAGCAATCAAATCCCTAACCATGTTGTGATCAATATGTTTAGCTAGACAAGTTATTCATGCACAAAGATAAACAAAATTGATGTAATCAAGTGATGAAGCAGTGAAATTGATGCTTGTTGCTTCAATCCTCTTGATTTTTCCTCTTCATTAGATCGATAAGCCTCACATTCCATCTAATTCCTCTTTTTATGTTTTGCAGTTATGAATAGAAACACCCATAATTCACCTAAGGGAGTACGGTACTCTTATCGTCAACATCATAGGCCAAATTTGCTTCAGTCATACACCCTTTTTGGCTTGGTGTACGCCCAATTTTACTTGTTCAAACCGAATTCAAATTTCTCATATATAGCTTTTTGTTGGTTCTTTAGTGTGCACATGAGCTTTAAACTATTTCTTATTCATAAACTTGCTTTCGGTTTGATGACTTGCATCCTATCCTGATAAAACAACTTCTTTCACTGCAACCCTACACATAGAATTGCATATAAATTAATAGGTTTCGACATAGCTTAATATACGTAAACGTTAACATTATGCCTATAATATACATGAATACTACATTATCAATGCCCAAGTTGTTTTCATCTAGAACCACTTACTCTTGCATGAAAAAACAACTATTATAATAGGTTACACTGGCTAAAACACCATTGCACTAGACATTATACACTGGTAAGTTATGATTCACTTTTATTCAATTGTGGACTTCTGCCCTAGTCAAGAAGACTAGACACATAAAGATAATCTATTTAATCTCTATCCAAACCATTCTATCTTGAAACAAAAAGCTTTAAACACGACCTTCAATTCTTTAAAATAACAGGCCATATCGTCATTATTCTTAAAATTATTACAATCATCAACAGACTAATTAAACTCCATCCAAACTCAAGAACCTCCAACATAGCGAATATTCACATCTTGAAATCTTTTTTTTTTTGCACACACGAACACCAAATTAGAAATAACTTGAAGAACAACTCCATTTTCTAGTGTTACTTTCTCTAGACTTTTGTTCCTAACCTCGTCCCCTTTGCCGCCTACTTCCTCCACATACTAGTATACTACCTTTCATAACTAGTTTCCGATTTCGCTCAAATAAATTCTGCATATGTCTTAAAATAATAATAAGATTACTATTATATCCTTCTTAAATATTTTATATTTATCCAGTAACTATCTCTATAGTATTTTTATAGTTTTGAAAAGAGAATTGAAATAGTCCAAATGAACCCACTTAAAATCTTTACTAAACTGCGACCGGCCGTCATATTAGCAAATAAACGTATTCAAAAGCTTAAATGCACGAAAACAATAAGAAACTAGCTTAACGAGTACTAAAAAAAGTGCTAATGACAATGGGACTCCTACATTTAATAACAAACTTAAAAAAATGAAGCCTATTTTTACAGCTTGTACAATTGAAACATTTAATCTCTTATATACAAAGAAAACACCTAACCTCAGAAGTCAGATGTTCCCTTAAAGACGGTCTACAATCATATACGTCGCAAATACTAATTTTTAATAGCATTTGATTAATCACAAACGCCAAAATACCTCATCTTCCTATATAATACAACCCCAAGTTGACAATTTCTATTTCTTACACCACCATGAGCAACACTCCGGTCGCCGGAGATCCCTCCACCACCGGCGACCCCGACGGCGGCGTAAGCTACATCCTCGGCCTCACCTTCGCCATCATCATCCTCCTAATCACTCTCTCCTACGCCTCCTACAAGTGCAACCGCAGCATCCGCCCGTCGCCACCGCCCGACGACCGCCGCTTCAAGACGGTCTCCGGCGTTGACGACGACGTTCTCAGCACTTTTCCGGCGTTCGTTTATTCGGAGGTGATGGTGGCTAATAAAAGTGAATGTGAAGCTACCTTTGATGTGTGTGGCTCCGGTTGTTCGATATGTTTGGGGGATTATAAGCCACCGGAGGTCGTACGGTTGTTGCCGGAGTGTGGGCACTTGTTTCATTATAAGTGTATAGATACGTGGTTGAAGGTGCAGCCTACGTGTCCGGTGTGCCGGAGCTCACCGGTGCCGCCGGTCAAACTCTCGAAGAGTTGACCGGTCGTTTAAGTTTGATGGTATATTGGTATGTGTACAAAGTGGAGGTAGAATAATATTGTTGTTATTCTTTAGGGCGATTTATGTGATAATTACATGAATTTGCGGTTTTATTTGTTATTTTTTTCTTTTTTTTTTTAATTTTTAATAGCAACACGAAGTATAACTAAGCAAGCTGGTGGTCACTCGTGCTTTGCGGGTTGATTTTGTGTAAAACTAAACTCGCCATAAGGGCGTGTTAGGATATGTTTGAACCTAAGAGACCATGATGTTATTGTAAAAATAAATGTGTACGATAACGAAAACCAGAATAGAAAAAGTTACTGTCTATTTTATAAGCCTACTAGAGAATCGAGTACAAGAGTCAACCCAGATATAAAGTAACTAATTGGTACACGAGCAAAATATTATCCATCAATCATGTTGATTAAATATATAATAATTCATTAGGTGTGTTAACATGTGTTTGTTGGTTGATGAGTCCAACATGAAATGAACTCCAAAACTTAACACAAACCTAAACATGCATGACATAAACACAAAATGGTGTCAGATACTCAGTTGCATCAACCTAAGACAGAACGGATATTCATATGTTGACATAAAACGACTTGTTTATCTCGACATTTTTTTTGTGACGAAATTTTTCAATACAGTTTAAAAATAAAAAATAAAAATAAATCAAAAACCAACTATTAATAGATAAATGCATGTTCCTTGTTGGCTGCATTATTATACCTTGTTTTGTACTAGTTGAGAAATTATATATACATACGCACAATATAATATTATTTATATATGTAATTATTATCATTAGTGGATAACCTGTATTAGTCATCGCTTTATTTTTTTAATACCTGAAAACTATATTTCAATGGTCGAATTGATGTGTGTTAATCATCGAGATAATTTATTAATTAAAGAAGATATAAATATGAAATTAAAAATATATGACCTGTAAATTATTCAAGACAATTATAGTTATTTATTTATATATTATTTATATAGAGGGGGGTTCCTAAGAAAACTTCTATTTATAAGAAAACTATTTTTAAACCATTGATCAAGATTGATCAATGGTTGATATTCATTAATGACAAATTTGTAAATATTTAGTAGATAATTAATTTAATTAAATGATTAAAGGACATATTAGGTAGATTGCAATTTTATAATTTTGGAAACAACTAAAATCCCTTAAATGTCTTTTATCTATCTCTCTTTAAAGTCAAACACAATATTAGTTATATTCAAAAGCAAATAAATTCATTCAAATATAAACCTAAATATATAAGAAGAATGATAGTTTTTTTCTGCAGATCTATTTTAATTACGTACATGCTTACGTATACGTAAAAATGTTTACATATATGTTCAGATATATGTTCATGTTAATTTCAACATGTTTACGTGTATGTAAACATGTTGAAATACATGCTTTCGTAAATTTAAACTGTCTACATATATGATATGATTTCATATACATAAACAAGCTTACGTATATGTAAACAATTTATATATATGTTTACGTTTAAGTAAACTTGTTTACATATATGTAAGTGACACTATAAGGAGGAAGAAGAAGCCAAAAAAATATCTAACTGGTATCTATTACATAGATGTAAAACCCAAGAAAAATTAAAAGAACATAACCATTGACTAAATTAAAGTTTCATACATTCAAACCTAGATTTACAAAGTTGTAAAGTGGTGATTGTAATCATTCCATGTACACAAATTAATATATCAAACAATCATATACATAAGTATATACTTTGATTCCTTTAAAAAATGCGAAGACGATCAGAAAAGAATATGAATTACAAAATTACATATACGTAATCAAATTACTTAACTCTCTTGTACGATTAAAAAACAGAAGATGGTTAGAGAAGAATATGAGTTACGTTACATATACGTAAGCAGTTCATTTGACATAATGTTCACATGCTTATGTATATGTATGCATAGGTTTACATATATATATCACGATGTTAACTTATATGTAAATGTAATTTGAAGAAAATAACTGAGAATGAAAAGATATGAAAGAAGAGATGAAAATTTTAGAATTAAAAATCTTTGCTTACGTATATGTAACTATGAGTTACATATGTATAATTATGGGTTACATACACGAGTTACATATACGTAAGCAGTAACTTTATATATGTAACTCGTAGAAACATATACGTAATCCAACAATCAGAAGAAGACACATTCTACGATCATCACTAATATCTTCACTTCAGAAGACAACTTATGCTTCTGTTAGGTATATACGTAAAACATACATCTAAATCATCATCATCGACTTTTTAAGATTTAATTTCTTCTTGATCATCATCTTCAATTCTTTTCTTAGCCCTACACCAAGTTTAAATATCATCATATTCATCCCTTTTCTCAAATTGGAGCCCACCAACACTACCTTCATCGTCTTGTTAGCTCCGATTCCAAATAACAGTGGTTGCCCACACATACTAGTTCATGTGACCAGCAATCGATCCTCAATCTATTGTCTTCAACTGAACCCTTCGATGTCATATGGCGAGTAATATGCCTGGACTGGATTTTGTTTGAAACCAAACTTCAGGAAAAGATGATGATTTGGGTTGATAGAAGAAGATGATGCCTTTAGGGATTTAAAACTAAATTTGAAGAAATAATATTAGAGAGAGAAAGAGATGACTTTTCTAATATGAGTAAATTTAGGACTAATTTAACAAAATCCATGGGTGTTAAAATTACAAATATAACATTTGAACAATAAAAATTTTAAAAATACTGGAAATTACATGATTGGTGGAGAGTAGTTTTCTTAGTTTTCTCATAAGATAGTAGTTTTCTTAGGATCCTTCCCCTATTTATATATTACCCTATATATGAAAGATGCAACCCGATGAACAGTAACTCAGGGGTATTTTTAATATTTTATTTTTTCTCGAGCTCTGTGCAGTGCCTTCTTATGTGATATTGTAACATCCGGTTTCTAAATCCGGACTTATAAATTATATTATAGTTATGATTAATTAAATTAAGTTGAGTTGATTGAGTGTTTAAGTGTTCAGTCGCATAAGTTATATACGAATGAACTTCAGTCGCATTCCTTATGTGCGATTGAGACTCAATCGTACGAATCGTAGGCGTATGAGCTTCAGTCGCACAGTTCAGTCGTACGAATGGTTCAGTCGTGCGACTGAAGGTGAGGCGGTTAAGTTTAATTTATGGATAAGTAGGGCGGTGCAGGGGTTCAAGGGCAGATTTCCATCTTGTCCCCTTCACACCCAAAACTCTGTTCTCACGAAATTGATTAGGCGAAGCTCCGTTTTGGTAAGTTTTGAACATCACCGATTAATCCGGAGATGTTATAAGCTGTGTGTATGATCGAATTTGATCCAATAACCTGTTTAAATCAGTAAATTGGTCTGGTCATTTCTGAATTTAAAATCCAGGAATTCAAATCCAAGTTTTTGTGAAGTTTTAATGAAATAATGGTCCGAAACCATTGTAAACGATGTGTATAGGATCTGTTTTGAATATGGTATGATTTGGATGGTTAAAACTCGAAATTTTGAGTGAGTTTGGATCAAAAACGTCAAGAACACAGCTGCTGATCCGTTCCAGACGAATGGGCTCAGTCGCATGCCTCAGTCGTACGAATGAGAGTCTAGTCGTACGACTGAGTGCGAATGGAGGTTTAGTCGTACGATTGGAACCCAGTCGCCTGGTTAGAAGCCCGAATGAAGACGAGTGAACACTGGATACGAATGAGAACTCAATCGTACGAATGAATGGCTAGTCGTACGACTGAAGGTTCAGTCGCATGGTTCATTCGCATAGGTCCAGTCGCATGATTGCTCATTCGCATAAGTGTTCAATCGCATGAGGGCCCTGTTTGAGAATAAGTTATTGAATCAGGGTTTATTGTTTTAGATATACCTTGATTAGAGGAAGGACTAGTTACCTCGTGTACGTGGATTGTGTAGATAGTCGTGAGAAAGTTGATAAGGTGAGTTCTAAGCCCCTTTTAAATGTTTGGTTTTAACATTCGGGCTAGCACACATATAATGATAAATGAATTGAATGTTTTAGTACCAGAATTGTGATAGTAATGATGGATATGTTTCTAACAGTTTGTCAAGCTGTTAGAGGGAAAGTGGGGGTAATAAATGATTACCTGAACATTGTTAATCATTACATGATGGTAATGATTGCAATGGGTCAGGTAGGATGTAAATGATAGTCATCTGAACATTGTTAATCATTACGTGACGGTAATGATTCCAATGGGTCGGATGGGGTGTGATGATTAATGAAAACATGTTAAAACTGGTGCTAAAAGAAAGAATGTGTGGGTGTGAGTGAATGTGATAATATTGGCAATAATAAAAGAAATGTTTTTGAAATGGTAATGTGATGTAAATCTCAACAGGCCAGTTAGGGTAAGATGCCTGAGTGTGAAACTGTACAGTTTGATAGGAGTGATGACGATCACTCAGCTTTGTGAACATCTTGTGGTGACGACCCTAGATGATTATTTAGCATCCTACTGGATGAGAGATAGTAACCGGTAGTTGCTAGATGTGGGCAACCGACGTTACTGGGTATGGGAGACTGGTAGTTGCTGGATGTGGGCAACCGACGTCTCTGGGTATGGTAACCGGTAGTTGCTAGATGTGGGCAACCGATGTTACCGAGTATGAGAAACTGGTAGTTGCTGGATGTGGGCAACCGATGTTTCTGAGTATAGTAACTGGTAGTTGCTGGATGTGGGCAACCGACGTTACTGGGTATGGGGAACTGGTAGTTGCTAGATGTGGGCAACCGACGTTCGATGGGACAGGTCCAGTGGGACAGAATAATGATAAAAATTGAATTTATAATATTGCTAATAAAAAGATAGCTGTGGTGTGTGTGAAAATGATTGTTAATGTTTTAATGAAAATTAGAACTCACCAGTTTATCTGATGTTTTGAGTGTGTTGTGTGTGCTAGGTAAGGAGAGATCCTCTGATAATAGAGGAAAGCAAGTATGAGCTGATGAGGACGCTATCCTGGAGCAACTGCTGGCATAGGATTTAGGGCTTGTTAATAATGTAAATAGGACGATGTATAATTAAATACAATCATATGTAAAATGTTTTAAAAAGTTGGGTTAATATATATAATAGTGTTTAAAGTCTTCCGCTGTAAATAGAAAGCTCTGATTCGTGTTTAATATATTAATCCAACTGCGTGACGTGCCTCCGGTGCCCTGCCGGGTTTAGGGCGTCACAGGTTGGTATCAGAGCGGTAGTTAAAGGGATCTAGTGTTATAGTAACTAGACTTTAACTAGAAAATAGATATGCCAGCAGGGATAGCTAGATAGAGTAGTTTATTAAAACAAGAGAATGTGATGGGACTATCATGAGAAGGAATAACGAGAATAGTAAAAGTAAAGTAAACAATTAATAGTACTTGGCCAACATTATTAATAATTTACTTTACTTATAGTATTCTGGTTATATACTTACATGTGGGTACCAAATAATCCTGATCTCGTTTTAATAGGTTATGGCTGATAGGGAGAGTGAAAGAATGCAAGGTGGAACCTCAGAAAGAAATGTTGATGAGAGCACCGAGGTGCTTAGTATGACGAGGCAGCAATTCCATAATGCAATTGCTGAGGAGGTTCGTAAAGCCTTGAATGCAGCTAGACCTGATGAAAGTAGGAATGTTGATAAAGCTGAGGGGTCTAGTGAGAAAAAGGGAGTTACATATAGCCAGTTTAAAGAGTGTAATCCTCCATGATTTTCTGGGGCTATGGATGTGGTAGCCACTTATAAATGGCTTCGTGAAATGGAAGCCGTGATCAAGTTGAGTGAGTGTAGGGAGGATCAAAAGGTAAAGTTTGCACCCCACTCGTTTGTAGGTGAGGCTCTGTATTGGTGGGATACGATTATCCAGACGTTAGGCGAGGAGGCTACTGACAAAATGTTATGGCCTGAATTCAGAAAGTTAGTATCGGACAAGTTTTGTCCGAAAGGCGAGATGGATCGAATAGAAATGAGTTTTCTGCAGTTTCAGGCAGGTAATATGTCTCATAGGGAATACACGTCTAAGTTTGAGGAGATGGCGCGGTTGGTGCCTCATTTAGTGGTTCCTGACGAAAAGAAGATTTTGAGGTATACACAGGGGTTACCTCAGGAGGTTAGGAAGTTGGTTAGATCATCTGCTCCGAGTAGTTACCAGTTAACGGTAAACTTAGCTGCAGATATGTATCAAGAAATTTATGGTAGTAATGTTGCTCCTGATGAGGGTAAAAGGAGGCGAGAAGAACCTGTAGTGCAGAGAAGATTTGAAAATCCAAGTTTTCAAAAGAAAAGCAGGTTTGAAGGGGTCAATTTCCGAGGAATGTTAGAAATGAGTTGCCACGATGCGGGAAATGTGGTAGGCTACACTAGGGTGAATGCAGGATTGGTAATAGAACTTGTTTTAAATGTGGAAGGTTAGGACATTATGCTAATGAATGTAATGAAAGCCCTCGTAGATGTTATGAGTGTGGAGAAACGGGCATATTCGTAGTAAATGTCCAAGATTAACCGTTAGAAAGCTTGAGCCGGTTAGATCGATGAAAGGGTCAGGAGAAGGGTCGAGTGTGGCCAAGGGGCGAGCATATTCTATGACAGCCAGTGAGGCTAAAGCGTTGCCAGATGTAGTTTCAGGTACGTTGCTAGTGAATGGAATTCCAGCTAATGTGTTATTTGATTCTGGTGCAAGTGGAAGTTTTGTATCTATTGATTTTTGCCCTATGCTTGCATGTGAAGTTCGACCATTAGAGGTAGCTTTTGTAGTTGAAACTGCTAATGATAGATCTGTGATGATTAGTAATATGATTGATGATTGTTATATTGAATTAGAAGGATATAAGTTGCCTGTTAAACTATATCCAATGGTGTTAGGAGGGTTTGATGTAGTATTGGGTATGGATTGGTTGGTAAACCATGAAGCCCATATTATATGTAATAAGAAGTTAATTCAATTAAGAGCACCAGATGGGAAAACAATTAATGTATATGGTGATAGAGAGGAGTCAACTGTGAAAATAATATCTATGATAAAAGCTGATAAGTTAATGAGCCGCGGGTGTGCATCTTATTTGATATATGTAATTGATTCCCAAAAGTCTGTAAGAAAGATAGAAGACATTCCTGTGGTTAGAGATTTTACAGATGTGTTTCCAGAGGAATTACCGGGTATTCCTCCAGATCGTGAAGTTGAGTTTAGAATTGATTTGGTTCCGGGTGCTAAGCCAGTTGCTAAGCCACCATATAGATTAGCTCTATCGGAATTGAAGGAGTTAATGAAACAGACTGAAGATTTACTGGAAAGAGGTTTCATTAGACCCAGTTCTTCCCCGTGGGGTGCTCCAGTATTGTTTGTGAAGAAGAAAGATGGGAGTATGCGTATGTGTATTGATTACAGAGAATTAAACAAGTTGACAATAAAGAATAAGTACCCACTCCCACGAATAGATGATTTGTTTGATCAGCTACAGGGAGCCAGTTGGTTTTCTAAGATAGATCTCCGATCGGGTTACCATCAGTTGAAAGTTAAGGAAGAAGATATACCTAAAACGGCGTTTCGTACCCGTTACGGTCACTATGAATTTTTGGTTATGTCTTTTGGGTTGACGAATGCCCCTGCTGCTTTTATGGATTTAATGAATAGGGTGTGCAAGCCAATGTTAGATCGATCAGTAATTGTGTTTATTGATGATATATTGATCTATTCGAAGAATGAGGGAGATCATGCTTGCCATCTTCGTGAAGTGTTGGAAAGATTGAGAAAAGAAAGGCTTTATGCAAAATTTTCTAAGTGTGAGTTTTGGTTGCGGGAGGTACAGTTTTTAGGGCATGTGATTAATGCAGAAGGTATTTTAGTAGATCCTGCCAAGATTGAAACAGTAGTGAGGTGGAGTCCTCCAAAGACGCCATCTGAGGTTCGCAGTTTCTTGGGTCTGGCTGGTTACTATAGAAGGTTTATTCAGGATTTTGCCAAAATCGCATCCCCATTAACGAAACTGACGAGGAAGAATGAAGAATACGTTTGGGGACCAGAACAAGAAAATGCATTTCAAAAACTGAAGCAGAAATTAACCCAATCACCAATATTGTCGTTGCCAGATGGAAACGAAGATTTGGCGATTTATTCAGATGCTTCGTATCAAGGTCTAGGCTGTGTATTGATGCAGAGGGGATGAGTGATAGCTTATGCTTCCAGGCAATTGAAAGAACATGAAAAGAATTACCCGACACATGATTTAGAACTGGCAGCAGTGGTATTTGCCTTGAAGATATGGAGGCATTATTTGTATGGAGTGAAATGTACGATTTACACAGATCATAAGAGTTTGAAGTATTTTTTTGATCAGAAGGAATTGAACATGCGCCAGCGGAGATGGTTAGAATTGGTGAAAGATTATGATTGTGAAATACTTTACCATCCTTGTAAAGCAAATGTGGTTGCTGACGCGTTAAGTAGAAAGAATGAACACCCTCCGATCCGAGTTAAGTCATATAAGCTAGTAATAACCCTAGATTTTATGTATCAGTTACGAGAAGCTCAATTAGAAGCACTGAAAGTAGAGAACGTGAAGCGAGAACGAATGAAGGGTCAAACAAAGGATCTAGAAGAAAATAGTTTTGGGGTTAAGACGAAATGTGGTCGTATGTGGGTTCCGATTAAGATGAGGGAATTGGTGTTAGATGAAGCTCATAAGTCCAGATATTCTATACATCCTGGTGCTACTAAGATGTACAAGGATTTAAAACAAGGATATTGGTGGCCCGGTATGAAGTTTAATGTGATGCAATATGTGAATAGGTATTTGACGTGTCTTCAGGTCAAAGCTGAGCATCAAAAGCCATATGGTAAGCTTCAACCCTTAGAGATCCCGAAATGGAAATGGGAGGAATTGACAATGGATTTCATAACTAAGCTTCCGCGTACAGCTAAAGGTTATGATACCATTTGGGTCATAGTAGATAGACTGACACGTAGCGGACATTTCTTACCAATTAAAGAAACGTATAACTCTGAGAAGTTAGCAGAATTGTTTATTCGAGAAATTATTGCTCGTCATGGGGTACCAGTATCTATTGTGTCAGATAGAGATACACGTTTTACTTTGAGGTTTTGAAGAAAGTTTCATGAAGATATGGGTACTCGTCTGTTACACAGCACGTCTTTCCACCCAGAAACTGATGGGTTGACTGAGAGGACTAGCCAAACAGTTGAAGACATGTTACGAGCTTGTGTTATAGATTTTGGGGGTAGCTGTGATAGTCATCTGCCATTAGTTGAATTCTCCTACAATAACAGTTATCATTCTACAATTGGGAGAGCCCCTTATAAGATGTTATATGGCAGGAAGTGTAGGAGTCCCATATGTTGGGGAGAAGTTGGGCAGAAAGAGTTGGGCAGTTTGGAAATTGTACAGGCGACGAATGAGAAACTGGATCAGATCAAAGCTCGGTTTAAAGCAGCTCAGGATCGACAAAAGTCTTATGAAGATAAAAGGCGAAGGCATATAGAGTTTGGAGTAGGAGATAGAGTTATGTTGAAAGTATCTCTTTGGAAGAGAATTATCAGATTCAGAAAGAGGGGAAAGTTAAGTCCTCGTTTTATAGGACCGTTTAGCATTATAGAACGGATTGGGGAAGTGGCCTATAAACTAGAATTACCCGATCAGTTGCAAGGAATCCACCCACCTTTCACGTGTCACAGTTGTGCAAGTGTTTGGCCGATGAGAATGCTTATGTACCGTTAGATGATATAGAAGTGGATGATAAGTTAAACTATGTTGAGAAACCTACTACTATAGTAGACAGGAAGGTGAAAAGGCTGAGGAATAAAACTATTGATTTAGTTAAAGTGCAGTGGTCGAATAGAAAGGGATCTGATTTCACTTGGGAATCAGAAGATGAGATGAAGAGAGATTATCCCCAGTTGTTCGAATGATTGGTTTCGAGGACGAAACCTATTTAAGGGGGGAGAGTTGTAACATCCGGTTTCTAAATCCGGACTTGTAAATTATATTATAGTTATGATTAATTAAATTAAGTTGAGTTGATTGAGTGTTTAAGTGTTCAGTCGCATAAGCTATATACGAATGAACTTCAGTCGCATTCCTTATGTGCGATTGAGACTCAGTCGTACGAATCGTAGGCGTATGAGCTTCAGTCGCACAGTTCAGTCGTACGAATGGTTCAGTCATGCGACTGAAGGTGAGGCGGTTAAGTTTAATTTATGGATAAGTAGGGCGGTGCAGGGGTTCAAGGGCAGATTTCCATCTTGTCACCTTCACACCCAAAACTCTGTTCTCACGAAATTGATTAGGCGAAGCTCCGTTTTGGTAAGTTTTGAACATCACGGATTAATCCGAAGATGTTATAAGCTGTGTATATGATTGAATTTGATCCAATAACCTGTTTAAATCAGTAAATTTGTCTGGTCATTTCTGAATTTAAAATCCAGGAATTCAAATTCAAGTTTTTGTGAAGTTTTAATGAAATAATGGTCCGAAACCATTGTAAACGATGTGTATAGGATCTGTTTTGAATATGGTATGATTTGGATGGTTAAAACTCGAAATTTTGAGTGAGTTTGGATAAAAAAACGTCAAGAACACAGCTGCTGATCCGTTCCAGACGAATGGGCTCAATCGCATGCTTCAGTCGTACGAATGAGAGTCTAGTCGTACGACTGAGCGCGAATGGAGGTTCAGTCGTACGATTGGAACCCAGTCGCCTGGTTAGAAGGCCGAATGAAGACGAGTGAACACTGGATACGAATGAGAACTTAATCGTACGAATGAATGGCTAGTCGTACGACTGAAGGTTTAGTCGCATGGTTCATTCGCATAGGTCCAGTCGCATGATTGCTCATTCGCATAAGTGTTCAATCGCATGAGGGCCCTGTTTGAGAATAAGTTATTGAATCAGGGTTTATTGTTTTAGATATACCTTGATTAGAGGAAGGACTAGTTACCTCGTGTACGTGGATTGTGTGGATAGTCGTGAGAAAGTTGATAAGGTGAGTTCTAAGCCCCTTTTAAATGTTTGGTTTTAACATTCGGGCTAGCACACACATAATGATAAATGAATTGAATGTTTTAGTACCGGAATTGTGATAGTAATGATGGATATGTTTCTAACAGTTTGTCAAGCTGTTAGAGGGAAAGTGGGGGTAATAAATGATTACCTGAACATTGTTAATCATTACATGATGGTAATGATTGCAATGGGTCAGCTAGGATGTAAAAGATAGTCATCTGAACATTGTTAATCATTACGTGACGGTAATGATTCCAATGGGTCAGATGGGGTGTGATGATTAATGAAAACATGTTAAAACTGGTGCTAAAAGAAAGAATGTGTGGGGTGTGAGTGAATGTGATAATATTGGCAATAAATAAAAGAAATGTTTTTGAAATGGTATTGTGATGTAAATCTCAACAGGCCAGTTAGGGTAAGATGCCTGAGTGTGAAACTGTACAGTTTGATAGGAGTGATGACGATCACTCAGCTTTGTGAACATCTTGTGGTGATGACCCTAGATGATTATTTAGCATCCTACTGGATGAGAGATAGTAACCGGTAGTTGCTAGATGTGGGCAACCGACGTTACTGGGTATGGGAGACTGGTAGTTGCTGGATGTGGGCAACCGACGTCTCTGGGTATGGTAACCGGTAGTTGCTAGATGTGGGCAACCGACGTTACCGAGTATGAGAAACTGGTAGTTGCTGGATGTGGGCAACCGATGTTTCTGAGTGTAGTAACTGGTAGTTGCTGGATGTGGGCAACCGACGTTACTGGGTATGGGGAACTGGTAGTTGCTAGATGTGGGCAACCGACGTTCGATGGGACAGGTCCAGTGGGACAGAATAATGATAAAAGTTGAATTTATAATATTGCCAATAAAAATATAGCTGTGGTGTGTGTGAAAATGATTGTTAATGTTTTAATGAAAATTAGAACTCACCAGTTTATCTGATGTTTTGAGTGTGTTGTGTGTGCTAGGTAAGGTGGGATCCTCTGATAATAGAGGAAAGCAAGTATGAGCTGATGAGGACGCTATCCTGGAGCAACTACTGGCATAGGATTTAGGGTTTGTTAATAATGTAAATAGGGCGATGTATAATTAAATACAATCATATGTAAAATGTTTTAAAAAGTTGGGTTAATATATATAATAGTGTTTAAAGTCTTCCGCTGTAAATAGAAAGCTCTGATTCGTGTTTAAAATATTAATCCAACTGCGTGACGTGCCTCCGGTGCCCTGCCGGGTTTAGGGCGTCACAGATATCCACCTCTTTTCTTCATTTGGTGTTTGTGGGTGCCGACGCGGTGGTCGATCGGCTGTTGAAGCCGATTCCTTTTTGCCGGCAGGCCGTCGACTTTAAACACCGATGGTTGTTTGTGCATATGTTGGTGTAGGCCGTGCTAGGGTCCGCCTCCCTACCGTGCCCTTGCCGTTGTGTGTTATCGGTGTTTGTCCGATGTGGCTTACGATTTACGGATCTGAGGTTCAATGCAAAGAAGAAGGCGGTGCTGTTGGCGGTGCAGGCGGTGTTTCCCTCGGCGGGGTGTCAGGGTATCGCCGGCTCTTCATAATCTCTCCGCTACCCTTTTAGGGTTTTCGGACGGCACTGCCCACTGCCGCCCGACGCTATCGTCGCGTGCATGTGTTGATGGTGGCGCCTCCTGCCGCCGGTGGTGGCATCTATTGTCTGTGGAGTTTCGTTTTGGTTTTATCTGACCTAATGCAGTGCCATGAACAGTTACTCAGGTGCGTGTGGAGTAATCCTCGGGTTTCGTGATGTGCTTTTGTATGTGTTACCGGATTTGTTTTTTCATTTGGTGGTGGTGGGCTGCCGACGCCTTCGTCGTTCGGTTGTTGGTGGGTTTATGTCACCCTAACCGTCAATGATGATGACGACCCGTCATCTGAGACCCTTATACCTCTATTATTTTTGGTTGATTACTTTAAATCTGTTTCTGGTTTGCTGATGATTGTGGCTATTCCCTCTTGCTATGATGATGACTGTGGTTGAGGTGGTTTCTTGGCGTGGCAGACTTGGTGATGGCAAGTATGGTGTGCTGCACTTGCAACCTGAGTTGCAGTCATAGTAACAAAAAACCCAAGTCTGAGCAAATTGCCTCATGTTTTGAGTATTTTTGCTGTGATTTCTTATTACTTTATAACGTATTTCTATGGGTTTCTATTAGGAAAAATTATGTAAACAATTTACTCTTAAAGTTTGTTTTATAAAAGCCCACGATCCCTATAGGAATTATAATTGCAACCTTATGATTTAATGAAGGTTTTGAACTCGGGAGTTCTGATGTATGGGTTACCCATTATTCGGGACTCGGTTTTATCCGTTTTTAAAACGCGCAACGCGTGTGGGGGCGTCACCCCTAGTTATTATATATATGGAGAATAAGTTAAAGATTGTATTGCATTGATCAAAGAGAGTAAGTTTGGGATGAAAATTCAAATAAAATATATTATTATTTTATTCACAAAATGAAAAAAAAAACTCTAAATAACCACCAGAAGTCCACACGCATTGGGGCGTATATTTTAGGATACATGTGACACTACCCAATTTTAAATAAAACTAGTATTTCTTCCGCGCGTTGTGCCGACTCGGATATAATTTATATTAAAATATATATGGAAATAAACAAATCTTAATGGTATATTCGAAAAATAAAAAAATAACTACGATGCATTAAAAAGGAACTAAAATACATTATACTTGTACACAGAATTTCACTGTGCGTTGTGAGACTTGGTCTCAAATAAAATTTATATTTGCTATTTCTAGAAAAAATAAAATGTTGCATAAGAATAAATAATACATTTTATTTTTCATAGATTATTTTCGAGCGAAACTTACGTTTAAATATAAATAAAAATAAGCATGTCGTAATGATATATATTTAAAATTAAAAAATAATATTATTACTTTTAAAGTTATAAACAAATCAAAATACAATACAATTAACATATCCCCTACTCTAATAAAAGGGTAGTTGGGGTTGCCACATGGCATATTTCTAAAGCCATGTTTGCCACATGGCATCTTAATACTCACCCATTGTATTCTTTTCCCGCCCATTGTAATAGCCAAAAAAAAACACGCGGACCCCACTTCACCCGTATGACCCGACCCATTTTCCTCACCTTCTCTTTACCAAAATCAAACCCTAATTTCTTCAAACACATCCTTCCTCCAAAAATCGACACCATCCTCCCTCAAAAATCCACGACACCATCCTCCCTCAAAAATCCAAAAATCGACACCATCCTCCCTCAAACACATCCGTTCTGATCGGAGATCTCCACGACACCATCCTCCCACAAAAATCGAACCTCTACCGACCCCGTTGTTCACCAAATCGGACCTTCCTCGGCAAATCAGAGCTGTTAAGCTTCCCGTACCATCCGAATCGAAGCAAATCGTCGCTAAATCCCCTGTCTACCTTCAACCTAATCACAATGAATCAGTAACTCCCTCTTACATCCGCATTCGTACTGTTCGTTTTGTTGATTAAATCACATTGTTGATGCATTATTCGGGTAGTTTCAATTGAACCTTTCTTTTGTATCATCTTTTCTTCTTTGTCACCTGGTCTTCTTTGAAATCATATTAATCATGTATTTCGTTTTTGTTATGATGTATTGATGAATCTGCATTTATGTTCCTGTATTCTCTGTGAATAATGGTTTGTTCCAATGGCTGTAGATATTATACCCGCGTATGATTTGGGTTAATCTGAATTGGGTTAAACTGATAGGTTTTAGTGAAGTACACTATTAGTCTATTAGTAGTTTTGAAGAATTTTATTTAGTCTTTCCTTGTATGCAAAAGGTTTAGTAAGTACATTGATGTATAAAATACCAAATGAAATCAAATACCAAATGAATAATGGTTTGTTCTAATTGCTGTAGATATTATACCAACATATGAATTGGGTTAATCTGAATTTGGTTAAACTGATAGGTTTTAGTGAAGTACACTATTAGTCTATTAGTAGTTTTGAAGAATTTTATTTAGTCTTTCCTTGTATGCAAAAGGTTTAGTAAGTAGATTGATGTATAAAATACCAAATGAAATCAAATACCAAATGAATAATTGTTTGTTCTAATGGCTGTAGATATTATACCAACGTATGAATTGGGTTAATCTGAATTGGGTTAAACGGATAGTGTAAGGCCCACCTTTCTCAGGGGGACCTCACAGTTGGTCATTCACAACATAACATTGATTTAAAGAAATCATTTACTCATATATGATAGATATCTATATATATTGCAGCGGAAAATACTGTAATTTCAATTCATTACAAATAAAATATAAACATTGTCTTTAAACATCAAAGCTATTTAAAAGTCCTTTTAAGCTTTTCTTTATCGGGGATGCCAGTCTTTGAGTGCCAAGAAGCTTCCATTCCATGCTCACATCCCATAAGCTCTAACTCTTACCTGTCAACTGATATGCATACAAAAGTCAGCTTCGCTGAGTGAATTCTAGGTTTACTTTGCTAAATAACTTTCGTAAGAGACATTAGCTTTATCAGTTGAAAATAATCATTGTCTATCAAAATATAAATACACACAGGCTATCACTTTATCATTACTTTATCATTTATTGTTATTAATTACTCTTCTTTATCCGTCAATTCTCTGCCACTATCGGTGCCTAGGCTCGCCTAGGACTTTACCGACATGCCAATTAAGGACTTACTGCCATACCCGATCAGGCCATTATTGTCATGCCAATTTAGGACTTACTGACCTGCCTGTTCGAGTATACTTTATCACTTTATCATTGGTGAGGGTACAACGAATGCAACCCTCCTTTATTAATTGCTTGCAAGGCTTTGCTTTATCACTTTATCAAGGTACATGTTATGGGCCTCATAACCTTTCTTTATGTTTCACTGTCATGCTTAAGTTATACATAGTATAACACAACACAATACATAATAAGAAGCAAACTCTTAGTCTAAACAATCACATTTCATCAATCATGAGACATAAACCAGGTAACTGACCCACCGCGGGACAGCGGGGGTTCGGGGGCGGCAGCCCCTGATAGCGGGGTTCTAGGGGCGGCAGCCCCTAGTGGGGTCCAAGGGGCAACGCCCCTGGCTGGGGCCGGGCTGCCAGGTCAGCGCGCCCGAAAATTATTTTGAACTATTTAAAGGGCACATTTTTCTTTAGGAAAATTTATTTTCTTGATAAAAGGTCTTAAAAACCGTCATCATAAAAGTATGTAATTTAGTATGCATATCACCCCAAAACATTGAAAACGGGTAAAGGAGGGGTCTAGAACTCACCTGAACTCGTCCAAGTAGCTTAAATTCTAAGTCACTTAGGCTATAGCCTGAATACTCTAGCTGCACGAAAGTTAACATGCAAAAACGTCATTTTCTTCATAGTTTCGCCCATAGTTTCGCTACAGCGAAACTACAGTTTCGCCTGCAGTTTCACTGGGCAGCACTTCTGCTAGTTTCGCTAGACAGATTCGCTGCCTTGAGCGCCCAACTTTCGTTGGAATTACCTAGTTTCGCAATATCTATAGGTCAGTCTGGGTCATAGCGAGATTACCGGCGACACTGTAGTTTCGCCCTAGCGAAACTGTAGTTTCGCTGAATTTTCTCCTAGTCTCGCTGAATGAGTGCACAGTTTCGCTGGATTAACTCACAGTTTCGCTGGATCGGGGCCCAGTTTCGCTGGATGAATAAAAACTCAGATCCAGCCCGTTTTTAACCCAAAATCTTAACTTTTTACGTCCAAATCCTTAGTTTACCTTCCATGAACTCAAATCTAAGCTTTTTACACGTTTTCATACGTAAAAATTCGACCTTTATGTGTTTCTTTAAACTTTTCAAAACCCCAAAACCCTAGAATCCGGGTTTGATCTACAGAGGGCCTTAGAGGTCGATTCTTACCTTGTTTTGTTGCTCTTTCCTTGTGTTTTGATGCTCCAATCCACCAGAAATTCAATCTTTCCAACTTCCAAGTTCCAAATCTCAAGTTTCTCCACTTTCTCTCTCTACTTTCTCTCTCTACGAATTTGGTGGCTAGGGTTTGAAATGGTGAAGATGGAGCTGTTCATGCATGTTTAAGGGCTGATTAGGGCTCTTAAACCCATTAAGCCTAGCCCATTAAGGCTAATTTTATCCATAGCCCACTAATTTACCCCTTTATTTCTTAAATTAACCCTTAAAAGCCCATTATTATTAAATGGCTCGTTTCGGGAAATTTCAGGGCGTTACAGATAGGTTTTAGTGAAGTACACTATTAATCTGAATTTTATTTAGTCTTTCCTTGTATGTAAAAGGTTTAGTAAGTAGATTGATGTCTTTATATGGAATTCCAATAAGTTATTGTTAGCATAAGGATTGTTGTAACCAGTGAATTGGTATTGGAATTTGATTTCATTTGGTATTTTATACAACTGATATTTAATACAACTGGTATGACATGTTGATTGAGATCCTTTACATCATTCTTTGGGTGGCAAGTTAGGAGGTCTTAGACAAGTAACATATCAACTCAAATTAAGTTTAAATCACTTTAACCGGAAGCATAATATTTTTTAAAAATGTCTTTTATTTATTCTGCCATGATTTCTTATATGATGATATAATATGAAGTTAGAACTTTCGGTTGGAGTTCTTATTCACCATATTCATAGTTCCGCATTGGGTGTTTTCAATCATACCGACAAATCCTTCATCCTCGTACTTCATGATCCTTCTGTTGATGAACTTGTGAGTATCATATACATGTTCATATTTCAGAAATACCAATCTACATATTATACTCTTCATATATTTATTTACGAAATATATAGTTATACTATTTATTAATCTGATTTAATTTTCTCAGCCGCTGCATAGATCTTTTTTCCATGTTTTAGCCGCTAATGATATCCAACTCCAACCTCTTAATATCCAAACATCAAGCGGCCTTTCATGGAAAGTAGAACTGGAGGTTGGTGATGGTTACTTCTTTTTTACAAAGGGCTGGAAAAATATATCTACACAGTTATTTCTAACTGAGGGATGCATATTAGTCTTTGATTATATCCGCAAGCAGACACTCAATATGACATTCTATCATCGTAATCAAAGCCGTACCATGGGTACTTCCTTCTTCCATGTTATTCGCGACCCATTACGTGACTATCTGGTATATGATTTGATTTATATTCGTTTATGTACTTACCTTGTACAGCCTAGAATATGTTTATTTAAAATCTATTACTTATTATATTAAATTTTATACGTGTTCAGGAATTTCCTAACACCTTCTCCAAAGTAAACTTTGGAAAACAGGCTCCTAAGCAGTCTGTTATTCTGTTTGCAAGCGAGAGTAAATCATGGTCGGTTACTGTTGAAGCTGTTAACGGGAAGCTCCGATTTACCAAAGGTTGGCTGAATTTTGTTCAAGAGCTTTCCCTAAAACAGAAACAATTTCTTATTTTCACTTGTGTCGACACAAACACAATGAAGTTTACCGTTTTCGATGAAAGTGGAATGCAAATTTTGCTCCATGATACTGATCATCGTATGGATGTGGAGAATGCTTTTACTGAAAAGGTTTCACTTCCACCGTTATTTAGTTCTTTTTTATTTTAATTGTAATTAAAAATATTATCTGTTATTGTTTTACTTTATATTATTATTCAGCGTATTGACAAAAACATTGAGATTCAACATCCTGATCAAGATGAATATGCTTTTACTGGTAAAGTTACATGTCGCCTTGTAAGTTCAAAAACAGATTCTCAGCAACTTTCATTGTTTCATTATTTTTTATACAAATATTATATACGTTTATCTAACATGATTTATTTATTCAGCGTTTTCACAAAAAGCTTGAGAATATTGCTCGTGTAGCTCATCGCAAGCAAATGAAGGTGAGGTATGCTGGAACTCAGATGAAATTATTGGACGTTGGGCATGACAAGAATGTTGGTTACAAAAGGTTACTTATTAACTTACAGCCTTAAATTTTTAAAAGGATGATGATTTAGTATAATAGACATAACATACAAACCATTTCATTATTTATATTTGTAGGTATGTTTTGAGAGGGTGGCCGGAGTTTTTAAAAGAACATGGAATTTCTTTTGGTGAAATTTGCTCCTTCAGGTATGTAACTACTGACGATGTTTTGGTAGCGTCGAGATTTGAAAATTGACAATATATAGGATGCTTCTTTTGGGTACTTCAGGTTTAGGGTATTTCAAGTTTGGTAAAAAGACTCCAACTACATACATTAATTTTGTTGATGTTTATTTTTCATGTTCAAAACTTTGACCGTGGTTGATGTAATTGGAGTTTATTAGGTTTTTATATATCTATCCAGCTATCGTGTTTATATCTTATGTTTTATTTGGATATCAACCACGTGTTTCGTAGATTACATGATTGTATAAATTATATTGTCATTATTAGGAATTTATAACAAATATGAACCCCCATTTGATTGTGATACTAATGAGTTTAAGAAAATTTTTTTTATAAATCTTATAATTTAAACCACATTACGATATATGTTACTTTATGGGCCTCTATAATTTATTTTACCATACAACATTATAATTTTCAAGCACGTATACTAAACGAGACTACTTACCATCCCCAATATTATATTTTAATATTATAAACACTCAATCAACAAAGCAATATACGTATATGTTTCATTACTACCTTGTATCTAAAATATTTATTTGAAAAATATTCGTATGTTTCATGTTTCATTACTACCTTGTATCTAAAATATATATACTTTAAATTATTAAATTTGACACCCGTGTGATCCAATAATTATTCCTCCAAAAGTATTATAGGATCTTATTGCAAGTCTTTATAAGAAATTTCAATCAGTAGTTATGTATTATTTAATCATACTAATTATACTGATTATAATTTCCATTTCATATTAGTGTTACTTACCAATTATAGAACAATTCTGTAAATATTCAAATTTGAATCCCCTAAATCAAACAAAATATCCTCCAAAACTATTTATGGAACTTATTACAAATCTTCAAATCTAATTTCAATCAGTAGTTAATAATGTAATAATTATGGAGGACATTAATTATGGACACCAATTTCTATCATTAGAAAAGTATTTAAATATAATAATTAAATATAATCATAACAATTTACATGTAAATTATAATATAATATTTTCTATTTATTAACATTCTCACATTAATAGAAACAGCATGCTGTATTGAGGTAAAAAGGTAGAATCCTATTCAAAATAACCTTCATATGCAATGTGCCTATAACTTCCATTTATATTTATAATATACTAATCTACTAATATACTAATACTAATACTAATGATAAATATTTAAATTTGACAAAAGGGATTTAAATAATTAACACTCTGAAACTTTTCTACGAAATTGTTTTTAATCTTGAAATAAAATTTCAAGATGTACTCAAGTATTCCGCAAATATTAGTAGTTAAGTATGTTTCATCATACTAATCATAATAATTATAATTTCCGTTACATATTACATATTAGTCTTACTTACCATATATAATAATTATTCAAATTTGAAAGTCCAAATTCAAATAAATTTGCCTCCGAAACTATTTATGGAACTTTTTATAAATCTTCAAATCCAATTTCAATCAGTATTTAATAATGTAATAATTATGGAGAACAATAATTATGGAGACCAATTTCTATAAGTACTTAAGTATTTAAATATAATAATAATAATTAAATATAATAATATCAATTTACTGGTAAATTATAATATATTTAAATTATTAACATTCTCACATTAATAGGAAAAGCATGGTGTATTCATTGTAAAAAGAGAGAATCCTATTCAAAATAACATTCATATCCAACGTGCCTATTACTTCCATTACTTCCATTTATGATATACTAATACTATTGATAAATATATAAATTTGAAAAACAGGGATAAAAATAATTATCCATCTGAAACTTTTTTAGGAATTTGTTTTAAATCTTTTAATAAAAATTCAATCAATACTCAATTATACCGCAAATATTGCCAATCACAAAATTAATTTGGAGTGTTCACAGGAAATTTAAAATTAATAGCATAATCACCTATAATCAATTGACAATTGACAAGTATTGACAAGTATACCATAAATAGGTATATATCTACCAAATATGTATACCAATTTCAAAATTCAAAAAATCTATATAAATACATACACCCAATAAGTCTCAACCATCATTGTCCAATTCAGCTTCAACACTTTCACTACTATTACAACGTTCAAGGTACGTACTATTGGATACTCTTATACACATATAATTTTTATATTCATTCTGTCATTGAAGCCGAACTTACTAACTTCTTTTACTACATTATGTTTAGTATTTTTCACAAAAAATGGATGTAGCCAACTACTCTACATTTACCGCATTGAATTTATCGAGAGATGACTACACACTGAAGGTTCGGATTGTGAGACTGTGGAGGCTGTGACAACCCGGAAATTTTTTTTATTTGATATAATAATTAGGTGATTTTACAAATTAGTCTTTATATTTTTTAATAATATTAATAATAATAAAAACAATGATAATAATAATAATATTATTATTATTAAAAATAACAATGTTAATAACAATAATAATAATAATAATGTTATTAATAAAAACGATTTATAAAAATTATTTAATTTATAAGTCCAGGGGGGATTCTGTAATTTTTGAAACTCAAAAAAAATTGTTTGGACATAAAATAATAAAAACAGAAACTGCAGGGACCAATTTTGTAACTTATGAAATTACAACCCAACCCCCCGCCCTTCCCCCGCATTTCCGGTCGCCGGCCGGCGAAGTTCCGGCGCGGCTCCGGCGACCCCCGAAACGATCTAAAACGCATAGTTTTAAACTCAAAAATCACACCATTTCGATCGTGGGAAAGTTTCCAACCATAATATAACTTTTAATTAAACAAAAGCATCCGGATATTAGGTATTTGGCCATTAATCGACTCCACTAAACATATACCTAACCACTTTCACTCAAACGACAGATTTAATCAAATTAAATCAACCCACTAGAACCTTACCTGTCTATAAATCGAATGCAATTCTCAAATCGAACTACAACATACAAAAATCTCTGATTCGATTACTCTCCTTCTTTCGGACCTGCAACTTAATTGAAGTCGAACCTCCGAGTTTTCTTGTACGAAATTGGCATAGGGTTATTGTTTCTCATCAACTAAGGAAGCTTACTGCAAGTTTAATTCGGTTAACATCAAGAGTTTCACATCAAACGAGTTCGAGCATTGATCGAAGCTTTTCTGCATCTGTTCTTAGCATTCAAACATCCATTCGGGTAATTAATCATGTCCACAGACTCGAAATCACATGGGGATTAAAAGCCCTAATCTTGATTTCATTATCACAAACGAATTGATGATCAATTCGTTCGATTTTCATTCTAGGGTTCTAGGAAATTGGGATTGGTTTAAAGGTGTGTTTAAAAGAATTGGAAACGGATTCCTATCGCGGCCTTGTGCCTTTGGTTCACTGGTTTAGGCTTGGGTGTGTGTGTTGTGGTCGCGGGTTCGAACCCGGCCACCAACACTTATTTTTTAAGCCCTTTTTGAGACTTTTAAAAATACAGAAAAATTCTGAAAAATTATAAAAATAATTTTTATAAACTTTATTTATTTTAGAAATTAAATAATTATTTTCTGGAAATTTACTTCTTTAAAACCTTATTTATTTATTTATTTAAATAAATAAAAACATATGTAATAAATTGTAATTTTATAAAAAAATAGATTTTTAATAATAATTTAAATCATTGAATCATTAATGAACACCATATTATTTTAAATCATAATAATTGTTTAAAAACCTTATTTATTTATCTGAATAAATATTACATGTGTTATAAATTATTAACCATATAAAAAATCGATTTTTAATAATAATTTAGACCATCACATTATTAATGAACAATATATTATATATGGATAAACCCTAATAATATAAATACAAATTAGATTTTATAAATTTAAATATTTATAAAATCTTACAAAATCAAATATAAATTTACATAGTTAAATAATGTTTATAATTTATTTAGAATATAATGATATGTCAAAATCATTATTAAGCTAATCAAATTTTATGAAATATAAATCTTTAGTTATTAAAACAAAATAACTAAATGATTTAATTATATAATTATAACAAATCCCCGAGAACCAAACCTTAGATCAATTGAACATCAGGTTCAAGATCTAACTTATTTAAGTTTTGGATTTGTATCTGTTTGCTTATGTGAATTATAATTCCTTAGCAGGAATTTACTAGCTTATCAACATCACACGAGAACTGAGGTGAGTTCAGGCCCCACTATTTTACAAAATCTCTTTTGGGTAAGTTCATTTTATTAAAACTCTTTTGGGGGAGATAGCATACTGGTAATGTTACAAACATTTTCATTATATATTTAAGATGTGTATGATATTAATATAGTGATGTTTATCATTATAAAAGTCCTCACACTTTCGAATTGTTAATATTGGATAGCGGGGAAAGTTGGGTAGTACTACTGGGTGTGACGAGCCCCACCTGTGTGACTTGAGGTCAACCGGGTGCAATTTGTCCTATGATTATTCGTCACGATATGGTGAAGTCGTGACGGGAGGCAAACATAACATAGTCAGCTTCAATGTCAAATCACTATTTAATATCATTTGTGAATGGACTAGCTAGCCATTACAATGCACATGCTTAAATATACGCTGTTGTTAAACTGAGATGTTTAACGGTGAACTCTTGAACTGATCAACCGTTGGGTTGATACACGCTGTTGTTAAACTGGGATGTTTAACGGTGAACTCTTGAACTGATCAACCGTTGGGTTGATACACGCTATTGTTAAACGGGATGTTTAAACGCAAGCTCTCGAACTAATCAACCATTGGGTTGATATACACTTTTGTTAAACTGTTATGATTAAACTCAAACTCTTGAACTTACCAACCATTGAGTTGATTACACTTTTGTTAAACTGTTATGATTAAACTCAAACTCTTGAACTTACCAACCATTGGGTTGATATACACTTTTGTTAAACTGTTATGTTTAAACGCAAACTCTTGAACTCACCAACCGTGTGTTGACTTTTAGTATGCTATTCTCAGGTCATTAAATCTGGACTGCTGTTAGGAGCACTACACGGGTCAAGCATGCATCCTAACGCTTAAACAATGATATATATATGTTTATCTTTATATTTTGGGTTTGTTTTATTTGTTTAAATGCTTCCGCATGAATTATAAAGTTTAAACTTTGGTTTGTTATGTTAAACGTTACATATAGAGTCGTTCCAAGTAACTATTGACTGTGATCCTGGTTTGTTCACACCCCTCCGTGATAGATTCCAGACCCGGAATTTGAGGGTGTGACAGATTGGTATCAGAGCCATTGGTTATAGAGAACTAGGTTGCATACACACTAGACTATAACCGCACACAGTTAGTTAGTTACTTGTTCCTAGTCTTCCTAAACTTAACTTATCATCGTAGGTTCAAATCTTTAGACTTTATGTCTAACCTATGAAAATCTTATCGAGGTTTTGAATTCCATAAACCAAATGAACTTGTGTGACACATAGACACCTGTATTCTGGATTTCCTGGCAAAAGGCCCTCGGGCTAAGGCTAGCATATCGCATATATCTCATTGCGAGACCTGGTATGCTTACCTGGGGATTTCTGGGATGAGTGATAAACTATGGTCAATACACAGGTCTCTAAGGCAAATGGGTCAAATTACCTTGGCGTGTCAATGATTCCCAAACTTTACTGATCCTTTCGTATACCTTGATTGATCGACCCCGATACAATACATACATATTTGGTACTTCAACCATTGATGACCACTATACTTGACAAGATATGTTAACCTGATAGGAGGAACCGGGGTGATCATGCAAAGCAAGTTACCATTACGGGTGCACACGTAATTGTAATTTGTCGTGCATGCTAAGTCCGATGAATCCGGTCGGGTGGTAACATTGTAGTCAGTATAAGTCATCATTCCTACACCTTGAACAAGAAAGTCTCGGTCTTCATAGAACATAGCCATTAACTATCTATCAGTTCTACTTGTAGGAATGCTCACCCTTACCTTGAATTTGGACGAAATTCAAACCATGACATTTGTGTTAATCCCACGGATTCGGACTAACTCTCTAGCTTGTCTGTTTCTTTAAATCCTTGAATTTCTCTTCCTTTTCATTTCAAGACAAAAGGTCTATTTTTATACGACTGATAGCTTTTGATATTTGGTAATCCAAAGAATGTCTGGAAGAGGACGTGGACGCGAGAGAAGTAACAATCATGAACATTACAAGTTTCTATTCTATACCCTAGGGTGCTAGGATCACAATTCTAGTAAGACCTTGTAAAGGGTAACAAAACATTACTAACACTTGCTATTACTTAAGTCCTGCCCTACTTAGAGCCTTCATGGTATTTCCAATCATTTTAAGAGACATTCCTCCACTTAGTATTTCGGTAACTGAGGAACTGATTGAATACTTAGAATGGAAGTGGACTATAGGAAATATAGAAGAGTGATAAAACTCATTGAACCTATTCTTTGGATGATGCTAAAGAAAATTAGGATGTCGTGTAACCGGTTTAAGCACATTCTTAGTATACCGGTGATGCTTATATATAGGGTTATTGAAGTAAGTTCAAAGCCTTGGTGATTAAGCACTATTACTTAAGGAATGAAATGCAAAAGTTAGAATTGTAATTCTAAAATCGTGCAATGGTAGGATTAGGTTGTGCTTTTTATACTGACAAACTCCATAAATTGACAAAGCTGATGTCATACCTTATACATTAGACCAAATAGAATTAAGGACACTGGAAGAATTTAGTGAGTAGTAGAAAGAAGTTGGAGGGTCAAACAAGCAATCTAGCGGTAAGGTAGACAAGAATGCCAATGTTGTGAACCTAGCTATGTTGGTTAATACGATTACGGGGACATTAAGAAGGTTGGAGTTCCGACCATTACTATAAGTGTGCCCTAGGTCGATTAGGACCCCAGGACAAGTTAGAAACAATCAGAATTAGGAAATGACTATAGCTAGAAAGTAAGAACAGTTAAATTATGGAAATAAAGGTCATATAAGTCAAAGTAATACATCACACGGTCATACATTTACGACTGAAGCAAGCCACATTTGACAAGACTAAGTGTTGTTACATGTGTGTACCTTATCATCAATAGCTACACATCTATTTGACACCAGGGTTGATAATAAGCTTGGATTCTTCTGGAATTATTCTTTAATTTAGCATTAACCCTAGTTGTTTAGAAATTATTTACTCTATTAAAATGACCAATGGTGATGATTAGAGGTTACACAAAAGTACACGAAGATCATGACCTTGACATAGACTTAATACCGTATATCGAAGAAGGAAACCAAGATAGTCCGTCAGGAGAAGGTGATTCGACCTATCAAACCAAAGCATGATCTCTAAATCTGAAAGGAGACCCAATCGCTTTAGGTTGATTTTTATTCTAAGCTTGGATCACTTAACTTCTTAAGATGATTTATCTCCCTTTATCCTCATTTGACCTAGCTATATGGAATTATTTATTCCTTATCTATCGACTTTCATTTTGAGCTATCATCAAGACGTGATTGTGCGATGGTAGCCTTCCTAAACACTCTCTCTGCTGAAGATATTGTCAACTTATGTTCATGACTTCCTAGTCATACAAATGTTCTCAACTATGCTTATGGTTTGTTGAACTACGTATGTAAACTTACTTAGATATTGCTACCTTGCAAAACATGTTTTCAAATACCTTTCCTATTGTTCGCGTCACTTCTTGAATCGCTTTTGAATCCTTTAGCTTGAAAATAATTAAATTTCTATTTGAACAACAAGACTTTAAAAGAGAAGTTCTGGAGAGAGTTACCAGTAAAGAGAGGAATTACTTTGAGACCGAGTTATTTAGAGCCAAAACATTCTTAATATATGTTGAACCCGTGTTCAGCAAAGATGGGGAGGAAGTTGGTGTTAATTACATGGGCATGGAAATCACTGATCAAGTGAAAAGAGAGAAAAGATGGCAAAACTAAGAGAAGAAATAGCTGTACAGAAGGCCAGGGAGACATAACTTAATAAAACTGTTCATGTTACAGAGGTAACGATGAGAGCAAAACAAATGCTAGCAACCATGTCACACGAGATGAGATCTCCATTATCAGGGGTCGTTAGCATAGCAGAAATTCTATCAATAACAAAACTTGATAAAGATCAGAAACAACTTTTGAGTGTCATGTTGTCTTCTGATGATCTAGTCCTTCAACTTATTAGTGACATCCTTGACTTTTCCTAAGTTGAGTCAGGAGTTCTGAGGATGGAGGCCACAAAATTTAGGCCAAGAAGAGGTGATGTCCCAGCGGAGGTTAATGGTGATGTTTTACGAATTAGACAAATTCTCACCCATTGATCAGCAATGCTATCGAGTTTACTCACCAAGGAAAGGTTCAGAGTAATCTTTATGTAAAAGCAAACCCATTATCTCACAACGTTGAGAAATTAACCTGCATCCGTTTCAAATATTCGTACACCGTGGTATGACGTTAAAACAATCAATCGTTATTCTGAATGATTGATTCATTTTCTGTTTTAATAATATTCTTAACCATTTTCGTGAACTCATTCCAAGATCTTCGCATAGTTTATTATTTCTTTAGACCGATGTTTGGTCGAAGGAGAAATACCTATTCACAGGACATACGTTAAGATCGTTTCATATGGTGACGTTTGGGATTCTTAAATTCCGACGATAACCTTTCTTATCATTGTTGGTCTTATCTTGATTTCTAGACATCACCTTACCACGAAATTATACTCTGGAAATTATGGATCAGAAAGTTATACAGCTAAAACATAGTAAGATTCCGATCGTAAGAGTTCGGTGGAACTCCCGACGTGGTCCTGAGTTCACTTGGGAACGAGAGGACGAGATGATGCGCAAGTATCCTAACCTGTTCAAGGATGCTGCCAGTACATCTTAATTTTCGGGACGAAAATTCCTCTAACAGGGGGATGATGTGACAACCCGGAAATTTTTTTTATTTGATATAATAATTAGGTGATTTTACAAATTAGTCTTTATATTTTTTAATAATATTAATAATAATAAAAACAATGATAATAATAATAATAATATTATTATTAAAAATAATAATGTTAATAACAATAATAATAATAATAATGTTATTAATAAAAATGATTTATAAAAATTATTTAATTTATAACTCCAGGGGGGATTCTGTAATTTTTGAAACTTTAAAAAAATTGTTTGGACATAAAATAATAAAAACAGAAACTGCAGGGACCAATTTTGTAACTTATGAAATTACAACCCAACCCCCCGCCCTTCCCCCGCATTTCCGGTCGTCGGCCGGCGAAGTTCCGGCGCGGCTCCGGCGACCCCCGAAACGATCTAAAACGCATAGTTTTAAACTCAAAAATCGCACCATTTCGATCGTGGGAAAGTTTCCAACCATAATATAACTTTTAATTAAACAAAAGCATCCGGATATTAGGTATTTGGCCATTAATCGACTCCACTAAACATATACCTAACCACTTTCACTCAAACGACAGATTTAATCAAATTAAATCAACCCACTAGAACCTTACCTGTCTATAAATCGAATGCAATTCTCAAATCGAACTACAACATACAAAAATCTCTGATTCGATTACTCTCCTTCTTTCGGACCTGCAACTTAATTGAAGTCGAACCTCCGAGTTTTCTTGTACGAAATTGGCATAGGGTTATTGTTTCTCATCAACTAAGGAAGCTTACTGCAAGTTTAATTCGGTTAACATCAAGAGTTTCACATCAAACGAGTTCGAGCATTGATCGAAGCTTTTCTGCATCTGTTCTTAGCATTCAAACATCCATTCGGGTAATTAATCATGTCCACAGACTCGAAATCACATGGGGATTAAAAGCCCTAATCTTGATTTCATTATCACAAACGAATTGATGATCAATTCGTTCGATTTTCATTCTAGGGTTCTAGGAAATTGGGATTGGTTTAAAGGTGTGTTTAAAAGAATTGGAAACGGATTCCTATCGCGGCCTTGTGCCTTTGGTTCACTGGTTTAGGCTTGGGTGTGTGTGTTTGTGGTCGCGGGTTCGAACCCGGCCACCAACACTTATTTTTAAGCCCTTTTTGAGACTTTTAAAAATACAGAAAAAATTCTGAAAAATTATAAAAATAATTTTTATAAACTTTATTTATTTTAGAAATTAAATAATTATTTTCTGGAAATTTACTTCTTTAAAACCTTATTTATTTATTTATTTAAATAAATAAAAACATATGTAATAAATTGTAATTTTATAAAAAAATAGATTTTTAATAATAATTTAAATCATTGAATCATTAATGAACACCATATTATTTTAAATCATAATAATTGTTTAAAAACCTTATTACTTATCTGAATAAATATTACATGTGTTATAAATTATTAACCATATAAAAAAATGGATTTTTAATAATAATTTAGACCATCACATTATTAATGAACAATATATTATATATGGATAAACCCTAATAATATAAATACAAATTAGATTTTATAAATTTAAATATTTATAAAATCTTACAAAATCAAATATAAATTTACATAGTTAAATAATGTTTATAATTTATTTAGAATATAATGATATGTCAAAATCATTATTAAGCTAATCAAATTTTATGAAATATAAATCTTTAGTTATTAAAACAAAATAACTAAATGATTTAATTATATAATTATAACAAATCCCCGAGAACCAAACCTTAGATCAATTGAACATCAGGTTCAAGATCTAACTTATTTAAGTTTTGGATTTGTATCTGTTTGCTTATGTGAATTATAATTCCTTAGCAGGAATTTACTAGCTTATCAACATCACACGAGAACTGAGGTGAGTTCAGGCCCCACTATTTTACAAAATCTCTTTTGGGTAAGTTCATTTTATTAAAACTCTTTTGGGGGAGATAGCATACTGGTAATGTTACAAACATTTTCATTATATATTTAAGATGTGTATGATATTAATATAGTGCTGTTTATCATTATAAAAGTCCTCACACTTTCGAATTGTTAATATTGGATAGCGGGGAAAGTTGGGTAGTACTACTGGGTGTGACGAGCCCCACCTGTGTGACTTGAGGTCAACCGGGTGCAATTTGTCCTATGATTATTCGTCACGATATGGTGAAGTCGTGACGGGAGGCAAACATAACATAGTCAGCTTCAATGTCGAAATCACTATTTAATATCATTTGTGAATGGACTAGCTAGCCATTACAATGCACATGCTTAAATATACGCTGTTGTTAAACTGGATGTTTAACGGTGAACTCTTGAACTGATCAACCGTTGGGTTGATACACGCTGTTGTTAAACTGGGATGTTTAACGGTGAACTCTTGAAATGATCAACCGTTGGGTTGATACACGCTATTGTTAAACGGGATGTTTAAACGCAAGCTCTCGAACTAATCAACCATTGGGTTGATATACACTTTTGTTAAACTGTTATGATTAAACTCAAACTCTTGAACTTACCAACCATTGAGTTGATTACACTTTTGTTAAACTGTTATGATTAAACTCAAACTCTTGAACTTACCAACCATTGGGTTGATATACACTTTTGTTAAACTGTTATGTTTAAACGCAAACTCTTGAACTCACCAACCGTGTGTTGACTTTTAGTATGCTATTCTCAGGTCATTAAATCTGGACTGCTGTTAGGAGCACTACACGGGTCAAGCATGCATCCTAACGCTTAAACAATGATATATATATATGTTTATCTTTATATTTTGGGTTTGTTTTATTTGTTTAAATGCTTCCGCATGAATTATAAAGTTTAAACTTTGGTTTGTTATGTTAAACGTTGCATATAGAGTCGTTCCAAGTAACTATTGACTGTGATCCTGGTTTGTTCACACCCCTCCGTGATAGATTCCAGACCCGGAATTTGAGGGTGTGACAGAGGCAACCCATGTTTAAGAATCCATCGCAAACCTTTTCCATTGAGATGATTTAGTAGACGAGGAGGTATTTGTAAACGATTTTTTTTAAATGTATATCAATTTTCATTGACATAATAATCAGTTTACGTAACATACTTTTATACTTTTATGTATATTTTATGCAGGGTAACAAAGTACAAGCAAGTGTTTTGCACAAATGGTTTTCTAGATTCGAGAGATTCCTTTCTGAGATGTCTACTTTGATTATCAAGAAACCAACAATCGGTGACAATTCTGCAACTTTTAAATATGTTGACAACCCTTTTAAGGTGTGCCTATACTACAACACCTCGATCTCAAAATGCAATGATTTCAACGGCCCACTTTATGGTTTCTCATTCATCGACTTTCAATCAATACTGGAGCGAACTGTATCTGAATCGGGTAGCATAGGTATGTTCATTTTACAAGTTGTAAAGTTTTATGTACATTTAATTAAATTCCTTTATTGATGTTAACGGTAAATTATTTAAACGTTTATTTGTTTTTTAGATGTCATTGGTTTAGTGGTCAAGTACTACAAAATTGAAGATATAATAACCAAGAATGGAAAACAAGCTTTCAAGCTCAACTTTCATATGCAAGATTTGGAGTAAGCTGACTTTTCATATACTTATTATTTTTTAAATGTGTATAAAGTATAACTTTTTTTGGATAAAAAACACGTACAGAGGACTAAAATATCTGTTACCTTATGGGATGATTATGCTAAGGAGCTATATGACTATCTTCTTAAGAATCCAGAAGCACGAAATGTGGTTATTATTTTACAATTTGGAAAGTTTAAGAACTTTCGAGGTCTGTTCCCTATCTCAATATTTCTATTACTACATTTATTTATCTATATTGTTATGTCAAACCTTGGATTTGTTAATTTTAGTAGAGCTTAACATTATTAACTTCGAAAAATACATGCTTGCTGAAGTATATAATATTAAACATTTCACATCCATTATTTAACTTTTATATTTGTATGATATCAGAAGGATACTCGGTTTCAAACTCCTATTCAGTTTCACGTTTGTTCATTAATTCAGAGATACATGAGATTATGTCATTCAAAGAAAGGTTAAATCATATACTTATTAATTCATGTTTCCATTTATAACAAGACTGCTAATATATAATCATACATTTGTTTATGTTAGTTATCTTGCAAAATGTAACGGTGATGAGTCATTGACCGTTGGTGTACCAGCCTCATCTATGTTGGTCAACCTAAAAGATGATTTATTAAACAAGACTGAATTCAACAGTATCGCTGAGGTCAATGAAATAGTTCAGGTTCGATTAATTTATTACATAAATTAATGTTGATTACTTTTCTTGATTAAAACAAATTAAAACACCTTTAAGAAATTATACAACAATAAAACCATGAATTTTCAATTCAACTGATTTTATCATCAAATATGCAGGTTAAATCTGTTGTTGTTGTTGGAATCGTTAAAATGATTGTACCAGATGTTGAATGGTTCTATCAGTCTTGCAAGTTCTGTACAAGAAAAGTTGTCCGTGATGATAGTAAGGATACTGTTGTCGCTATTTCCAGCTCTGTCAATGTTCCTGTACTTTATAAGTGCCCAAGCGATCCCTGCAAAGACCGTCTAATAGATGTTGTTCCAAGGTGAAGTCTTTTCTTTGTTTTATGAACCAAAATACCCATCAATAGTATTCTTAATGGATATAATATCCACTTAAATTGACCTGAAAAGTGATACATATTATGTAATTTACTATCTGCATTTTTATCATTGTTTTATTTTATTTGGGTCGAAGTTCTTGAAATGGGTACCTTAACGAGACTTTATATTATTCATTGTTTTCATTTCGAAATATCCACATTTTTTAATAACGCGTTTTCATTATTTTTTTTTCTTTAGATTCAAAATTCCCATCAGAGTTCAGGACCCAACTGGTATTGTTTCTTTAACCGTTTTTGATCGTGAGGCGAAGAAATATCTAAAACAAAACGCAAGCAATTTGTTTGAAGATTACATTCAGGTATATATACAAAATGTTTCTAGCAGGTTATTATTAATATATTTAATATATTTTTATATACGCTAATATATTAATTTGTGCTATTTTGATTTTAGGGTGTTGGTATGAGTGTGTACCCAGATGTTTTTAACACCCTTCTTGACAGAAAATTTGCTTTTAAAATTGACATAACAAGCTATAATGTTGAGAACAATTATAAATTCTTTGGAGTTTCAAAGATGACTGATGACCCTCTTCTTATAACTGAGATTGAGAAGAAATATAACTTGGAACAGGTATGTTACATTTTGTTTATTCTTAGTACTTCTTTTCTGATATTAATACTATTATTCACTTGATCCAATTTATACGATAATGCAATGTATGTTACATACAGGGCCCTGCTTCTTACTCTCTTAACCTGTCGGCTGAAGATTACAAGTCACAAGACACTAACAATTACAAGGTTTATATATTAAATCTTTTTTTACATCCTTACTACTTTAAAACTCTTAACTTTAATAACAAAGTTTCTCATCATTCATGAATACATTCATCCATTTATTTTCAGGAATCATTGTCCTTTACCGGTGAATCTACTACTCCCGTGTCTTACCTGAATTCAAGAGTATCCAAAGAAAAGGGTGAAATCGAAGAAGATGATAATCTTGATAACACACCTAATTCCTTGAAGCGTAATCTCATTGAAGTTTACGATGTTGATGAGGCAGGTAGCTCTTCAGGTTCTAAAACATTTAGACATGCGTCCGGAGATATGAAGGCCGATAATCAACCTCTACTCATCACACCAAAGATTGAAAAATAAACTTCTTTTGTCCGTTGGGATGTCTTGCGAGAACATTTATTATTTTAAGTTTTTGGTTATGTTTTCATTATTATCTTATTTCGTATTTGATCTGTGGACAATTATGTTTTCAATCTATTTAATTCAGTTTTATGCTTAATTATATATTCGTCTGTTTCTTATTAGAATTTACAATTAATATGCACGTTGCATATCAATGTTATATTGAATCAAAATAATCTACATTTGCATTAAATATACAAACTGATTTATAATACTTTATGCATGTTATTAAATATCATATATTAGAAATAAGATTATATTGAAATTATTGAAAACGAGTTAATGATTTACCCATACCGAACTAAAATAAAAACAATGGATCTCCATGATTATTACTCTTATCATATTTACTTAGTAGCATTTAATTTAAATATGTGATATAAGGTTAAAATATTCTGAAACATAATCTATTAATCTGATATACTATTATTTACAACGTGTCATTATTCGATTTGTAATGTTAAAGTTTAATATATCATCATATATACAATTTATATAATATATAATTTTTTCAATAATCCATATAAACTACTTATAATTACAATTACAATTAAATAGACCAAAATAAAAAAACCATTTGTTTACTTTTTGAATTATAAATATAGTATTGAATTTGGAAACATAAATTTAATTCATGAACGGAAGATTAAGTCAATTAACATTTACTTTAATATTTAAATGTAACGTAATTTACACCATTTATTTAGATGTGTTTTTGTAAATACGGTAATATGTTTTAGTATTAATTGACATCAAATCATCTTTTAATTATTCAATATTTAAATAAATTATGCATTCATAATTATTTAATAAATTTACTTAATAACTTACCTTATTTAATTACCAGAAAATTATTTCCGTCATTACCATTATGTTAACTTTTTAAAATAGTTTAAAAAATATTTGCCTATATATTTATCATACCATCTCTTATTCATTACTTTATCACAACATCATATATTTTAATCGATCAAGTGGAGTCTTTTTATCAATAATCATCCGGGTATGTATCAATCTTCTTCGATATAATTGAGGAATTTTATTTTGGATATAGCGGTTTAATGTGATGTTCTAGCATCATATTACAACAACTTAAGACTTCTTCAATATAATTTACATATATAAACCTTCTCTATTTTAAACTTTCGAAATATAGTTGCCTTATTTAAATAACTGATATTCTATTATTTACAACGTGTCGTTATTCGATTTGTAAGGTTAAAGTTTAATATATCATCATATATATACAATTTATATAATATATAATTTTTTCATTGATCCATATAAACTATTTATAATTACAATTACAATTAAACTTACCAAAAAAAACAATTGTTTACTTCTTGAATTCTAATATAGTATTGGATTTGGTAACAACAGGTTAATTGATCAACGGAAGATTTAGTCTATCAACATTTACTTTAATATTTAAATCTAACTTAATATACACCATTCATTTAAATATGTTTGTGTATATTTCTAGAAATTTGTTTTAGTATTAATTGACATCAAATCATCTTTTAATTATTAAATATTTAAATATTTATACATTCATAATTTTTAATAAATTTTCTTAAAAGTTTCCTTATTTTATTACCACCCAAATTATTTCCGTAATTACCAAATTGTGGTAACTTTTTAACCAAGTTTCAAAAAAAAAAAATTGCCTATATATTTATCATACCATCTCTTATTCATTGGTTTATCAAAACATCATATATTTTAATCGATCAAGTGGAGTCTTTTTATCAAAATCATCCGGGTATGTATCAATCTTCTTCGATATAATTTTATATTTTATGTTGTATATAGCGGTTTAATGTGATGTTCTAGCATCATATTACAATAACGTTCTAATATTATTATATGTAATGTTATCATATTTGACGATGCATTCTTCTATCATCTATATTTGTTTACAATTTCATCTTCCTTATAGATGCACGTTTTAATGGACACTTTTTCAAGTGATTTTATCATAACCGAGATTTTATCAAGAATGCCACCCAAATCAGTTCATCGCTCCAAATGTGTTTGCAAGGAATGGTTGTTTGCTTTATCATCATCAGATTTTATAAACATACATGCTCGGCGTATGACAACATCATCCGAACCACGACTTCTTTCTATTACCGGATCAACCATATCTATCGGTCCCCTTACTCCACTTCCACCCCATACAACAGCCTCTATCGCTTTAACCGTCCCTTTTTCCGTGAATCCGCAAGATCTGTTGATACTTTCTAACCTTCATGGACTTATATGCGTTGCTACAAAATCCACTTATGAGTTATTCCTTTGGAACCCAATATCAAATATTTACAAAAAATTACGACACAAGATGGTAATGGCTTTTATAAATACCTCAAGGATGCGATTGGGATATATGTCGATTGTGATGATGATTTCATGCTTTTACACATAATGCGTCGAAAAGAAAAAAGTTATGCTTTAATTTACTCTACAAACCAAAATATATGGACACCGATTAACATCAAAATTAAAAAAAAGTACTGTACACATTATTTTTTTTGGTCATCCGGTGCTTTTTGTAAGGATTCTTTATTCTTCATCGTTAGCGAATCTTGGAATGGTGGTTTTAAAGTCGTTATTTCATTCGATGTGGAGAGCAAGAGGTTTAAGGAGATACGTTTTCCTCCACATCCTAAAGCGGGATTTTGCGAAGGAAATTTAATGGTTGTGAAAGATGAACTATTCATGTTTCTTACTTGTGGATGTCCTACTGTTAGTGTTCACCTTTTCAAACTACAAGATGACGTTTGGTTGAACATATACAACTCTCCTACAATTCGTCCTTATTCAATAAATAAATTGCGTGGTGTTCAAGATGTCAAGAGTAGGAGGAACCTATTAGTTACAACGGAATTCGGAGAGGCTTACGAGATTCAAATGAAAATTGGATGCTTTGATACATACCTTCCAATGAATGCTTTCGGTGAATTTAGCGGAGCCGTTTTCTATGAGAGTTTATTGTCACCGTATGTTTAGTGGGATTTCAAATGTTTTGTCTGATTTTTAGTGAAAAAGTTTAAGATTATTTTATCTTGTATGAATTATGAATTATTGGATAAAATTCATTTTTTTATTGCTTTAGAATTATTATCTATACATTTTTGGGTATATTGTTATATGTCACTTTTTTCATTCATAGAATACAGTTAATTAACATATAAAACATCAAAATATGATGATGTGATTATGATTTTTTAATAATTTCAATTAAATATATGATATGGATATGATATTGGGATGCGTAAACACTATAATATACTGATTAGTGCACCTTTGTAGACGATAGGGTATATATTATATTTCTAGAAATTTGTTGAAACAAAAAGAAATAAAATGCAATTCAAAACATACAAAACCCACTAGCAGCCCATATACCAACATTCCTCATCGATGAAGCCCAATATCAAAATACAATATAATCTATTTCAAAAATTAATTTCCACATGATTGCTAATTTGCTACAAATTAGACTATCTTTAAGGAATATGGTACCCGTTGGCAGTTTGATTCTAATTAATTAACACCTTACAATTAATAATTAATAATGATAAATAATATGTCAGGTAATTAATTACTACATATTACTTACCTAATTCAAATGGTTTTACTACATGATTGAATCTTATTATTTAATATAATTGTCTCATTTGTTATTATATTACATTGAGTCCTACAGATCATGATATTATTATCACGATTTCAATTATTTGAACACTATAATTTACAATCAGTATTCATGAATTATATAATCATTAATTATATAATTTTTTTACAGGTGAGAAATTTTTATGGATTATAACGAAGCTGCGAAAAGACGTAAGCTCAGGAAAATTTATTTGGACCGCAAAAGAAATAAATCCACTACGTCGTGCTTAAATACTCAGACATCTGATAACAGTTTACGCTTAATATACAACGCAAAAATAGGTAAACGCTTTACTTTACATATAAATATAATGACAACCTTAATCACATATCAACAAAGTATGTCATTAAAATATCTTATTTGTTAAATATCATCTTGCAGGAGGTAACGTTCAAAGCAATATTAGTATAATACCATCTCCCTGTACGTGGAATTTCCACAAAGATAAAGAAAACAACATCATTGGCTCCTCTTCATTATCTACGCGAAACTTTCCTCAAGTTATCTCTCCATCAACACATATTAGAACTCCTTTATCTAATATTACAAATGGTATCTCATTTTTCGTATATTTAAAACAAATAAAATTAATTGCTACCTTTTATTAAATATTATATTATTTTAGTGTTGTGCAGTTATGTTATTTAATTTTAGGCAATTACATTTAACCTATATTCATATACCACCCATTCTACAACAAACAATTAGGGATTTTACATTATACATAATGCTATATACATGATTTCAAAATTAATTCAGATTTTCTACTGACCAGCTTTTAAATCTTAATAGGTTAAATAAATATTTTATATACTATTGAAGAATGTATCCATAGATAAAACCAACCTTCGATCATATTACATGTGTTCAAGTCCCTATATTTTGAGTCCTAATATATATTTTATCATAATTCATTATTTATGTTATTTTTTTCAGGAGAACGTTTTTTTGTGGATAATAATGATCCTGCCACGAGACGTAAACTTAGGAAGATATATTTAGATGCTAAAAGAAATAAAAGGATTCTAACGTCCGTGGATCGTGAAAATTCTGATGCCTCCTTAAATATAATTACTAATTCAGTAGGTAAACACTATATTCATTATTTATTTAACATTTTACCAACACCATGACATAGCTCTTAACACGTTACTTATGTCATTATTTATATTTAATTATACAGGCGATCCTGTTCAAAAAGAAAAGCATATGATACCATCTACTTTTACGAATAATTTTAATCAGCACGTAGGCAGTATTAAAGGTGCAACATCTTCATCGTGTAATATTAATATCCATGAAGTTTTAACTCCATCGATACACACTAGATCTCCATTATCCGATGTTACGAATGGTAATCAGTTATTATCTCAATAAATTCTATAAATTTTCAAACATGTTAATAATACCTGTTATATGTTTTTAATATTAATTTTAATTAATTACAGGCAACTTTCATTCCCGTCAAAATCATTCATCTACAGCGTTAAATATTGGCTCTACCACTACAAATAGAGATAATACTAACGACACTTCTCAACGTTCGACTTTAAGTAGCTTAAAAACTGGAAAACATAAGCTAAAGCGGAGATTTAAAGATGTTTCGCCTATACCAATGGTTGATTTGACGTTAGACCAAGACGTCTCTATGGACGAAATTCCTCCTAACATGTTCATAGGCATCTCTAAAGGTATTTTGTTTTAACTGATTTTAATACAAACATTTATTGACTAATAATACATTTAATTTTAACACATTATTTGAATTTACAGATTACATTGATCATGGAGATCAAAATGTCATATGTTCAACATGCAATGCAAAACTATGGAAAAACGAAAGTTTAAGGGGAAAGCAAAATCATGGGAAAGAAACTTATTTTTTGTGTTGCAAGTATGGGAAAGTTCAACTTCCAGATTCAAAGGTTCCTAATGATGAATATATGAATCTGTTTACCGGTACAGACGACAAAAGCATTTTTTTCCAAAAAAATGTTCGTCGATACAACTCAATGTTTTCATTTACATCAATGGGCGGTAAAATTGATTCAAAAATCAACAAAGGTTCGGGTCCATTTGTATTAAGATTAAGTGGACAAAATTATCATAGTATTGGTAGTCTTCTACCACCTTCCGGATCAAAGCCAAAGTTTTCTCAGCTTTATATCTACGATACTGAAAACGAGATATCCAACAGACAAGGAGTATTGGGGTATGTTTTAAGTTATGAATATTTTATACATTAATATCTTTATTTTATAAGCATCATATATTTAATTTATAATTTAAATATATTACATTATTTACGTTATTTTAATTTTTTATATAACGAACAGTAACTCAAAAAAGATGCTGATTCTAATTTTCAACAACAAGATATTGAAATTATCCATCAGTTGAAGGCTATGTTAGATTCAGTAAACGTCTTGGTGAAATCTTATAGAATGGTAAGAGATTCTTTTCAAGACCATCCACATGTGGAACTTCACCTACGTTTAATTGGTAAAAGAAATAAGGATGGAAGAACATATAACTTACCAACTACATCCGAGGTGGCGGCTCTAATTGTCGGAGACATTGGTGAATCAATCGAACCAAGAGATATAGTAGTGAAGACTAAATCTGGTTATTTGCAACGTATAAGTGAGCTTCATCCCTCATATCTCCCTTTACAGTATCCGTTGCTATTCCCGTTTGGAGATGATGGATATAGACCGGATATTCTTCACAGAAATGTTACAGAAAAGAAAAAAATAAGCGTGAAACGCTGACAATGCGTGAGTTTTTTGCATATAAAATTCAAGATCGTGTTAACAATTTCTCATTAATTCTCAATTCCAGGAGGCTTTTCCAGCAGTTTTTAGTGGATTCATATACTATGATCGAAAGCGAGAGATTAGTTTTCATACGTTCTCAGCAAAAGGTCCTTAGATCTGATTCATATGAAAATCTCATTCAACATGCCGGAAATAGAAACACAAATTTTGGAAATACTGGGCAACGTGTGATTCTTCCATCTTCGTTCACAGGTGGTGCAAGATACATGATGCAAAACTATTTAGATGTTATGTCTCTTTGCAAATGGTTTGGTTATCCAGATTTTTTCATAACTTTTACGTGTAATCCTAAATGGCCTGAAGTTAAAAGATTTCTAACAGAGAGCACAATTAAGCCTGAAGACAGACCGGACATCTTATCAAGATTGTTTAAGATCAAACTTGATTCACTCATAAAAGATCTTAAGGGGAATGCACTACTAGGAAAAGTTCAAGCAGGTATGCGTAACATTATTATATTTTTATGATTTACGTAGATATGAAGTATATTTGTTTAAGTTACTCATGAAAATGGAAATTCCCCAAATAAATATTAAATAAACATAACATACATACAATATCACTCAAAATACTTACATCGCTTTATGAAAATAACATATACAACTAAATATTTTTTACATATAATTATTTATGTTTTAACGATTCCTTCTATAATACTACCTTACTACAAATCCCTATTAATCTCATGTCATAATAAATATTAGTTAAGATAGGAACTCTTTAATTATATTAAAATAAAAAATCTTTTAAATAAAATATTTATTTCAAATATTTTATAATAAATTATTGCTATAAATTTTTAATATTAAAAACATATTTCCTATTTGTTACTAATTAAAAATTATTGTGTATTTATTACAGTTGTCTACACGGTTGAGTTTCAAAAGCGTGGATTGCCTCATGCACACATTTGTTTGTTTATGCATCCTGATCACAAGCTTCCGAGTGTTGACTACATTGATCCTTTGATTTCCGCTGAGATCCCAGACAGAAATTCTGATCCTGACTTATATTCTCTTGTCAGCGAATTCATGGTTCACGGTCCTTGTGGACAACATAATCTTAAATGTCCATGCATGGTTGATGGTAAGTGTTCCAAAAAGTTTCCTAAAAGTTTTAGGGAAAAAACTTTGGTTGATGCAGATGGCTTTCCAACATATAGACGAAGAGATTCAGGACACTTTGTTACAAAATCTGGTGTCAAGTTAGACAATAGAAGTGTTGTTCCATATAACAAAATTCTATTGAAACGATATCAAGCTCATATTAACGTTGAATGGTGTAATCAAGGTGGATCTATAAAATATTTATTCAAGTATATTAACAAGGGACCTGATCGAACAACTGTTTCTATTATGAATGCAGCAAATGATACTAATGACAATACAAGGGATGAGATTAAAGAGTACTATGACTGTCGATATTTGTCTGCATGTGAAGCTTCTTGGCGTATATACGCCTTTGATATTCATTATAGGACTCCTTCTGTTATGAGACTTCCTTTTCATCTCCCAGGTCAACAACAAGTTATATATGGTGTGGACGATGACATTGAAGATGTTCTTAACAAGCCGTCTGTGGCGTCCACAATGTTCTTGGAGTGGATGAACTGTAATGCTTCTAAACTCAGGCAAGGGAACTTAATTATGTTGAGTTCCCTACCAAATTTGTATGGAATGCTATTGGAAAATGCTGGGAACCAAGAAAAAGAGGGATTTCCCTTGGTAGAATTCACTCCATATCGCCTTCAGCTGGCGAAGCTTATTTTTTAAGGATTCTACTTAACAAAGTTAAAGGCCCCCGTTCATTCGAGGAAATACGTACAGTTAACGGTGAAGAATTTCCTACATTTAGAGATGCATGCTATGCTTTGGGACTGTTAGATGATGATAGCATCTGGTTATTATTTAAGAAGTTTATTCACAACGATGCTTATGTCTAATAGTTTATCTAGACCTGATTATGTATGGGATAATACATGGAAGTACCTGGCAGATGACATACTATACAAACAACGTCTACTATTAAAGGCTCCAGGTTACATATCTTTAATTTAATTGTTGTTTCCATATCTTATTAAAAAATATATTTATTTTATTCGTTTTATAACAAATTTAAAATTTTCAACTTATAGGTTTGTCTCTTTCTGAAGATCAAATTAAGAACCTCACTTTATTTGAAATTGAGACTGTTCTGCAAAGGAATAACTGTACTCTTCGTCAGTATACATCAATGCCTTACCCTGATAACAATTCAATACAGACTTCAAACAACCTCCTAATTAATGAAGAGATGGCTTATGATAAAGAGACTCAAACAAATGAATTTAATAGTCTTTTTGAGTCTTTGACTGAAGAGCAACGCAACATTTTTCATGATATCATGAAAGCTGTTGATGAAAAAAAAGGAGGTGTATTTTTGTTTATGGATATGGTGGTACCGGGAAAACATTCTTGTGGAAAACTTTGTCTTCTTTTATAAGATCAAAGGCTAATATTGTTCTAAATGTGGCCTCCAGTGGAATTGCATCTTTATTACTTTCAGGGGGTAGAACGGCTCACTCACGTTTTAGGATACCGTTAAATCTAAACGAGGATTCTCTTTGTCATGTTAAGCCAAACAGCGACGTAGCTCATTTGTTAAGAATAACAAATTTGATTATATGGGACGAGGCACCCATGATTCACAAACATGCTTTTGAGGCACTTGACAGAACCTTAAAAGATCTACTCAATTGTACTGGTGACAATGTTAGCGAATTACCCTTCGGAGGTAAAGTAGTAGTCTTTGGTGGAGATTTTAGACAAATTCTTCCTGTTGTTCCAAATGGAAGTAGGCAGGATATTGTAAACGCATCGTTAAGTTCTTCATATATTTGGCAAGAGTGTAAAATACATACACTAACAAAAAATATGCGTTTAACAATTGGAAGTGGAGCATCAAACATTGAGGAGACAAACAAATTTGCAAATTGGCTGTTGCAGTTAGGTGAAGGTAATCTTGGAGGTGAAAACGATGGAGAGACAAACATAGAAATTCCTGATGATCTTCTTATATTGGATTCAGTTGATCCCGTCTCAGATTTGATTAACTTTGTGTATCCTTCCATCCTAACAAATTATAATAATCCAAATTTCTTTCAAGAAAGGGCCATTCTTGCGCCAAAGAATGAGGTTGTTCAAGAGATAAATGATCGTCTCCTATCTATTTTCCCAGGTGAAGAAAGAGAATATCTCAGTTCAGATTGTGTAAGCCAAGAAGAGTATGTTAATGATACGTTTGATGAAAATCTATGCTCACCTGATTTTTTAAATGGACTCAAGGTATCAGGATTACCCAATCATTCTTTGGTGTTAAAAGTGGGTATCCCGATAATGCTTTTGAGAAACATTGATCAAAAAAATGGTTTGTGTAACGGCACCAGACTTAAAGTGACATCACTTTACAATCGAGTTATTGAGGCTGAGGTTATATCAGGAAGCAATATTGGTAGCCGCACGTTTATTCCGAGGTTGTGTTTGACGCCTTCGGACAAAAGAATTCCATTCAAATTTAAAAGAAGACAATTTCCCATAGCAGTTTGTTTTGCAATGACAATAAACAAAAGTCAAGGGCAATCATTGTCTCGAGTTGGTTTGTACCTAAAAGACCCTGTTTTTACACACGGCCAACTATATGTTGCATTATCGAGGGTCAAGAGTCGAGATGGGCTAAAACTTTTAATCGTAAATCAAGACAATAAACCTTCAAATGTTACTACTAATGTTGTTTACAAGGAAATATTTACACATTTATGATTTATCATGTTTTACATTAATTATGTAAGTGTTTTTACATTTATTACTTTATGTTATTCGGAATAAATCATATGTAATTGTTATTTTTTTAACTTTTACTTCTTAAATATATCTGACCCGTGTAACACACGGGGTACCTAAAGCTAGTATGTTAATAAACAAAAAGATGAATAGTGTTTTTACGCATCTGAGCCGTTCATTCTAGATCGACCGTTGTAGTTTCACGGTAGTTTTTAGTTGAAGGAGAGTATGACAGGTGGTTTGCCACCCACATGTGTCGGGCTCCCTGTTGGCGGTCAGGGTAGAAGGATGGAGAGAAAGAAAAGCTGGGAGGGTCGGGAGAAGAGAGCGACCACCGCTCTCTGCCATACCATCACAATCATCATCTTCTCCGTGCAAAGCCAAAGCCTGATACATATCCGTGTTCCTCTATTCTTAGTCCCAAATGATCATCGAGATTCATTTATGTGTTCAAATAACCAATTCGAGATCTATTTGCATCCATAGGGCAAAATGACAACCAGATTCCGAAAGAATCGGAAGAAGCAGGGCCACATTAGCGCCGCCCACAGTCGCATCGGAAAACACCGTAAACACCCCGGCGGCAGAGGTAACGCCGGAGGAATGCACCACCACCGGATCCTCTTCGACAAGTACTATCCAGGCTACTTCGGTAAAGTCGGTATGTGGTATTTCCACAAGCTCCGCATCAAGTTCCGTTGCCCCATAGTCAACATCGACAAGCTCTGGTCAATGGTGCCACCGGAGGCGAAGGAGAAGGCGTCGGTGGATAACGTTCCGCTGGTTGACGTCACGCAGCTAGGGTTCTTCAAAGTGTTGGGGAAGGGGATGGTGCCTCCATCGCAACCGCACTGCTGAGAAGAAGATTAAGGAGTCCTTCACGTAACCCAGTCGGCGGCCATGCGTAGTTGGAGTTTTCTGAGTTCATCACCGGCTTTAAGGTTCAACACTTAAACAGTGATTTCCAATTTAATCCCCAACAAAACTCTCTTTGCTCCTTCTATAGATCTTTGGATAGGCAGAGAAGGAGACCGAGTACATGGTTGAATTGTTTAACAAATAAGGTTCTTCATCGGTGGATAAGTTATGACGTTTTTAAAGTCAATATACCTAGAGAGGAGGGTTGTGGGCTTATGTTTTCTTTCACTAAATAGGTGATTTGATTGGGATGGAAACACATGGATAACTAAAAGCTGTTGCGATGCATTTATATGAGCTGTTATGCACCACCACTATGAAGATACATTTCATCATCTATCAATCACAAATATGGTATAGATTATGCAAGAACACTATTATGTAAACATAGAATTCATACGACAATGCAAAACACCAGCTTTGGTAGTGGTAGTTTGCGTTTTTACTCTGATTTTTGCATTTAAGATAATTCATAATTGTGATTAAGTTTGCTGTTCAAAATGGTATAATTATTTACCAAATTTTGCATTAAATCTTTTGTTTTGTGAGGTTGATAGTCTTTTTGTAAGTTTGTATGATCTTGTTCGCATTATCGTGGCATTAAGAATGAATACATTCGTTTTTGTTTATGTCTTGGTTTAGTCTGTGTATCCAAACGCACAACGTGTGTTACGGTACAACCCTAGTTTACTTTATTTTTGAATGGCATACAATTTAGTTATAATAATAAAATAAATATTTAACTTTGACTTTTGAAACCAAAGGAACCTAAAGTTACGTTCAATGTTTTTAAAACCGAACCGAACAGTGAGCCGGATGCCGTACTGGTTCACTGGTCGGACCGGTTCAACTGGTCGGACCGTATATAAGAACCGGATAAAATTATAATTATTTTTTATAAATATATGTAAAAATTACAAAAAAAAATAAAAAAAATTATAAAAAAACCCGGTTCAACCGGTCCGGTTCCCGGTCCGACCGCCGGTTCGACCGGTTCAACCGGTCTGGCCACTGGTTCACTGTTAAACCGGTTTTAAGCACCGAACCGGACCGGATTGGAGTCCGGTTCCCGTCCAACCGGTCGGACTGGCTGGTCTGGTCCGGTTTTCAAAACCATGGTTACGTCACTGTCATTGTTATTGTTATGCATTTGAACTTGTACCATATGCATTAAGAATGTGCTATATGCTTTTTAAAGTATATAGAAAATTTATATGAAATTTTAAATGAAGTTAAGCAAGTCGGCATCTAGAATTACATAAATATCATTTATCAAAAAGTTATCAAAGAAAACTTAAAATGAATTTAAAAATAAAATGTAAAAATGTAAGAAAATTAGCATTTTAAAATGTACTTTGCTATATATTATAATTCATTAATATTTTATATGTAGCATTTAAAAAATTAGTTAGAGAACTAAAGGAAAGGAGTGCAATGATATTAAAATCAAGCTATGGGAAATTGGGAATTTTCATTGAAGATATAAAGTTTCATGTTTTCGTTGAACATGGAAATTATATATAATATTTTTATAAGAATTAATTTTAAATTTGCTCTTTAAGATTTGAGAAAAGCATATTTTTCTTTAAAAAATTAGAAACATTAATTTATCAATAAAAGTTTCATAAATTATTTTAATTACAGTACAAAAACTTTATTATTTTGGATTTAAGATGAAAGAACTAATAAAATTTGTGGATTGAATTGAAACAAGTTATGAAATTTTTAAAGATAAATTGATATTTATAGTCTTTTAAAATAAAATTATAATTTTTATCAAATATTAAGAAGTAAAACGAACTTAACTATTTTTATAATAATAAAAAAACAATAAGATTTTTTTTTAACATCAATTGTTTTCGGTATAATAAATGTAGTGTTTTATTTCCAAGTCTCGTTATGTAAAAAGGTATTTTGTAGTTGGAATAAAAAACTTATTTAAGCGTTCTTCGTGCCGACCACGGGTCTTTATTTCTTTTTTATTTTTGTTTTTTTTAACAATACTTATTTTACCATTTAATTCCATCTTATCTCACACATAACTATTTAAACTCAAATCATTTTTATAATTCCAATTGATCTTACATATATAACTATTTAAACTCAAATCACCTATATAAAATATAAATACCTACGAATAATATGATGTAATCTATTGACATCTAGCAAAAGGACGTTTATTGTATTATCTAGCAAAAGTACATCATTGGAAACCCCCAAAAATAACTCATTTGCACTTTACGCATCTACTCAAGCTTTAAACTAATTTTCTTAGGACAGCATGCTGCTTTAAACTAATTTTGACGTGTCATTTAAAAGCATTGTTTTAACACAGTTATGTCCTTGTATAAAAAGAGGTGATTTTTACTAGTTCTTTTTCAAAGATTTTGACCATTTTAATCTTACCAGCCTACATTATTCTTATATATTTTAACATAGGTAAAATAATCAAAACTATTTCCGGTATTTTATTAATTAATGTTTCATACAACTAGTATAGAAACTTGTTTACTTCATGAGTAAAATAAAAATATTAAATTAACAGTTACTAGTTAATATTTGAAAATTATAAAATAATTTTTGAGATAAGAAATGATCGAAGTTACGTATAATTAACTAACTTAAATAATAAACAATGATAACGTATTTTTAACTCTTTTTTAACAATGTCACTGTGTGGAAATCTGTGTGGAAAACTGTGTGCTTTTCAAGCGTTGGAATTGTAAAAAAATGTGCGAGAATTTATGACGGTTTTTATTCCGCCAGGCTATCCATAAGGATATAATGGAAATCAGACATTTTTCAACTTAATCAAACAATAGATTTAACAAGAAAACACACTTTGATTAAGATTGAAATTACATAAATCCTAAACTATAACTCCTATATATACTAACTAAATACCAATACTAATCAAACTCAAATACAGTCTAAATAATAAAATAATCAAACAAAGTAAATACTAATCTAATACAAACTTCATTTAGATAAACTAATAATTATCTACTACTAACAAAATGATAATCACTAATTAATTAACGAACATAATTATCTCATATCCTTTTAACTATCGTGTAATAACAAGATTAGTCTAACAATCACCCCTCTAATCTTGTAATGCACTCCTCTTCACATGAAAGCCGGTTCGTCCTCCTCATAACGGGTTAGATTCACCTTGTCTTTTTTCTCTCACTTTGGACACTCCAATATGTAGGGTCCGAGTTCATTGCACTTGTAACACCTAATGTGGCTCTTGTTCCATTGTACTTGATCATCTCCTCGACCTTCCCGGACCCTCGATCTCTACCTCTACCACGTCCATGGTCATCTCGATTTGAGTTTCCACAACCTCAACGATCACACTTGTGCTCTTTTCCTTTGCCTTTTCATCCGAATTACAAATACAAATTAATTTTGCTCGGTTTCGATCATCTCATTCTTGATCATTTCTTCATAAGCTTTAAGTCGGCCCACAACATCATAAACTGATGGTTTCAAGTCCATAATTTGTTCTATGGAAGCCATCATATGAATAAAACTTTTAGATAAGCGGTTAAGATATTTCTTAACCAACATTTCTTTCTTAACCGAGCCAAGTGAGGCGGCTCTAGAAGCATACTTGGACAACTTGTTAGTAAAGCCATCAATAACACCTAGATCCTTTATCTTCAAATTCTCAAAATCTCCCATTAAAGTTTGAAATCTTGCCTCTCGTATCAGGTCCACACCCAAATAACAGGTTTTGTAAACATCCCATATCTCTTTTGTAATTTTTGTTGTTTTAAGATTTCCTACTTGTAATATTTTATACTTGAGTATATCTTGGAACAAGAGAAGAATTGTAAAATTATTCTTTAATTTTAGCATCTACACTGATTCCAAGTTTGATTTGCTCCCACACCCTGTGAACATTAAAGATAACCCACATCCTCATGGCCCATACAATATATTTTGTGGAAGACAACACCGGATATTGAAGAGTTATGGTGTTGTTCTTCTTACCGATGGCCAAAACTTGCTTTTCCAATTGAGCCATATTTATAAAACACCGTTCTACCAAAGGTTAAAACATTGCTTGAAAGTATTGCATGCAAACATCATTAAGTGAGATCATGTGATTATTATATGAGAGTAGATGTATAAAAAAATCCAGATAACATAATTTAAAAACAAATTGATGTTCGACAAGTAACACCTAAACTAAATTATATAAATATTAATAATAAATTCAAGGTGGAGGGGGCGCAAGCCCATGAGGCCATAGCCAGACTCGACGTCGTCTGGCACCACTGTCGCCACCCCGTTGCACACCACAAATTTCCGTTTCCACAACATGTTATCGCCTTAAGTTTGTGTTTGTTGTTTGTGTGTGTGATGTAGTGATGTAGCGTGACATGGTGTGATAACATCACCGTCACCAAATTTAAGTATATAATGTAGTGTGACATGACAAAATATAATTGGTGAGTTTGTGGTGTGATGTGATGGGTGTGGTATGGTGCCCTCTCCGCGCTCAATGCATTATTAGATGACAAAAATATATTAGTAAAAAGGATTTAAATTGTTGATCGCTAGTTATATTAAACAACAAAACTAGTTTTGGTTTGTATATTTGAACAAAAACATCTAAATAACTTCACTTGGCTTGCATTTAATTTTTTATATTAAGTTTATAATTTAATTTAATCATATGATACAATATATTTTGTAGAACTAGCTTCAAAATAAACGATGATAAAATATATAAATTTTATTTGATGTTTTATTTGTCAATCTCAAAGTTACACTAATAATTTTTTTCTATGGGTGATTTTATTTTACAAAGTGTATTTTTGCTATAAAATATGAGAAGACACAATGAGGCTAAAAAAGTTACAAAAAATTATATCTCACAATCTAAGTTGAATTTCAAAAAATATTTCGGAGTCTCTGTTGCTCTCGTTGTCCTCTTTCAAAAAAAATAAAAATAAAAAAAATTAATTGTGTCTTTTTATGACATAATGGCTTCATTGTGTATTTCGTAATGACACAATGACGTCATTGAGTCTTTCATAATGACATTGTAACGTCATTATGTCTTTCATATGACGCAATGACGTCTTTGTGTATTTCATAAATGATACAATACAAAAATATTATTTATTTATTTATTTCTTAGTGATGACGTCTAGGGGAACAAAAGTTCGTAATTACTTTTTTAAAATTCGATTTAGATTGTGAGATATAATTTTTGTGACTTTTTTGATTATTGCATCTTCTCACATTTTGTAAAAAAATACACTTTGTATTTGAACATCTTTCTTTTTCTAATATATTAATTTGTTTTTGGATTATCTGACTGAAGGGATTTTTACTTATGTGACAACCAAGTTATCCAACTTAATGATACAAACTAATAATAGTTAGACTAAAGAATTAAAAATAAAACAAATGGATAAAACAAATCATATACATAGTTGTTATTCAGTGTACTTATTCTTATCCATGTTTTCGTAAAGTTAGATTACGTTTAAACGTTGAGAAAACTGAAATTAAACGAGCCGTTGTGGAAGCGATAAAGCCCCCGGCCCGGACGGTTTAACTTCGGCTTCATCATTTTTGGCACTTATTAGAACAGGTTTCTTCAATATATTATGTTCGTTTATGAAGACGGTTCATTAGCGAGGTATGCGGCTGAATTTGATCCCAAGGGTGATGAATATCGGCCATCTCCCTCATTGGGTGTATCAACAAAGTCATTAAAAGTGCTTGCGCTTAGAATGAAATCAGTGATGCCGACGGTTATTTCCGAAGTCCAAACGGCTTTCCTTTCTAACCGAAGTATTCTTGAAGGCCCTTTGGTTGTAAATGAAGTTGTATCGTGGATGAAAAAACATAAGAAACAAGGCCTGCTTTTCAAAGTTGATTTCAACAAAGCCTTTGATTCTGTTTGTTGGAGCTTTATTGAATCTATTTTTCAGCAGATGAACTTCCCGCCGAAATGGATTGTTTGGATCATGGGGGTCCTGAAAGCCGCCAAAGCTTCCGTTCTCATTAATGGCTCCCCCTCCAAAGAATTCAGGTTTTCGCGAGGCGTGCGTCAGGGGGATCCGCTCTCGCCCTTCATTTTCCTTATTGTTACCGAAGCTTTGAATTGGATTTTGAATAAGGCTGCTTCTGTTGGAGCTTTAAGAGGCATTGCTCTACCGAATGGCGGCCCTTCTCTAACACATTTCCTTTTCGCGGACGATGTGATTATATTGGCCGAAAACTCCAGCTCGAATTTAAAAAATCTAGTGCGTATTCTGAGATGCTTTCACTTGGTCTCGGGGTTGGAAGTTAATGCAAACAAGTGTAGCTTGGGGGTATTAACGTTCCTGATGCCGAACTCCAGCAACTGGTCGAATTGCCCACTGTAAATTGGATTCCATTCCTTTTCATTACTTGGGCCTTACAGTGGGTGCAAATATGAACAAGTGGCGAAACTGGACCCCGGTCATCGACACCTTCAAGTCTAGATTGTCTCGTTGGAAGGTCAGACATCTATCTATCGGGGGGAGGTTGACGCTCCTTCAATCAGTGCTTGACAGCCTTCCGATATACTATTTTTCGATCTATAAAGCCCCGGACAAAGTAATAGAGATATTGGAGAAAATCAGAAGGAATTTCTTCTGGGGAGGTGATGAAACAAAGAGCAAAATCAACTGGGTCAAATGGGAGGATGTTTGTGCGCCTAAAGATAAAGGGGGTTTAGGAATTGGCTCTCTAAAATCTTTAATATGAGTTTATTGGCAAAGTGGTGGTGGCGATTCAAGACGGAAGCCCCCACGATATGGAAACAGGCAATCGAAAGTATTCATAAAACTCGGCGTGCAGGTCTGATCAATCCCTCACAGATGCGATATTACTGGCGTTGGGGCAATATATATAAGATTAATAATTGGTTTGAGAAGCATAATACCATACTTAATGAGGTCATGTGTATGGAAAATGGCTCCTGGAAATGGCTTGGCGATCTGACTGGTTCCTTCTCAGTACGATCCTAAGAAAAATGGTAGATGCTAGCCGATATCCCCCAGTAAGTTTCGTAATAAACTGGAGTAATCCCGTGCCGTTGAAGGTCAAGTTGTTTGCGTGGAGAGCAGAAAGAGATAGGTGCCCACCTGGTTGGTCTTAGCAAAAGAAATGTCGATGTGGGAGTGACCTACTGTCCATTATGCAAGGAAGCCCCGGAAACGACGGACCATCTTTTTACCTCATGTTATTACGCAACCATGCTGTGGAGCTATATAAGTACCTGGTGTAACCTCCCTCCTTTATTTCCGTTTGCAACCCGTGACCTTCTTAATCTGCCGCACCAGGATTCCAGTCTGAAGGCCCAAACAGTTCAATTGGTGATTCTCGCTGGTATGTGGTGTCTTTGGAAATTGAGAAATGAAGCCGTATTCCGCAGGAAGCAACCCTCCTTAAGAAGGCTTTTTGAAGATGTAAGCAAATTGGCTTCCTCTGGTTGGTACATAGAACAAAACATGGTTCAATTGGGTGGGATGATTGGGTCTCTTTTAAGCTTTAATGCTTATAATGTGGTCTGTTGTGTTAAGTTAGTTGCAGTTTGTATGCTGTACTTCTTGGTGGTTTTTTGGTGTTGTATTAATATCCTATCATCTTGATAGGCTTTATTAATGAATCTTTTGCCTTTCAAAAAAAAAAAAAAAAGATTACGTTTAAACACAAATTTTGTCACAACCGATATACTTCTTTCTTTCTTTACTAAGCTTTCGTGTTCTTAGCAATCATTTGTTTTCCGTTGATTTTATAGTGAATTCATACAAGGGTGAATTTATGCCAATTTAAGAGGTGAATTATTTAATAACCTTCAACTAAGTTGCATAGTGATTGGTAACAAAATTGAATTACTTCTGACTATCTATTAACTCATAGGTCCATTTGGTCATTAGTAGGTCCTTTGGTGACATGTGAAAACCAAAATATCCAATTCACGATTGTTTGATCCATTCATTTTTCTCTTGTTGATTTTTGACGTCGATATTTGGAAAATGCATTTGATTTCTGAGCATATTGTCGGTTGACTTCTATGAAAAAAAACCCTTTAAAGATCTAAATAAGACATGTAATAATGTCCTTATAACACTAATGACATGTAGTACTAAACCTCAAGAGGATCCGTTTACTCCCATTCACTGAAATTGATGCATTTTTATATATAAAAGCTAAGTTTTTATTAAGAAAAACATGAATTAAACATCTTAGGAGTTGTTTTGTAATTTGTAAATGATTAATTGCTGAACCAATAAAAGGTCTGAACCATTAAGTGCTGAACCATTAAGAGGTCTGAACCATTAAGAGCTAGTATATCGTTTAACTATTCAAAGGCAAATATCTGATCAATTCAGATAAGAGGTCTTAACCATTTAGCATTAGTATAATGCTTAATCATTCAGAGGCAAATGTCAACCATTCAGACATTTGCTCATGAACCAAACAGTCGGAACTATTAAGTGTTGAATCATTCAGACATCTGAACCATAAGAGGCTAATTCAGATGCTATCAAACAACCACTAAGTGTTGAACCATTAAAAGGTCTGAACCATTAAAAGCTAATATATTGCTTAACTATTCAAAGTCAAATGTCTGACCAATTCAGATAAGAGGGATTAACATTCAGCATTACACCTCTTAACCATTCAACATTAGTATAATGCTTAACCATCACAGGAAATGTCTAAACCATTCAGACATTTGCTCGCGAAACAAACAATCTGAACTATTAAGTGTTGAACCATTCAGACATTTGAATCATTAAGAGACTGATTAAGATGCTGTCAAACAACCTCTTAATAATGCAATAGATTTGATACTATAGCTGCATAAAATGCAATACACCAACCCAATAACACTCTTTCCACACCTCTAGTTTGGTCGTTCTCTTATTTAAGTGCACCAACAACCTCTTTTTTCAAGCAACAAAACAAAGAAAAACACAATCTCACTACATACACCCCAATGGCATGCAGGCATTCTTTCTCTTTGCACACTTGATTGTCTATTTGTGGCTACAAAGACACTAATACCGATGTTAACGCCGACCTGTGTAATGTTCGGTCACGCGCCCGTAGCTTGAGCTCGTGTTTGGGTGCTGGCAGGAATGCTAGAGCTAGGGTGCCGCACATGTGTTGTAGGAGGGTTAATGCTTTGATCACTACCGCACCCAAGTGTCTATGTGCAGTATTGCTTTCACAATGGCTCTAAATGCCGGAATAAAGCCTGCAGCCGCAATAACCATCCCTAAGCGATTGTAACATCAAAAGGCGCCCAGTTGGAAAGAAGTGTGGGAGTAAGTACTTTTTTTTCAGTAACGCGTTTAAAAGATTTAAACAAGTTTATAAATTGGGCTTGTTTGACATGTCGACTTTATCTTGATGTTTGTATATCTTTTGTTCATTGCAGCATACGTTGTGCCATGAAGATGTGAGGAAAGCTATGGAAGTTAAGATGACATGCTACACATAAATTATTTCTAGATATGAGTTGTTTTATGTAGTTTCCATAGCTATTTACGTTTTAAGAGGGCTTACATTTGAATAAAATGTAAAATACTTTGTTTTAATTATCTTTACAAGAAGTAATGCCATTCATCTTTTTAATTGTCTTTTGAAACGTGCAATAGTGTTGAATGATGCCAAACCGACATATTTCTTCAAATGTTTTCCATATGCTTAAAGCACCAACTGGAGAGTTATCTTCCCGTTTTTGTTAATTGCTTTGCATCCATATATGAGCCTATATCATGTTGAGGTCTTGTTTTAACATTATTAGTAATAATAACCAGAATGAGTCCCGCGCGATGGAGTGGGTTCGAATAGTTAAGAGAAAAATGGTTAGGAACGTTGTTTAAATAAGTACGTTGCTTGGATTCCTATAGCCTAAAGATAAAATAACGGATCATAAGAGTATGTAACATCACAACAATAATTTCAATTTGGTTTGGCATTTTAGAAAGTGAAATAGGATCGCACGTTAGTGTAACCAAAAGATAAAACAACAGCTCGGATATATAGGTATAAATAAGTTTGTTATAATATCATGTTGTTTCGCTAAAAAATAAAAACTACAAAAAAACTTTATAAAGTATAGACTACAATAAAAAAAACAGCTCGGATATATAGGATCACACGTTACTACATTTGTTTTATGAGTAGATATCATTATGGATTTATAGGAATATGGAGTTATGGATTGGAGATAATGTGTGTTCAAGTGTCGGTGGGAAGAAGCATGGAGCCATGTAGTACCATTAGCCTTTTGCCTTCTCTATATATTTTGAATTTACGACCTCAAATGAAAAACGTATTATATTTGACACCATTTCAAAAAATTTTATGTTACAGACCACAATTGACCCACTCATTTCCAAACCAAATTTACGTTGAAACGTAGAATAATTTGAATGTATACGTTAAATGAAAACATATTATATTTGAGACGATCCCAAACAAAATTTACGTCGCAATGTAGACTAACTCAAAACGTACATAAAAAAGCACGTGTGGCGACAACGTATATGACGTGATAACGTAGAAACTACAATCACCCGACTTATTTTCAAACTAAAATTACGTCCAAAGCATATTAACACAAATTTATACTATCGAATAAAAGTGAATTATATGCCAAAAACACACATGCATGCTATCCAAATTTATGCCGAAAATAGAGTACAGGTTATTATTTCTACTAGATTACTGTACAACCAAAATGTAGAGGCATGTATCAAGGAGATCTTAAGGTTCATCTAACATTTTTCTTTTTTATATATATTAAAGCTGAGTTTTTTTTTTTTTAAACATAGCTTAAACCCTTAATTATAATCGATATGATTAAAGCTATGATAATATCACTTAAGTGTAAGAGTATGAATATGCTTGCGTCACCTAAACGTTATGCACCACCAACATAACCAAAATCATTACATTTTAAAACTATAATTACATAAATTACAACACACCCACATACTCCCTCCACGTATAATCCCACACCAACCCCACTAACACTCACTCTTCACACCCCTTTGGTCATTCTCTTATTTAAGTGCACCAATAACCTTTGTTTTTTCAAGCAACAAACAAAGAAAAACAATCTCACTACATACACTACAATGGCATCCAAGGCATTCTTTGTCTTTGCAAACTTGATGGTCTATTTGTGGCTACAAAGACACTAATTACCGATGTAATGCCGCCGGTGGTGTGGAAAAAAACGCCCATTCGGTCAGCTGCCCTTAGCTTGAGCCCGTGTTGGGTGCTGGCGGGAATGCTAAGGCTAAGGTACCACCCAAGTGTTGTACGAAGGTTAATGCTTTGATCACTACCGCACCCAAGTGTTTGTGTGCAGTATTGCTTTCACCGTTGGCTATAAAGGCTGGAATAAAGCCTGCGATCGCAATAAGCATCCCTAAGCGATGTAACATCAAAAAGCGCCCGGTTGGAAAGAAGTGTGGAAGTAAGTTTTATTATTAGTTTTTTCAATAATGCAATTTGAGCTTTTAAAAATTTAGACAAATTGAATTTTAATAATACAAACTATAACAAAATGGAGTAAAAACGAGTGAAAATCAATTATAAATCGATGATAATTATGCTACTAGAATTATCCTTTACCCAAAAAAAAAGGTTAAATTATTATTGGCCAAAATAGTAGTATGGATTATTATCAACCAAACAGGTCATAATTTAGAAGTTTATAAACTAAAAGTTGTTTGATATGTCGACTTGCATCATTAGTATCTTGATGTATGTGTATATCTTTTGTTCATTGCAGGATACATTGTGCCATGAAGATGTGAGAAAAGCTAAGGAACTTAAGATGACATGCTATGAATAAGTTATCTCTAGATACGAGTTGTTATATGTACTTTTCATAACTTACATGTACTTTTTCGTGTACTAGAGGGCTCTATTACATTTGAATAAAATATATAATGCTTTATTTTAATTATATTTTTTAAGTTCCTATTTAATGAAGTGACATAGTATTATGTATATAATTCAATGCCTTTGCGTTATCATCTCTTTGCATGATTCCCCAGCCATACATGTTAAAGTTTATCGCTCGTAAAGCACCTAAAATCCTCTTTGAAACCATTTGGGGTAGCGTCATGGGTTTGATTCTTAGTATGTTTCCTATGACGCCATTGGCCTCGGGTGCGTTTTATCTGTCCTTGTCAGTTGGTACGGTATTGGCAGGAGCCCTAGGTTTATCGTGTAAGTGGGTCCCTGATTATAATACCCACACATAAAATAAATAAATAAATAAATAAATAAATAATAACATTAATAATAATAATAATAATAATAATAATAATAACAAAAGGTTCAGGGGGCATTTTGACATTTTTAAAACTTAAATTATTTAAGTTTGTGCATTAAGTGGAAGGAGGCTAAACCACAGGGACCATTTGTGTAAAATGGCAAAATTTAAAATCTGTTCCTTCTCTCTCCCGTCGATGACTATTCCGACCGAAGACTCCGGCCAATGTCGCGATTCCGGCAACCCTCTAACGTTCCAAATACGCGGTTTGACTCAATCATTAATCCCCGACAACTTTCTATGCAAGATTCGAACCCTATGCCTCGATTCAATTGAAAAATTGGAGCATTCCGACCCACAACTCAACTTTCGGCCGACCACCATGTGCTAATCGCACTAAACGGACAAAATAATCCAATTAACTTTACCTACACAATCATTTAAACGTTTAAAACATTCCTTTGAGTTCGTTTGCAACAAAACAAACAACAAACACTCCATTCGATCTCCACCTCTTCGTCGACCTGCAACTCGATTTTTAACCCACCTCCAATCAATTTTAACCAAATTGATAGAGGGCTTTTGCTTGTCAACGATGTTAGAATGATCCTGCAAAGTTAATTCGATTATCATCAGTGTTTGTTCATCATTTGAATTCTCCCCAAAGTCGCGACCTGCTACCGATGGATCAACACCATTCGAGCTTCGAAACAGGTAATTGAACACACCTATTAGTTCGTTTAATCATAGGGAACAAAAGCCCTAAGGTTGTGTTCGTTAACAACATCAAATTGATGTTCAATTTGGGATCAATTGGATTCTAGGGTTTCTTGAGAAAAGGGGGGGCGATTTTTAACTCAGTTTATAAAGTTTTGGAACCATTTTACACCACGGCTGTAAGCCTGGTCTAGTGGTTCCATGTTTCCCCTGATATGTAAAGGACCGGGTTCGAAACCCGGCCACCCCATATTTTTTTTAACTAGTTTTCACCTAGAATTAATCACAGAAAATTTTTAAAAAATATACAAATCATTTGGTAGACTTCAAATATTTTTTTAGGTCACTGAATATTTTCTATATTTTTCTAAGTTAGTTAAATAAACATGTTTGTAATAAAACATGTTAACAAGAATGTTTTAAATAATTCTTTAAAAAGAATAAATCCTTAAATAATAATTAATAAATTATTATTAGTCTAAACGTTTCCTTTCGTTTAGTATTGTTTAAGTCATGATCTATACCTATTTATAAAATATTGTTTATAGATGTTATAAATAGCCATTTTATAAAAATGGACTCTAAATAATAATTCAAATTATTATCTTATTTTTTTTTGGACATTGTATTATCTATAATTATGGATCAATCATGAAAATTATGAAATTATAAAGATTTTTAAATCTCATAAATTATTAACAAACATTATAAATAGTTTATTTTGTTGAATTAAGCTCGTATTTTACAGTCAACTTACAGAGGCCATAACTTATTTATAACAGATTCAAATCAGTTAAACCTTATGTTCATGACGAAGTTCGTCGAAAGACGAATCTGTTGATATATAAAACATCGAAAAAACTAGTTCGTTTAGACCTCCAAATAGTCGTTTTCGTAACAGCTAGCAGCTCTGCGCAGCTGTAAAGATCCACGTTTTCTCATATTTCGGTAATCCAAATCAGAAACTTTTCTAAATAAAAGTTGTTTAGAAACCACTAATCTAGTAAACTGGAGATTTTCAGAATTTTAAACGTTGTTTAGTATTTTTAACGAGTGCGAAAAGACAGGGGCAGAACTGGAATTTTTCCAATCTGAAATAAGAAAATCCAAACTATAATTTGCGTTACGTTATCGTAGGTTCTCGCGGCGTTAACCGAGCCTAGACCTTGTTTCTGATCATTGTCATTCGTGTTTAAGGTACGGATTCTTGGTTACCTTTATCATAGTATAAATTCTGTTCTGTTACTTTGTAGTACAGATTTTGATGCCATGTTTCCGCTAATATGACTCGTTCGACTTGTTAATTTGTTGAAGGCTTACAACATGCAATATATATTTTATAAGTTTGTGCTCATTATTGCATGTTCCTAGAAATGTTTTGTAACATCTCGTATTTTCGTTAACTTAAAAGTTAACTTTGTTAAATTTTAAAAAGGACCTTTATGTCAAATTTGAAATTTTGAGGACTTATTATGCTTGATAATTAATTTGGAGATTAACAAATTAATTAAATAACAGAAATAATATATTAATGTTTAAAACGTTGGTTGATATTATAAAACTTAACTTAAAGTGAAAATAATCTTAAAAATAATTATTATTATTACTAATAATACTAATAATAATAATAATGTTAATGATAATAATACTAATAATAATAATCTAAGTTTTATAACTTTAAACTTGTAATTAATAAGTATTTGCATGAAATAGTAAAACCTCAAAACCCTAGGGGCTAAACTGTAATTTATTAAAGAATGAAATTTAAACTTTGGTTTTTAAACAAACACATAAACCACAAGGACCGAATTGCATTTGCTAAAACCTAACCCCCCGATCCCCGTTTTCCCGACCAACTCGCCGGCCGGTCTCCGGCGGCCCTCCGGCGACAGAAAAACCACAAATATCGGTCAAATCTCAACCCAAAACCCATCCCAAATCGTTTCTAGTACATGTTTCGAACTCGTGAGCATCAATTAATCGACTTTAAACGCCGGTTACTAGACTAATCAAACCCATAACCGGCGACATCAACTCTTTAACCGTTCGACAATTAAACCTCCATAATAATCAAATTAATCAGACATAAACAATCATTTAACTAATCCTAACCTATCACCACTTGTAATTTCATCTGAGAATCACACAAACCCACGTTCGATTATCTCCTCCATCGCGACCTGCAACTTGAGCGAATACCTTGATCGGAGTTTTGAAACCCGAATTAAACAAAGGGCTTTTCATCTTTGAGCTCATTATAAGCTTCCTGTACAAGAAATTCGATTATTACCATCGTTTGCACCTCGAACCAGTTCCTCTCAAGTCGCGGGTTCCTCTTCACTCGACTTCGTCAATCAATCTTCAAACGGGTAATTAAACACTCTCACTCACTCGATTTCACCCACTAATCAAAAGCCCCATGAATGATTTCATTAACAATATCGTTTGGATGGTCAATTGGATCAAAAATCAAACTAGGGTTCATGAAGATTTGGGGGAAATCATATTTGTTGGGTTTTATTTTTAAAAATGGTTATAAATCGCGACTTAGGCCTTGATTCACTGGTAATGTGCATGTTGAATGGACTTAAGGTCCCGGGTTCGAACCCGGGGACCTCATCCCTTTTAATCATTAGTTTATTTTAGTTTTTTTTAATTACATAAAGTTTTAATATATTGTTTAGTTAGAAATATAATTACCTTATTAACTAAAATATTTCAGAAATTATTAAATTAATATTTAAAGGTTTTATAAACTTATAAGTCATAAATTTAATAAACTTTTAAAGAATAAAAAGGTTATAAAAACATTATTAAGTCGGTTATATATTATAAGTATATTATAGTCCAAATTTGGATTATTTCAAAATACTTCAAACCTACATATTACAAATACCTTAAATGTCTGATCATATAAATGATTATAAATATTTAAATAGTTAATTATCCATTTAATCATGTTATATCATATTTAGTTAATATTCTCTAAATTTTTATTTAAACTCTTGAAACCTATAAAACAATATATTATACTTCATTTTTATTACTAAAATCTTGTATTATAAGATTTTTATAATAAAAAAAAAATTCAAAAGTTCAAAGCTTTATAAAATGATTTTAAATTATTTTAAAGTCATTTAAATAAGTATTTAATAAAATTCACTTTATCAAATAATTAATTATTAAATTAATTATTTCTTTTCACATATTATACTTAATTTCTATTAAATCAATAAATTAAATTGTTGAGACCTTTTTAATCATTCTTGGATTTAATTGATTTATATTACCTTTATTAAACCAAAACGTAAACGATTCATTATTTTATTTATTTATTTAAACCCCCAAACTCCTATCGAAACCCTAGTCGCATTAAAACGTTAATCTTATTATTTAAACTTAAACTTGTAAAATATACATTTTAGGTGCATTGTGAAGAACTACGTTGGAACTTTGCGTATTATATTTCTCATTAATCGACAATTATATACTTGTCGATCAAGTGAGTATTTCTATACCCCTTTTTCTTATTTTCACACTTTGGGGTGAAACATGTTAACTTATATCATTGCACTTGTAAACTTATTTGAGACTTGTAAACTTATGGCAATTCAACATGTAAAGTTATGGTTAGTTGAACTTTTGTGGTTACCATGTTATGGCGTTATATGTACAATCATTAACTATTGCTAGCCCAGCGAAGTCATAGATCTATGGGTAAGACAAGCCTGCTTGGTTGATCCAAGTACACTTAACTGATCGTATATACTTTTAACGCTAATAGAATATTAACGTCGTTTGATACTTGTAAAACATTGTCGAGGTTTGATTGTTGCATTGTTCATAACATCCCTAATCACTTTATTCACTAACTTATAACTTGAATTGTCATCTTTTATATATACTTATGTATTGAAAACTATGGAATGCTCACCAACATTTTTATGTTGACCTTTATTTTTAACATGTTTCAGGTTACTCTTTGAAGCTTATCACACTTAGGATTGGACTTAGAGAAATAAACGAATGATCTGGATACTTTTATACTTGTATTCTGGATGTATCTTTGTTTGAACATTTACTTGTATTGTTACAATTGAATCTTGACTAATATATTTGGAACTAATAATAGCGTTATGTGGCTGTGAACAATCGTAACTCTCACACCTCGACGTTTCCGCCGTCAAGGTTGGGGTGTGACAGATTGGTATCAGAGCCCATAACTATAGGGATTTAGGTTATTAGAAATGGTGACCTAGACTATAGCTTATGCATGAACCACATAGAAAGATCATTATACTTTTGTGCTTACTTATTGTTTGCGTGCTACATAATGCTATGCCTTTTGCGCAACTTGATGACTTAGCATAGGATTGCCTTATGTGTGCTTAAAACTTAGTTACTTGTCTCCCTAAACTTAACTTTGACTCTTTGACTCTCCCCGACAATGAACTTCCTAAACCTATTCTCAACGACATGTGGAATGTACACCTATCATCGTGGGATTAATTCCTTAGACTCTATGTCTAATCTATGAAAATCTCATCAAGGTTTTGATTTCATGAACCTAAGAAATTTGTGTGACACATAGACACCTGTATTCTGGATTTCCTGGCAAAAGGCCTTCGGGCTAAGGCAAGCATATCGCATAAATCTCACTACGAGACCAGTTATGCTTACCTGGGGATTTCTAGGATGAGTGATAAACTATGGTCAACGTACACAAGTTTCTAAGGTAAATGGGTCAATTTACCTTGACGTGTCAACGATTCCAAATGGTAATGCGTTACCAAATGGAACCATCCTTTTGTATCTTAAAAATCGTTGAATCCTTGAACTAGTTTATCATCAAAGTTTAAATACTTTCTCATTCTTAACCTAAATAATATTCCTGTTATATTAAACATATCCTACAATTCAACTCTTACGTTTAAACGCTCAACGTGTAACAGTATTGAACTCGTCATTTCATGTAACTACCTTCTTATCTTGACCAACGTGAACATGGATTTCAATAGACCTAAAGATATTGAGAATCTAAACCGTATGGTCTTTAAAACTTTAAACCGTTACTTAAGATTCCAAAATCCTCTTAAGGATGTGTCCCATAACTAAGAACATGTAAAGCTGTAGATGGAATTCCTACATCTCAGGATACTTTGCTAATTGAATGATAACTTTGTCACCACTTATAAGTACGCGTGTCTTCAAGAAGTTATGGTTGATCTCATATCTTGAGAAGTCCTTGTGTTTTCCTTTCGATTGTGAATCAAATGTTCACATCTCGTATTGGTGTTGAATCATTTTGACCTAGATTTCGTTTTCCCGACTTAAACCATCCAAGATTTGGACACCATCATAACTAATTCTGTTACCTCAAATCTTAACCTTAAATTTTGTAAGCATGATTTTTTTTCCTTTTGTTACATTGATGTAATTTCTAAATTTCTACTTTAGATACTTTTCCTTTCGTTGTTAAGTCGAACCTTGAACCGTCTGTACCATGAGAGATACAAGGGTTTGTAAGTCAATCTAGACTAAGAACACTCGTATCACCTAAATGATTCTATCTCGTCAAAGCAGGGGTGATTCCCTTACTTTGATGAATCTCTATTCGTTTCGATAAATGGTTTCCAATTGTGTGTTTTATGATATTTCATCCTCTGGATTAGGGTGATTTTCTTATCTTGAGGATTGACTTCAATTATTCTCATTGAAACTTACACTTCGCAAATGACAAGATCTCACCAAAATAGGATTGAAACCCGTACTTTGGTGACAAATGTCAATCTTCGATTATTTTCTTGTTATTATGAAATTCAATCATCAAGATAGGCGTGAATTCCATACCTTGATGATAATTTCATTTTTATGAATTGTATTTTCTTAAAGGAAATGACCTCGTCAAAGTAGGAGTGAATTCTAGATTTTGATGAAGAGGTTCATTTTGTTATATTTTGTTTTTGTAAAACGTCATCGTTAAGATAGGAGTGAATTCCCTTACCTTAATGGTGAGTACCTCGTCTTATTTCTGTGAATCCTCAACAATTGGTTGGGATCAAACTGGTTGATTGGTAAGTTAGTGGTCATATCTTGAGAGTACACCATCAAGTTAGGGGTGTAAACCATACCTTGATGACTATTCTCATTTCTTGATCTTCAACTTACCATGGTTGTAATCAAGTGACGAGAAACATGTAGTAACTTGAAGGGTGGATCAATGTTGGTGATTCGACCTATCAAGCCAAAGCATGATCTCTGAACTTGAAAGAAGACTCGATCGTTTTAGGTTGATTTTAATTCCAAGCTTGAAGCATTTAAATTCTTAAATCGATTTCTTCCCCTTTATCTTCATGTTTGACTCGATCTAGCTACATCGAAGCATTTATTCCTTACTTATCAACTTTCATCTTGAGATATCATCAAACCCATAAGTATAGTCTTCCTAAACAATCTTTTGTCAAATAAAGATATTATCAAATACCTAGCTTACTGTTTGATGAATTACGTATGCAAAACTGCATTTGGAAATTTGTTACCTTGCAAAACATGGTTACAAATACCTTTCTTATTGTTTGCGTCATTTCTTGAATCGTTTTGAATCTTTAATCTTGAAAATCATTGAAATTCTAACTTGGTTTTGAACAACAAGACTCGTTATTATCCTCACTGCGATGTGGATATAATGATTCATAAAAATTTCGTAATCTGTAGTCATGGGTTTGGCATAAAAGAAAAGATATAACTTGGCATGTGTCCAAGTGTCTTACCTTTACATATGACAAAACCTAATCTCCGTGTTCCCGTAAATCTTTGTTTAACCTTTCATCCACTAAGTGCCTCTTATTTTAAATGTCATGATGACAATTGGTGCATTATAGACCGATTGGCTAAAAATTTAATTCGACCCATTATCTCACAACGTCGAGAAATTGACCTGTATCTGTTTCAAATATTCATATACTATGGTATGACGTTAAAACATCTATCGATATCTTGAATGATTGATTCATTTTCTGTTCTTAATAAAATTCTTAATCATAGTTGTAAACTTATTCCAAGATCTTCGCATAACGTATTATTCTTAGACCGATGGTTGGTCAAAGGAGAAATGCATATTCACAAGATATGCGTTAAGATCGTTTCATATGGTGACATTTGGGATTCTTAAAATTCCGACGGTTAACATTTCTTACCATTGTTGGTCTTTTATTGATATCTAAACATCACCTTACCATGAAATTATATTCTGGAAGTTGTGATTTATAAGTATAATATACGATTCTAACTCGGCATCGCTTTCCAACATTTCATCTCAAAACGTCTCACATTTCACTGATAGGGTTCAAATTGGCATGCATTATGCCAAGAATCTTGTAAGATTCCATCAAGTGAAGCGTTTCATCTGTAATTAAACGTCAACCACTGTTAGTTGTACACTTACCTTTCATTTTAACTCTTTTGCTCATTTAAGTTCATCCTTAATTTCGGGACGAAATTCTTTTAAGTTGGGGAGACTGTAACATCTCGTATTTTCGTTAACTTAAAAGTTAACTTTGTTAAATTTTAAAAAGGACCTTTATGTCAAATTTGAAACTTTGAGGACTTATTATGCTTGATAATTAATTTGGAGATTAACAAATTAATTAAATAACAGAAATAATATTATTAATGTTTAAAACGTTTGGTTGATATTATAAAACTTAACTTAAAGTGAAAATAATCTTAAAAATAATTATTATTATTACTAATAATACTAATAATAATAATAATGTTAATGATAATAATACTAATAATAATAATCTAAGTTTTATAACTTTAAACTTATAATTAATAAGTATTTGCATGAAATAGTAAAACCTCAAAACCCTAGGGGCTAAACTGTAATTTATTAAAGAATGAAATTTAAACTTTGGTTTTTAAACAAACACATAAACCACAAGGACCGAATTGCAATTTGCTAAAACCCAACCCCCCGATCCCCGTATTCCCGACCAACTCGCCGGCCGGTCTCCGGCGGCCCTCCGGCGACAGAAAAACCACAAATATCGGTCAAATCTCAACCCAAAACCCATCCCAAATCGTTTCTAGTACATGTTTCGAACTCGTGAGCATCAATTAATCGACTTTAAACGCCGGTTACTAGACTAATCAAACCCATAACCGGCGACATCAACTCTTTAACCGTTCGACAATTAAACCTCCATAATAATCAAATTAATCAGACATAAACAATCATTTAACTAATCCTAACCTATCACCACTTGTAATTTCATCTGAGAATCACACAAACCCACGTTCGATTATCTCCTCCATCGCGACCTGCAACTTGAGCGAATACCTTGATCGGAGTTTTGAAACCCGAATTAAACAAAGGGCTTTTCATCTTTGAGCTCATTATAAGCTTCCTGTACAAGGAATTCGATTATTACCATCGTTTGCACCTCGAACCAGTTCCTCTCAAGTCGCGGGTTCCTCTTCACTCGACTTCGTCAATTCAATCTTCAAACGGGTAATTAAACACTCTCACTCACTCGATTTCACCCACTAATCAAAAGCCCCATGAATGATTTCATTAACAATATCGTTTGGATGGTCAATTGGATCAAAAATCAAACTAGGGTTCATGAAGATTTGTGGGAAATCATATTTGTTGGGTTTATTTTTTAAAAATGGTTATAAATCGCGACTTAGGCCTTGATTTACTGGTAATGTGCATGTTGAATGGACTTAAGGTCCGGGTTCGAACCCGGGGACCTCATCCCTTTTAATCATTAGTTTATTTTAGTTTTTTTAATTACATAAAGTTTAATATATTGTTTAGTTAGAAATATAATTACCTTATTAACTAAAATATTTCAGAAATTATTAAATTAATATTTAAAGGTTTTATAAACTTATAAGTCATAAATTTAATAAACTTTTAAAGAATAAAAAGGTTATAAAAACATTATTAAGTCGGTTATATATTATAAGTATATTATAGTCCAAATTTGGATTATTTCAAAATACTTCAAACCTACATATTACAAATAACTTAAATGTCTGATCATATAAATGATTATAAATATTTAAATAGTTAATTATCCATTTAATCATGTTATATCATATTTAGTTAATATTCTCTAAATTTTTATTTAAACTCTTGAAACCTATAAAACAATATATTATACTTCATTTTTATTACTAAAATCTTGTATTATAAGATTTTATAATAAAAAAAATTCAAAAGTTCAAAGCTTTATAAAATGATTTTAAATTATTTTAAAGTCATTTAAATAAGTATTTAATAAAATTCACTTTATCAAATAATTAATTATTAAATTAATTATTTCTTTTCACATATTATACTTAATTTCTATTAAATCAATAAATTAAATTGTTGAGACCTTTTTAATCATTCTTGGATTTAATTGATTTATATTACCTTTATTAAATCAAAACGTAAACGATTCATTATTTTATTTATTTATTTAAACCCCCAAACTCCTATCGAAACCCTAGTCGCATTAAAACGTTAATCTTATTATTTAAACTTAAACTTGTAAAATATACATTTTAGGTGCATTGTGAAGAACTACGTTGGAACTTTGCGTATTATATTTCTCATTAATCGCCAATTATATACTTGTCGATCAAGTGAGTATTTCTATACCCCTTTTTCTTATTTTCACACTTTGGGGTGAAACATGTTAACTTATATCATTGCACTTGTAAACTTATTTGAGACTTGTAAACTTATGGCAATTCAACATGTAAAGTTATGGTTAGTTGAACTTTTGTGGTTACCATGTTATGGCGTTATATGTACAATCATTAACTATTGCTAGCCCAGCGAAGTCATAGATCTATGGGTAAGACAAGCCTGCTTGATTGATCCAAGTACACTTAGCTGATCGTATATACTTTTAACGTTAATAGAATATTAACGTCGTTGATACTTGTAAAACATTGTCGAGGTTTGATTGTTGCATTGTTCATAACATCCCTAATCACTTTATTCACTAACTTATAACTTGAATTGTCATCTTTTATATATACTTATGTATTGAAAACTATGGAATGCTCACCAACATTTTTATGTTGACCTTTTATATTTAACATGTTTCAGGTTACTCTTTGAAGCTTATCACACTTAGGATTGGACTTAGAGAAATAAACGAATGATCTAGATACTTTTATACTTGTATTCTGGATGTATCTTTGTTTGAACATTTACTTGTATTGTTACAATTGAATCTTGACTAATATATTTGGAACTAATAATAGCGTTATGTGGCTGTGAACAATCGTAACTCTCACACCTCGACGTTTCCGCCGTCAAGGTGGGGTGTGACAGTTTTATGATACGTTATATGTTGGTAGTTGTACTACCATTTGATTTGATACTCTGTTACCCGAGCTCTCCGACATGTCATTGTGGCGTCAATGATGTGACACTTTCGTGACGGTGTATAATAAATAGTTCACGGCGTCTCCGTTAACACGTTAGTACTCAGGTAGTACTTTGGCCATAATATCTGGGAGGCGGATGGATCGATCCTAGTTCAGTTCAGTTCAATTCAGTTCCGGGGGATGGAATCATGTGTGTACGCCCCACACACCATCTCATTAGTGCATAGTCTAGCTAGCTATGTACTTATCAGTTCAGTTTTGGCTCTGGGTACTTCTTATATTACACGACTTATTTGTTTGTATATACGCGTCGTGTAGATCAGTTCAGTTCAGTATTACATGTTCAGTTCAGTATCAGCATTATATGTTTAGATTCAGATTTCCGTTTCAGTATCATATGATCCATTCAGTATTCAGATATAAGTATTTTATGCTTCGTATTGTTACTATTGTTATTTCCGTCACTGAGCAACTTTTGGCTCAGCCGTATTTTCTTTTGTGGTGTTTTCTTATTTGATTGTAGGTAATCAGGGGGTTCCGGGAAATCAGTGAAGAGTGGTTGAAGATCAAGATTGTATTTTACTTTAATTGATGTAATGAATAACTTAATTAGGTTCTTTCGGATTATCTTGTTTTGCTTGAGATTATCTCTTTAATATCATGGATTTGGTTTTTGATTTGATATCTGTAATAGTGACACGTCAGCCTCTCCGGGTTGGGGTGTTACACTGATTATATAAAAAAAATCCTATTTGAGACCATAAATTTTGCATCAATTTGGGGGTTACTTTTGAAGTTGGAACCGCTAGGAAAACTTCAAAACATCTAGCATCTTTATAAAACTAACAGAGAATTTTTTATCGGGGGATGAGGACTTCCTACTAAAGGTGCTAGAAGCAAAACCCAAAATACACAAACTACGGAAATTGGTTTAATCAATGATTGGGTGTCACCTAACTTTTATCCAAATATATATACTTAAACTATTCAAATTGATATTGGTACAATTTTTTTTAATTATTAAATTGAAAGCTAATTGATTAGCTTATACAACGGTCACATTTTGATCCGTGCCATCGGATTGTACAAACCGATTGGCACTACTCGATTGCCTATACCCGAACGGCGGCAGTGTTGCCGTTTAAACCGAGGTACCCAAATTGGGTGCCCAAAGGGTGCCCCCTGAGTACCCTACTAAGTTGTCGCATTGAAGAAGTTTGATGTCGAGAGAGAATTGTTCAGAAGTTTAAATTGTGATAAAACACAACCCAAACAATGTTTTTTGTTATTTTCTTAGGGGCTGTTTGGTTAGATCTGAATCATTAAGTGCTGAATGGTTAAGAGGTCTGAATGGTTAAGAGGCTCTGAACCATTAAGTGCTGAACCAAAATGTGCTGTTTGGTTGAATCTCTGAATGACTATACAAAATGACAATTTTACCCCTCTGAACTAGACTACTGTTTAAACTAGACTACTGTTGAAATCGTTAATAGCTTCGAAAATCGATCTTTCATCAACTGAACCTCTGCAAATAACATCACAATTCAAGAATCACAAACACACACTTCTGCAAAAAAAAATCAACTTTCCCATCTGAAAATCATCGTAAATCAACACAAAAATCAAAAAAATCGGTTCAATTTCACTACTTTTACTCAAATCAATCACCATCAATCTTAAATTTTGACTCAATTGAAACAGAGCAACTTTCAATCTTAACCCAAAAACTCAAAACCTCTATACATTACCAGTTACGCTTTCATCTCCATCTTTCCCGTTAAACTTTCCTCCAGCGACCGGCGGTTTGTTCAGCGAAACAACCAGCAAATACGACGTGAAGCGACGACCCACCACCGGTGGCGTACTGCGAGAAGTGGAAGCCACCGGAGAATCAAAAGACGAGGCCCCACAAACTCTCGGATTCACTAACGTCGGCACTGATGCTGTAATCCTCAAACCCGTGGTATGCGTTCGTCGGGTGGTGGTCTGCGTTCATCGGGGGGTGGTCTGCGGTCGGGCTGCGGAGGTTGGGGGTGGCCGGCCGACGGTGCTGCGGAGGTCAGCGGACGGAGATGCGGTCTGCGGAGGTCTGCGTTCGTAGGGGGTGGCCTGCGGTTGGGCTGCGGAGGTCGGGGGTGGCCGGCCGACGGTGCTGCAGAGGTTGCCGGTGGTCTGCTAGAGGTCGGTGGTGAGGGTGGGGGGGGGGGATGACGGGAGTTGAAGATGGGTTGAAGATGGGGGTATTTGTGTCTCAATTTCCATTCAGTATCTTTTTATATCTGAACCATTCAACACTGAATGGTTCAGTTCAGAGCCTCCTTTTTTTTGAAACAAATACTCAAACCTCTTAACGGTTCAGATGTAGCCTCTTAATGGAACCATTAAGAGGCTACCAAACAACCCCTTAGTCTAAGTACAGAAAATGATATTTAAAGTAAACCAAATGGACACTAAATGTAATTGCTTTTATTTTAGTCAGTACGAAGGGATGCTTACTTGTTGATATTGGGTCGATGCTATTGTTTTAATTTTTTTGTTTCTGAATGACAAATCTACCTTATTATTACTCACTACTCCAAACTATTTCATCTAAGGTCTGAATTTAAACTCAAAAGTTATATTCACAAAAACAAATGTCTACATCAACCATCAAGCAGGCTAGTCTCACTTGCAATGTTTTAATACCTTTTCTTTTCTACGGTGTAATTAAATAATAGAAATATTAATATGGATAACAGCAAAGTTCGTGCCAAATTTAAGACTATAGTTAAATAACTTCTTATATACAACAAAATACCCTAAGGAAATCAAAACAGTTGACTTTATATATTAAACCATAAACACCCACACCAACCACACTCAAAATTCCACATCAACAACAAAATTTGACGACTCTCCGATCATCTCCCACAACAATGAACGTCACAACAGCCACCGTAGCGCCGCCGTCCGCCACCCTCCCCCCCATCGGAAACCCCCCGGGAAGCCACGACTACTTATTCATCGTCGGATTCTTCTGCACCCTCCTCCTCCTAATCGCCATCACCTACACTACTTACCGCTGCAAGCACTCTCATTCACCACCACCACCACCACGGGCAACCACATATGACTATCGGCACGATGACAACCTTGCAAGACTCGCTCGAGGCCTTGAAGACGATGTTCTTGTAACTCTCCCCACGTTTGTTTACTCAGAGATGAAAACGTGTGATTACAAGTTTGACTCTGATACCACTGATGCCAGTGGCTCTGGTTGTTCTATATGTTTGGAGGAGTATAAACCGGTGGATGTGGTGCGGTTGTTCCCCGAGTGTGGTCACTTGTTTCATGTTAGATGTATAGATATGTGGTTGAAGGCTCATACTACTTGTCCGGTGTGTAGGAAGTTTGCTAGTCGCAATTCGAGTGAGCTGACTCGGTAGTTAACGTTATTAGGGCGGAGGGTGTGCACTTCGATCTCCTTTTCTTGTTGTTGCATGTCCTTTGACGTTTTTTTTTGATGGAGGGGGCGGTGTTTCTGCTACTATCGTTATAAAACATCATATTCTATCTCGTAACCTCAATTAACATTTTTTTGATTCGCCCTCTTGTAACCTTAACGAAGTTGCACCTATCGACTTTAGAGCAGTTGCTAGTAGGCAACGGACTCTAGAATTCTGTAAATTTATGGAGAGTTTAAAGTTTGTATGATTCACGAGACGGAAACAAGTCTACTGGTTAAGGTAGCAAACTTTTTATAAACAGCGTTGAAAGCATTTTTTTCCGCAATGTCATAAAAACTCTCTCCTCTCTCCCCCTCTAAAGACGGTCCAAAACCTAGGACTTTTTAACTTTAAAACCAGTGACGTCTTTGATATTTCCATGTCACGCGGCCTTCATTTCAGCATTCGTGGATCGAAGAACCATAGATTGTAAATGATCTTAATTAGTTATGTTTTTAACATGGTACAATTTAGAAAGTATTTTTTAGTGAAATTTAATGAAATAAGAGTTGAGGTACATACATTGTTCTGATTTTTTTGTGATACGATACGAATTTACAATAATACTTGACATGATGTCCCCAGTGATGGTTGGGTCAACCAAGATGTATGTCGTCCAACCCAACCTCAGACTCTTTCTTCCCGACCTATTTGACTCTCTGGCCGTAGTAATATTCTCTAGGAGACAAAAATAAATGCAAGAAAATGCAATGGCATTCCAATTTAATACAATAAGACTGTGTTTAATTTCGGCTGACTGGGCTGACCCGGCTGATCGGCTGACTCGGTCAGCGGGTCAGCCCGTTTGTTTTGTAAAAATGGTGATGCTGACCGAGTCACCCGGGCTAACCACCCTTTGTTTTGTGGTTGACCCGGTCTTTATTTTTGGAGGTGCTGACCCGGTCCAAGGGCCTCCCAATTTGCAAACAGCCCCTAAGTCTTATACAATAAAAGTCAGAACAAGTATATATAGTTTATTTTATAAATAGTTTGAGCTTTCTATATATAAAGATACATATATCGAGATTAACATGACTGATATCAAGTGTTTGAATGGTGAAGTCGTAAAGAGTTTGGGCAGTTCAAGTTTATTAAACTCATGTTCATTACTATGTGTATTTTATATAGCTAATTTTTTAATATACCTTTTCTTGAAACCTAAAAGACGTAGTTCTATGAGACGATAAAATCGTTGGTGTAAGATGTTTTTTTATTCATAATCTCTTTGGTTCTGCCTTGTTGAGGCCTGTAGTCTCTTAATAAACTACAGTGTTTTGTTAGGTAAAATAAAAATAATAGTAGTAGTGGTTTAAGAAAATAATTGTAGTAATTATAATAATAATAATAATAATAATAATAATAATAATAATAATAATAATAATAATAATAATAATAATAATATAATAATAATAATAATAATAAATAATAATAATAAAAGTAGTATAGTAGTAGTAGTAGTAGTAATAATAATAATAATAATAATAATAAAGGTTATTTTTATTCTCTTTCTAAGTTTAGATATTTGTAATCAACAAGATAAAAAAAAATTCTTTTGTTTAGGTATTTTTAACACATAGTTGGTTCAAAAATTAAGAGAGTCGCATTTTATGTAACCAAATAAAAGCTAGTGTACAAGAAAAGGATAGGACATTTATTGGTGGATTACTAGACAATATAGTATGGATAAAAATCATAATGTAGATCGATATAGAAGTAATCAAATGGCTTAAAATTTTAGTAATAATCAAAGAAGAAATTTTTGGAGAATTTTTTATCCAAAAGATGATACCGGCCATGATAACAATATTGATAAGATCAAAGAATATTATGATTGTAGATATATCTCAGCATGAGATGCTTCATGGGAAATTTTTGGTTTTGATGTACATTATCGTTAATCGTCTGTTGTCAGGTTGCCTTTCCATTTACCAAACCAACAACAAATTGTGTACGGTGTGGACGATGATATAAACAATGTTCTAACGAAACCGTCCGTTGGATGTACAATGTTTTTATCTTGGATGGAACAAAATTGTTCGGACCACGAGGCACGCAAGTTAACATATGTCGAATTTCCTACTAAATTTGTATGGAAAGCCGACCAAAAATGTTGGGCTACAAGAAAACAAGGGTTTTCAATTGGTAGAATTCACTCCGTATCTCCGTCTCTTGGTGAGGCGTAATACTTACGCATTCTTCTTAACAAAGTGAAAGGACCCAAGTCTTTTGATGATATTAAAACAGTTAATGGAGAAAAATTTTCAACATTTTGAGATGCATGTTATGCACTTGGTCTTTTAGATGATGATGCAGATTATATTGATGCAATTAAAGAGGCGGGTCATTCTGGATCTGGTTTTTATGTCCGTACTTTGTTTTCAACAATGCTGTTATCAAATTCTCTAGCAAGGCCGGATTATATATGGAATAGTACGTGGGAATACTTATCCGATGGAATTCTTTACAAGCAACATAAGATGTTAAGATTACCAGGTATTATTTCACATCTATGAACATTTTAATATATTAAAAAACATATACAATTTTATTTATATTTATTTTAAGTAAATGTATTTCTTACATAATTCATTTTATAGTTTTATTAACTTAATTTAATTGTCAATAATTTCTTACATTGTCTATTACTGTATTACAGCTTTGTCGTTATCCGACAATCAGATAAAAAACCTGACACTATATGAGATTGAAAAATATTTGTTACGGAATAATTCTACACTAAGGTCATTTACAAGTATGCCTTACCCGGATAATGAGTGTTTGTCTTCTTCTAATAATCTTTGATTAGTGAGGAGTTATTGTATGATGCTGCAAAGGAGATGAGTGAATTTGAAAAGCTCCTTAGTTCTTTAACCGATGAACAACGACAGGTTTTTAATGAAATCATGACTGCTGTTGAAATTAATAAAGGAGGGGTTTTTTTGTTTACGGATATGGCAGAACCGGTAAAACATTCTTATGGCGGACATTGGCGACAACAATAAGGTCTAAAGGTGAGATCGTATTAAACGTAGCATCTAGCGGAATAGCATCTTTGTTACTTACCGGAGGTCATACTGCCCACTCCAGATTCCACATTCCACATTCCATTAAATGTAAACGAGGATTCAGTTTGTCATATAAAACCAAATAGTGAAGTTTGTCATCTGTTATAGCAAACTAAATTAATTATTTGGGATGAAGCGCCCATGACTCACAAGAATGCTTTTGAAGCGTTAGAGAGGACGGTGAATGATGTATTAACTAAAGATACCTCTACACCTTCAGATATGTTGTTTGATGGTAAAGTTGTAGTTTTTGGTGGTGATTTTAGACAAATTTTACCGGTTGTTCCAAATGGTAGTCGACAGGAGATTGTTAATGCATCATTAAGCTCATCATACATTCGGGATAAATGCAAGTTACTTACTTTAACAAAAAACATGGGGCTAAAAGCAGGGGGACAAGATGATGACAATGAACGAATCAAAGAATTTGCTAGATGGTTACTTGATATCGGAGAGGGTAATGTTGGTGGTTCTAATGATGGTGAGGCAACTATTAGTATACCAAATGACCTACTCATACATGATGATGTCGATCCCTTATCAAGTCTTATACATTTTGCATACCCATCAATTTTATTGAACTACAAAGACAATGATTATTTTCGTGACAGAGCAATTCTAGCACCTAAAAGCGAAGTTTTTCATGAAACTAATGATCATTTGCTATCAATTTTTCCCGATAATGAGGTAGAGTATCTTAGTTCGGATAGCATATGTCAAACATAACATTTTAATATTCCGTTACAAGAAGATTTATACTCACCATATGTTTTGAATGGAATTAAGATATCCGGTTTGCCAAATCACAGGTTAGTATTGAAAGTTGGTGTTCCGGTAATGCTTCTACGTAATATTGGCCAGCAAAATGGTCTTTGCAATGGTACTCGACTGCAAATTGTATCTTTGGAAAAACGGGTTATTGAAGCTGAGATAATATCGGGAAGTAATATTGATTGCAGAACATTTATTCCAAGAATAAATCTCGTGTCATCTGATAAAAAAATAAATTTCAAATTCCAAAGAAAACAATTTCCACGTTCTGTATGCTTTGCAATGACAATTAACAAGAGTCAAGGATAATCGTTGTCAAGAGTTGGTTTATACCTTAAAGAACCAGTTTTTACTCATAGTCAGTTATACGTAGTTTTGTCGAGGGTGAAGACAAAAGACGGGATTAAATTATTAATCTTAGATGAAAAAGGCAACATTACCAACGAAACTTAAAACGTTGTTTACAAAAAGGTGCACAGAAATCTATGAGAAACTTTATGTTGAATGATTGCTCTTTTAGTTTTACTTTTTTAATATTCAAACTATTATTGTTACTTTTTATAATGGTTATTAACTAATAAATGTTAGATAATACTCTACTTTTTTAACTACCCGTGTATTACACGGGTACTAACCTAGTATAGATATAAAAGTAATCAAATGGCTTAAATTTTTAGTAATAATCAAAGAAGAAAAATCAAACCAAAAGTTTTAAGAGTAAGAGCGATGTTTTTATATTCAATTTATATTCAAATTTTATCAAAAACTAATAAAAATTTTCATCACGCCTAATATTTATACTAATCAGTTAAGGATAATAATAAACTAAAAAATTAAGATAAACGAAATGAATTAGATAATTAAAGAAACAAACTAACTGATAATTAGAAATTCAAATTGCAAATACTTCAACTCAAATCAGAACTCAACCCATACTTTAACTGATAACCAAAAGCCTTAATCCATTAAATCCATACTTTAACAAAATCAATTCATCTTGCTGCTTATTAGAAATGATAACACAAATCTACCATCCATACTTTAATATTACAATATCATTGTCATTATTAGAAGATAAGAACAATCAATAAACTCCATATTCGCTCGACCCGTTTTCATGCGACGGATACCCGGGTCCGGTTTCAGGCTTGATGCTCCTGCATCAAATGATGTAACGAGATAGAATAAGCCCAAGTCAGCTAAAACCGAACCAAAACCGAACCAAAACCGACCCATGCTCACCTCTAGCCCTAATATTGACTAAAACGTTTTTTTTCTAGTATAAAGATTTTAGTTTATTGCGATTTGATTCTAAAACACATGAATCATGAACTTAATTGATTCATGTTTGTTTATTTTCAATTGCATTATGTTAACATTATAATCCTCAAGTTTAACAATTTTCGTCAAAATTTTATTTTCTTCTTGAAGATACTTGATAACACCGTCGTTTAGTCTTTCAAAAACCTAATTAACCTAGGTAGCTAGGGTAAGTAATGTATCGTATCCACAAAGGAATCAGTGGTTAATTTTAGCTTCTACTTATGTTCTAAATGATTTAAAAAAGTAAATTATGAAGATGTAATTTGAATGAAAAACAAAGGAAACTTAAATGGATTGAATTCAATCATAACGAACGTAACCTCTTCCAGACTTCAAGTTCAATGTTTCACATAAAACTCAATTGATGTAATTTAAACACCACATAGACATAGACAGGTTGTTGTCAACAAACCTATACAACTAATCATGTCAAATACTAGTATAATCCAATTATCCAATAAATCAGTATCAAGTCAACCCTCTTCAGTCATCCAATCCGTTTCTAAACTTTGTCATCAACCAAAACGTGATTGTAAAGAAAGAACTTGAAAAACTGATAAATTGTTTATTAACTAAAGCATCAATTTGCTAAACATTTGTCATCACATAAGCAAATCAAATACATAACAATTGAAACAAATATGAAACTTATAAGAACCATCCGTCTGAAAGAAGTCACAAGAGAATTAGCTGCTCATGCTTGTAAATCTGATGTTGGAAGGCATGATTGATGGTGTAATGATGAATGGATCATTTGGAGAGCTTTCTGTTGTGCAGCTTTCCGAGAGCTTTCCGTTGACTGGTAATGGGCCCCGTAACTCCATCCCTGGCTCAAGTTACGTTCATTTTACCGTTGCAAGGTCCCTTAACATCTTCATCCTTCATTTTTTATCTCTTGGCTCCCGTTTACATCCCGAAACTCTCATATCATGAATACTTTTTGGTTTTCACCTTTAATCATCATAAACACCAATCCAACCACTACTCATCACATAAGTTCTCCATATAAGCTTCCACTTTGGTCGTTAACCTACAAAAGCACATTCGCTCGTAGTTAATCAATTCCATGCAATTAAACACACAGATACACATAACATTAACCATTTAAGCATATTTAACACCATCCCAACACACTCACATCACATCCCCACACTTATCTCTTTTTCGTCCCTGAAAAAGAATTATGATATGGAATCACAGTCAAGTAAAATCCGGCTCCCAAAGACTTAGATTACTTACTTGTAAGGGTCTAATAACATGTTAATTGTGATTGCAAGTATAGAAATCCATCTAAACCCAAACTAGTTTTCAAGTTCCTCATCATATTAAATTGGTTTAAATTGGTCAGTTAGCCTAGGGTCTCACACCAAGATACAATAGCTTCACCTATTCTCATCTCAAGCTTTTGGAATAAAAGGGTAATCAAAAGACTATCCTAATCATTTTATGAGTAAACCAAAAGAATTTCAAGAATCAGATTCTTTTTTTTTCTTTCTTTATTTGAGCTTTTGACATTTATTATACCTAACTCAGAGGTCGCCTCAACCAGAGTCACCATTCCCAAAAGAGACATACATAAGCTTTAGTATTTTTTTTAACTTAACCTAGAAGAAGTCTCAGTCAGAGTCATCATCCCCAAAAGAGAACATCTTAGGTTTCATTATTCGCATCTAGCTCAAATTGTTTTCTTTTCTTTTTACATATGAACTGAAAAATTCTTAAGGTTTTAACTTAAAACGACTTCCTTAAGCTATTTGAGCAGTTTCAGTTTCCCCATTTCTCCCAGATGAGAACCCACGAGGCATCCTAACATAATTAAGATTTATTGGTTCAAAGGAAGCTTGTCTACCAGTTAGGCCTACTCACATATCACAAATTAAAGAACGTGTTCAACCCATTTAGCATTCTCATACATATAATTTTAAAAAGCTGGACTACCTGACTTTACCTATCATTTTCCATATTTTTAATGCAAATTTCTCACTTAGGGACATATTTTTGATTTTTTTCTATTATTATCATTTTTCATCTCCTCATTCCCACACTTGGAATACATTGTCCCCAATGTATGAAATTAAGGTTAAGTGTAAAAATTTACAACTCTTTCATTCAAACCAACATCAACAAGTGACTAACCAACCCAAACCGACCCAAAACACAACACTAAAACCATTCCCAACATATGCATATTAACACCACCAAGATTACCTAACAAATAAAAATAATTAAACACCAAGTAACAAAAAAACTAAGATGAGGAAAGTGTACGTGAACCTTATCATAGGCAATCAAATTGTGCTTCATTAGTAAGATCTCCATGTGCATCCCCACACTTGAGTGATTGTATCTGGTGCTTAAAACTGAAATAGAAAATAAAGAAAACAAAATACACCAAAAAAACACTAAAAGAAAAAAAAATAAAACTCGGGTTGCCTCCCGGTTAGCGCTAAGTTTTAGGTCTTCAGCCAGACCATACCCGATATTCGTCAAGGCGGTTGGGTTGGATGCTTGCACTCCTTCCTCATTAACTCATTCCTCTTATCGTCATACTTCCGCCAAGCTTTCACAAAGAGTGAAAACAATTCTCTCTCAGGAAGAGGAACTTGTGGGTTCTTTCATTTTCGTTTCCTTTTCCTTGACCTTCAAATCTTTCCCTTCTTTAAATTCTGATCTTCTTCCTTCTTATCTGCCCTATTGGTCACACCAAAATCTTCTTTGTCCTGGTGATTCACCCTTTCAGGTAATTCAGAGTTGCTAATATTCAAGTTAGGCAAGTTTGACAATATTTTAACATTCAATTTTTTTTTACCAAATCTCATTCTTATTGTTCCTTCTACACAATTAACAATTGTGTTAGCGGTAGCCAAGAATGATCTACCTAGAATAATAGTTGGTTGTGCGTTCTTGACACAATCCAACACTAAGAAGTCAACTGGGTAATACAACTCTCCTACCTTCATAATCACATCCTTTACAATCCCCCTAGGACATATGGATGTCTGATTAGCCAATAACACATTGGTATGGACTCTTTGTAACTGACCAAATTCGTACTGATCATACAAACTCCCTGGTAAAATGTTCACCTTTAACCCAAGATCCAGCAGTGCTTTATCCACTTTAAACTCACCCACTTGTACTGAAATAGCAAGTGCTCCTAGATCTTGGAGTTTTGAAGGATGGGTACCCAAAAACATGACACTTGCACTTGCACTCAACTCCACTTGTGTGGGACATTTGTATCGTCTTTTGTGGGTACTCGAACCTTTTAGACACTTAACATTATCAGAATTTTCTTTAATTATATTAAAAAAAAGTAAATTAATTTTTCTCTTTTTAAATTTCTCCCATTTTTCATCCTGTGTTGGATCCTGTTCCTGTTTAATTGATACTTGGGTGATCAAAGACGAAGGAAATAGAACATTCATAGATTTGTTTACCTCTTTACCTTCTAGTTTAGTTTGTGAAAATAAATCATGATCAGGTTCATGCTCACTATACTCCACCACACTCTTAACCATTGGTGGTGGAGTCTGTTCAACCCCAGAAACCTCAGATGATGTTTGAAAACTTACTGTACTTGTGTTTGCACTGTGTGTATTTTGGGAATTATGAGGTGTCGGGTCGACTTGATTAAAATTAAATGACTTACCTAAATCTTTTATTACTGAAACTACCTCAGATAAATGTGCAGCTAATTGTGTGGTGTGTTCCACCAAGACTTGATGATCTTTCGCCTGTATATCTTGTTGTTGCACTACTTCTTTGATCAAACTTGTCAATTCCTTGATAGCTAAACGGATATCATCCATTTTAGATTGACCCATTTGTCGACTCCTTTGATTCTGCCAGTCGTCTTTATAGCTTCCTTCACCATTTAAACCCCTTGAGTGGTGACCATGATTGTAATTGTTTGTACAGTCTTGAGCCCAATGACCAAATTCTCCACAACACATACATGGCTCATAATAATCTTGACCATCATCATAATACCTGTCCATAAAAAACCTACACATGTACACAACCTCGTGTAATATTGAACAAGAAAACTAAACTAAAAGAAATTAAAAACAAAGTTGAAAAGAAAATATTTTTGGATTAATTTTTCTACTAAAATAAAAATACTAACTAAGCTAAAACTAAAACTAAACGCACCGATTCCCCGGCAACGGCGCCATTTTGATAGACTGTCATTTAGTCTTTCAAAAACCCAATTAACCTAGGTAGCTAGGGTAAGTAAGGTATCGTATCCACAAAGGAATCAGTGGTTAATTTTTGCTTCTAGTTATGTTCTAAGTGATTTAAAAAAGTAAATTATGAAGATGTGATTTGAATGAAAAACAAAGGAAACTTAAATGGATTGAATTCAATTATAACAAACGTAACCTCTTCCAGACTTCAAGTTCAAGGTTTCACGTAAAACTCAATTGTTTATTAAACACCACATAGACATAGTGTTCTGAAATCAGTTAAGATAGTAATTGGAGACAGGTTGTTGTCAACAAACCTATACAACTAATCATGTCAAATACTAGTATAATCCAATTATCCAATAAATCAATATCAAGTCAACCCTCTTCAGTCATCCAATCCGTTTCTAAACTTTGTCATCAACCAAAACGTTATTGTAAAGAAAGAACTTGAAAAACTGATAAATTGTTTATTAACTAAAGCATCAATTTGCTAAACATTTGTCATCACATAAGCAAATCAAATACATAACAATTGAAACAAATATGAAACTTATAAGAACCATCCGTCTGAAAGAAGTCACAAGAGAATTAGCCGCTCATGCTTGTAAATCTGATGTTGGAAGACATGATTGATGGTGTAATGATGAATGGATCATTTTGAATGGTGAAAGAAGCTCTTTGGAATGCCCAAAATTCGTTCCCAAAGGTTAGAAGACGAATTGGAAAAAGAGATGCCCTGAAAAACCCTAAAAACATCCTTTTAATGAGATTTTTCGCCGGTTCCACCGTAGCCTACGCTAGTCACCGTAGGCTACGCTGGACACCTTTCTGTTTTCACTTTTTATCTTCAGTTTCTTGTTGTGCGGCTTTCCGAGAGCTTTCCGTTGACTAGTAATGGGCCCCGTAACTCCATCCCTGACTCAAGTTACGTTCATTTTACCGTTGCAAGGTCACTTAACATCTTCATCCTTTTATTTTTGATCTCTTGGCTCCCGTTTACATCCCGAAACTCTCATATCATGAATATTTTTAGGTTTTCATCTTTAATCATCATAAACACCAATCCAACCACCACTCATCACATAAGTTCTCCATATAAGCTTCCACTTTGGTCGTTTAACCTACAAAAGCACATTCACTCGTAGTTAATCAATTCCATGCAATTAAACACACAGATACACATAACATTAACCATTTAAGCACATTAAACACCATCCCAACACACTCACATCACACAATACTTCATGAATTGTTCTTCTATTCAGAAATACATCATTTTTTCCCCTCAAATAATGTATTCTTCTTTTTATTTGTGTTTTTAATCAGTGTTACTTTAGGGGAACGAAGTGAAACCTGGGAAGATGTGGTGAAATCCTGCCCTCGAATGAGAACACCATCTTCTCAGTGGCGGAGCTTGAACATTCTCGTGGGAGGACGAAAATAAATTTTATTAGGGAGGCCTACTTGATATTTATATAAAATTTACACTACCAGGCCAAATTTACACTATCGAATTAAAATTTAACACTACCGACGAAAAAAGAGGGGAGGCGGCGGCCCCCTGACCCCTACTATCCTCCGCCAATGCACCTCCCGATTGTAGTAACCAAAAATAAAACCTAACCTGGGGAATATCACTGGGACTCATCGGATGAATTTGTGGGTTGTTAATTGTATCACACCACACAAAAATTGGGAAAATAAAACAACACCCTCCAAACTAAATAGGACTGGAGAAAATTATAAAAAAGTTGATGTGAAACTAATGTATCATACAAGAAAAAAATCATGTTTCCCGTATAATAAGTATAACAAGAGGAAAAGGAAACGTACTAAAATATTCATCTCTCAGCACTACTTAAAAAAATATTTTTTTCATACAATAATCTATATTAAACCTAATGTAAATTGGGTTGCCACCCGATTATTAATCCGATCTAATGTTGAATTAGTTTAAAAACCTCATTAAACTATGCATAAATCAAATATATTTCTGGAGTTATATATCTGAATACATATTGGACCATGACGTTTAAAGGAAAAAAAATCCATGCTATTTTTTAGTCACATCAGAGCATTCACATCTTATTTTTTATTTTTATCTATATAATTACACTAAAAATCACTACTTTTCTCTCTTCTTTCAATTAAATAATATATTTTTATACCTTTTTCATTACCTTTTCTCTCTCCTTCACTCACAACCACTTTCAAAAATATTAAAAAATTTATAAGAGTTGAACAGTGAATCTTTAAATTTACCGATGAACAGTAACATTTTCTCTCTGCTCCACTCACAACCACTCAAAACTATCCCATATAATTTAAGGACTCACACTCACATACTTATAAGGCATGGGTTGTGAATGCTCTCATGAAGCATTTGACAAACTACAAATAATATAACTCGTAACAACAAATACCCGAACAACATCGATTTAATAGAGTATCGAGTCACTATTGTATCTACGGATTAAAAATAGAGCATATAAGATTTCGAAATTTCAATGGATTCGGTCATTGACGTTTTTTTTCTATTTTGTTTTTTATATGTTTTGTGACTGTTCACAACGCTACAACTCATACTTCGCACGAACAGTCCTAATCAGCATGTCACATCAGCTTTCCACTCAACTCCACTCATTCTTCTCACAAACACTTTTTTCCTCAACACTATCCTTCCTACAAACAACTTTATTTTTTCACCTCACATTTTATTTCCTAATTTACTTTAAATAAAAATATTTAAATTGTTGTAAATATATTCAATTAAAATTAATAATGTTATTAAAATTAATTTACTTTAAATAAAGATATTAATTTTTTTTAATTTACACATTTTAATTAAAATATTATACTTAAATTATAATTTTAATTAAAGATTTTATAATTTTTTAGTTAAAAACATTTTAATTTAAAATCATTTGAAAATCATTTTATAACAGTGGAGCCCACCACTTTATTTATATTTTAAAATTAATTTTAAAGGGCGGGCCCATCACCACCATCCTTTGAGGACGGATCGACCGCCTCACCGTCATCTCCCACATCGCCGCCCTTCCGGCGAGCGCGGTCCACATCGACGACGGGCCGGCCACGGGCGTCGCGATGGGGACAGTCTGATGTTCTTTTTGATGTTTTATATAAGTCGTCTTTAAAAGGAAAAAAATATTTGTATATTTGACCAAAAGAAATAGTCAAATTAATCATAAGAGTAAATTGTTATTTTTGTCCCTATGGTTTGGTGAAAAATTGTCACTTTAATCCAATAGTTTGTTTTTTCGCATCTGGTCCCTGTGGTTTACAAATCTTGTCATATTTATCCAGTCCGTTAACTCCATCCAAAATTTCCGTTAAATGTAGGGGTATATTGATCATTTTACATATATGTTTTTATTTTTCTTTTTTTGAACCTGATCTATCTATTATAATAAAAGAGTAATTTGGCATGACACGTGTCACCACCACAATTCTACTCACCAAAATTGTCCCGCCTCTCTCTCCTATTAAATAATTACCTTAATTACTAATAATATTATTTAACATTTTTAGATTAAAATATTTTTTATAAATTAAGAAAAATATGTGTTATTAATGTTATTTCAAAATAAATAAATTTTTATAAGTAATATTTTTTTCTAAAATATCAAACTTTATTAAAAATACGATATATTATAAAATTGCTATTTTTAAAAAGTAAATTATTTAAAAACCAAAAATAATTTAATTTAGGAGTTATGATAATATAATATTTTAAAAAATGATATTTTTACACGGTTTGTTTTAGAACAAAATATTATTTTTAAAAAAAATTAAAAATAAAGTTATAAAATGTTGATACCACTGTTTTATTACTTATAGTACTTACTTATACGTAATTTCAATCATATCATATTTTAAAATATCATTTTATTTTTCATAAGTTTTATTATATTAATATTTTATTTATTCAACCCGTGTAATACACGGGTATTCTAAAACTAGTTTAATATATACTCTTTAAATACATTGCTATTTTAGTTCATGTGGTTCGAGCGTATTTGCTAATTTAGTCCAAAAATAACCACCACGCCACTACCCGTCACAAGAACCACCGAACCACGGCCACCACCCCATCACAAAGCCACCAACACCACACCAGAGCGCCCACCACCACCACGCACATCGGATCGTTGCTACCATGTAAACCCTAAAAATCGGCAATCAATATTGGACTTGTAACATACCACTTCAAAAATGCATATCAAACCCTACTAATACCTCCACAATACTCGGTTTCAAGGATTCCATATACGTTTTCGAAGGGGTTTGTGTAAGGCCCCGCTCCCGGGCACCTTACGGTTGGTCGTTCATCGCACATAAAACATACATTTGGTATATATTTATAAACATCTTAAATAACATTGCAGCGGAAACATTCAAAAGATACATTTCATTTCATCATAAAAGCTTGTACAAAAGATTACATCGTTACTGATTACAAAATGGTCATATACAGTGACCTCTAATATAGAAAAAAAATATTAAAATATATTTTTTCATCATAAAGAAGATTCCTTAAGTAATCCCGTTTATCGGAATCCTAAAGGAATCTTGCACTTGCATGCAACATAATGTGTTGCGTGCATTATGGGCCCACAACACATTGCGTGGCAGCATTATCAAAGGAGAATGTCATCCCCTACGAGCTGAGTAGTCGCCTCGTGCCATCCCCAGCAACACTACCTGCCAACTGGAAACACATAAAAGTCAGCGTTGCTGAGTGAGTTCTAGTTTCATAATAAACATACTTTATTCACATTATAAACCATTCCTTTCTTTCACATGATCATACATCATATGTACACATAGATAATATTCTTTATTATCTTCATCGTTCCTTTCTTTCACATGATCATACATTATACGTACACATAGATAATATTCTTTATTATCTTCATCATTCGTTTTACATCATCTTCTTTCAGTTCTCATATGGATCCTGTCAGGCTTTACCCACTTCATAGCACTTGACTATGATTACTGTGGTCGAATGACAAGGATCCCGTTCATCTTTGCTTGCACATTGAATACGTTTTGTACCACTACCATATGCTATACCCAGATCAGTCTTAGCTACTGGGCCGTGAGTCAATAGAGCGTATGCCACAGTACTAGTAGGTAAGTGGTAGAGGTACCATGACCAGGGTCAATCACAAAGAAGGACCCATTACCTTAATTCAATGCTTGCAAGACTTAGTTCGTTCATTCATTAATGCATGTATTCATCATCATATCTCCTTTTCATTCATTCATTAATACATGCATTCATCATCATGTTCCTCTTTCATTATCTTTCGCTTTACATTACATAATACTTCATTCATTCATTTCCATAATTCGTAAAGTTTTCGGAAAGATAAACATACATAATCATAAGGAACATACACATAACATTCATTCATCATCATATAAAGCATCACACATATATGGTTTACCATAGGTATACCCATGCAACATCATCATCATCATCATGCCTATGTCACTTGTTTACCCAAATAAATCAGATCTTACTACGCTTAATCCGTATTTCTCACCCTGCTTCATCCGCATTAGTCTGACCATCCGCATTGGTCAATACGGATGAAGAACGCCTTATCCGCATTTCATGATTCTACCCGCATTAGCCCATGCGGGTGAGGAAATGCCTTAGCCGTATACTTGACTCATTCGCATTAGTCAATGCGGTTAACCAATGCCTTAACCGCATTTCCTTAGTCATCCGCATTTATTCAAGGCGGGTGAGATGCCTTGGCCACCTTTCCTGATTCGTCCGCATTAGGTTAATGCGGTTGAGCAAGATGCCTTGTCCGCATTTCCTTAGTCATCCGCATTTGTTAATGCAGGTAGACTGCCTTAACCGCATTTCGTTTGGTCATCCGCATTGGCTAATGCGGTTGACTACCTTAGTCACCTTTGCTTCGGCAGCCCGCATTTGGACAATGCGGTTGATCGTGACTACCTGCAACTTAACCTGTACCATTCTCATACCTCATTCATCATCTTAACATACATTAGCACTGATTTATCATATCAGCTACTTAGAACAAACTAGACATCATGCATATCATAAGAATGACTTCTAAAACATACATCAGCAGTACGTATACGAACTGCACGCAGAAATTCATCTATCTGTCCTAGAAATCTTACATGCATTAGGCATAGCAGTCCAAGCGGACCATACACACAATCATACTCGTACATACAAACACAGGCTGAGCGCTCACGGCTCGAAAACAGTTTCACTATGTGTTCCAGCCCCAAAATCGTTCAAAAATGCGTAAAAGGAGGGGTCTTAGAACTCACATTGTGTTGCTGAGTATGGCTTCTTCAAAACCCGTCACCGTGAAACCTTGTACCTCGAATCCGCCCTCTTCTTCTTCTTGTTCTTTCTTCAAATTCCCGTGGTCTGCTCTTTCTCTCTCTAGAACACTTCGAAGGTTTGGGGTTGTGAGAAAAAGTGTGGGCAATCATCCCTATGTATATCAGATATTTACTTTTCTTTGTACTTTTTACACAACACCCCCTCCACTTTGTCTTTCTTTTCCTTTCCTTCCAAAATTCTTTCTTTCCTTTTCTTCTTATTATTTCTCTTTGTCTAATCAAAATTTCGGGTGTTGCAAGTCCACCCCCCTTATAAAGGTTTCGTCCCCGAAACCTGTTATTCCTCGAACAGACGTGGGTAATGTTGCATCATCTCTTTCTCAGTCTCCCACGTAGACTCAGATCCCTTTCTGTGCTTCCACTGTACTCGCACCAGGGGAACCGTTTTATTTCGCAACCGCTTCTCTTTTCTGTCAATGATTGCCACTGGTTGCTCCACATAATTGAGCCGTTCATCCACTTCGATATCTCCCAGCGGAACAATCATATTTTCATCGGCCAAACACTTTCTCAGATGAGATAAGTGGAAGGTAGGGTGAATTCCACTTAGCTCATCTGGCAACTCCAATCTATAGGCCACCTCTCCTACTCGAGCAATGATTCGGAAAGGGCCTATGTACCGCGGACTCAACTTGCCCCGCTTTCGGAACCGAATGATTCCTTTCCAAGGCGAGACCTTTAACATAACCCGGTCACCCACCTGGAACTCAATCGGTCTGCGTCGTTTATCGGCATACGACTTCTGTCTGTCTTTGGCTGCCTTCATGTAGGCCTTGATCCTTTCAAGCTTTTCAGTCGTAGCCTCGATCACCTGGACGCTTCCCAATTCCTTTTGACCAATATCACCCCAACATACGGGTGTCCTGCATCTCCTACCGTATAGCATCTCATAAGGTGGCATACCAATACTGGCATGATAGCTGTTGTTGTACGAGAATTCAGCTAACGGTAGATGGTCATCCCAACTTCCCCCAAAGTCAATCACACATGCCCGGAGCATGTCTTCTAACGTCTGAATGGTCCTTTCCGACTGACAATCAGTTTGGGGATGATAAGCCGTACTGATATGTAACCTCGTCCCCATAGCATCGTGGAATTTCTTCCAGAATTTGGATGTAAACCGGGTGTCACGATCTGACACAATTGACACCGGTACACCATGACGAGTCATAATCTCTTTGATGAAAAGATCGGCCAACCTCTCGGATGAGTATGTCTCGCGTATCGGTAGGAAGTGAGCACTCTTCGTCAGACGATCAACAATCACCCATATGGCATCATACCCTTTCGGAGTACGCGGTAGTTTCGTAATGAAATCCATGGTGATATGCTCCCACTTCCATTCCGGTATATCCAAAGGTTGAATCTTCCCATACGACTTCTGATGTTCTGCCTTTACTTGCAAACAAGTGAGACATTTACTCACATACTCCACCATATCACGCTTCATACCCGACCACCAGTAATCCTTCTTCATGTCTTGGTACATCTTGGTAGCACCGGGATGAATGGAGTATCGAGTTTTGTGGGCTTCGTCCATAATCTTCATTCGTAGATCCCCAAAACGAGGAATCCACATTCGCCAAAATCGAGTCTTGACACCAAACGTGTTTTCACCCAGTTCCGTGACCAGACCTCTCATTCGTTCTGAGTTAAGATGATCTTCCTTCAGTGCCTCATCTTGAAACTCTTTGACTTGCTTCATCATATCCGAGGTCATAATCAGTTGGTATGCCTTCACCCGTATCGGCTCGGGCCTCTCCTTTCGGCTAAGGGCATCAGCCACCACGTTGGCCTTGCCCGGATGGTAATGGATCTCACAATCATAGTCTTTTATTAGCTCCAACCATCGCCTCTGCCTCATATTTAAATCTTTTTGCTCGAAGAAGTACTTCAAGCTCTTGTGGTCTGTGAAGATGATGCACTTCGTTCCGTAGAGGTAGTGTAACACCCGGACCCCCAAAGTGTCCGTTTAAGTTAAATAAACATGCGGAATTTGGTCCCAGAAAATTTCATTAACATTTAACTCCCAAAATATGTGTTTCGTGTCAACCGACACTCAAAAATGAAGTTTAACAATCCATTTACATACACACGTGATAGGAAGTTTCAAAATAATGTTAACGCGTTAATTCTACAAAAGAAACGCGTATGCAAGTCCCGTTCGATCCTTGTATGCCCTAGCGATCACTTTAGCCTTCCGGTCCCGTAACACCTGAAAACACACGTTTAGACATCCATTAGTTCATAAGAACTAAGTAAGTACATTCTAACATTCATTTCGGGTCTTTACGGGGGTTTAAACGGACTCGGAACGCGTTAAAACGATAATCGACAAAAATTTGGAACTGGCCCCCACCGTAACTTACGGTGGGTACCGTAAGTTACGGTGGCCTCAGTTTTGGTACGGTGGTAACACACTGGCTTACGATAGCCCATTTCACCCAGGGACCTACCGTAACTTACGGTACCACCGTAAGCTACGGTGGACCCTGCAGCATAGTCATTATTTTTGACCTGTTAAGGGTCGTTTCGCGTTCCCGAACCACCCCTTTCGATCCCGATTGTTCCAAACACCAGGAAATAACATATTTTATCATATACGTGATTCCCATGGATTTTCAACGAGTCTAACCCGACTCTTGGCAATATACCAAAATTTTTCTATTTGTTTGGTATTTAATTCCTTAATTAACCCATTTATGGTTCGTTTGTTCTTTAGAGTTCCCGACCGTTCCGACAATCATGGAACCAGTCTATTATAACATATTACATATGTTTGGTGAGTTCTTAGACCCAACCCATCCCATTTGCTTATCATAACGCAAATTTTCCTTTTCATACCGAATTTGCCCATTATAGGGTCAAATCCCATTTTAATGAGCGGTTTGCCATTCTTTCGCGAATGACCGCTTTCCTCGGCGTTACCCAACGTCCACACACGTTGCAAATCGTAGGGATAACCCTTTACCCTAGTGTTCACACACGATGTGAATCACTTTAATCCGGGTTTGTCCTTTCTTCCCATTTCCATGGGACGGTCACGCACGTCATGACTCGTTCTGTTCCACAACCATGTGGTATAACACTAAAGTGTTATTTTCCTTTATGTTCACGCATGTCGTGAATCATTTGTCATAGAAGCTCACATACAGTGCAAGTCAACTATTTATCCCTTTTAAACGTGGTTTTTATTTTGTTTGAGCTTATGAGCACATGGTCACACACATTGTGACTCATGCCTTTACCTTGTTATGCTCAATTTAAAGAATGTCTTACCTTGAGTCCGGAAGGTTTAAGTGGTCAATCAAACGTGTTCCTTGCCGGTTCCCTTGGATCCGCTTGCCACACCACTTCCTATTACCATTTTAAGGACCCATTTAACTCATAACATTCATTTAATCACACATATGGTCTATTTGACCATTTATCACCTTTAACCTACAATCTAGGCTTTCACATTGCACATTTCTTGCAATTAAGTAGTTCATTCATGTTTTTCATCTCATTGGAGCATTTAATCAAACACCTTATGTGCATAACTTAACATATTGGTTATTTACTAGCTTTTAAACATCATCAAGCTAGTTTTACACCCAAATCACATAACACACATGTTATTCATCAATTTTCAACCAAATGTTATGCACATAATCACATTTCTACAAGAATGAACATGGATTCTACAACTAGCAACTAGTTTACATGAAGAATCCTTAGTTTAACCTTCTAGTAACTAAACCCATTTCCATGGTTCATGTAAATCTTCAATTAAGGAGAAATTACACATCTAGTTACCATAATACACACATGCACATGATCATCTAGCACTATAACACTAGGGTTTCATGTTTAAACCACCAATTTCTACACCCATCATGTGGGTGGCGATTTTACCACCTCAAGAACATCAAATAACACTTACTTGTAGCTCTTGATAAGATGAAGAATGATTTCTAGGGCTCAATTTCGGATCTTGCACTTGAATCACCAACAATTTGAGCAATGAGATGACCAAAACCCTTTTCCTCTTCTTCTCTTGTGTGTGTGAACGTGAATGAGCAACAATGCTCACCAAATGTATGGCAAACCATACTTATCCATATTTAGGTTTCATCAATTGGCAAGATCCACCCCTCTAGTATCATTTTTCATTTTTTCCACCACTATTAACTAACTAGCAAATTTTCTAGTTAAGTCTTAAATATTTAACCCTTAACATATTTTACAATATTAGGTTTTAACACATGATACATTAATCGTATCTTAATCACATATTACGAAATTCGGGTCGTTACAAGTCTCCCCCTCTAAAGAGAGTTTCGTCCCCGAAACTATGCATACTAATCAAATAGATGAGGATAAAACTCCTCATTTCATCTTCCGATTCCCAAGTGGCATCGGATCCCTTACGATTCTTCCATTGCACCTTCACCTGATTGAGTGTCTTATTTCTCAGTTGCTTGACCTTTCTATCCAAGATAGCCACCGGCTTCTCGATATAGTTCAATCTGTCATCAACTTCCAAATCCTCGTACGGGACATAGGCCGACTCGTCAGCCAAACACTTCCTCAAGTAAGATACATGGAACGTGTCGTGAATTCCTTGAAGCTCTTCCGGCAATTCCAACCGGTACGCAACTTTACCCACACGTGCGATGATTTTAAATGGCCCGATAAACCTCGGACTCAACTTTCCCCGTTTCCGGAATCGTATAATACCCTTCCATGGGGAAACCTTTAACAAAACCAAATCTCCCACCTCAAACTCGATGGGTCGTCTACGCTTATCCGCGTAAGCTTTCTGACGGTCTTGCGCCGCCTTCATGCGAGCACGGATTTGCTTAATCTTTTCATCCGTATTCATTATCGTATCGTGGCCCGCGAGTTCCCGCGGACCAATTTCTCCCCAACAAATGGGAGTTCGGCATTTTCTTCCATATAAAGCTTCATACGGAGGCATCTCGATGGTGGAGTGGTAGCTATTATTGTAAGAAAATTCCGCCAAAGGCAAATACTCATCCCAACTACCCCCAAAGTCAAGAACACACGCTCGTAGCATATCTTCTAATGTTTGAATGGTTCTTTCACTTTGTCCGTCGGTTTGGGGATGGTATGACGTGCTTAGCAATAGCTTTGTCCCCATCTCCGCTTGAAATTTCCTCCAAAACTTGGAAGTAAACCGTGTGTCTCTATCGGACACAATCGACACGGGCACCCCGTGTCGTGACACTATTTCGTTCACGTAAACCTCCGCCATTTTCTCCGAATTGTAAGTCTCACGAATAGGAAGGAAATGAGCGCTCTTGGTCAATCGATCGACAACAACCCATATCGCATCGTACCCTTTCTTCGTTCTTGGAAGTTTAGTAATCAAATCCATTGTTATCTTTTCCCATTTCCATTCCGGAATATCCAACGGTTGCAATTCACCATGAGGTTTTTGATGTTCCGCCTTCACTTGCAAACAAGTTAAGCATTTCTCCACGTATTTGACAATATCGCGTTTCATGCCCGGCCACCAATAGTTAACCCGAAGGTCTCTATACATCTTAGTCGCTCTCGGGTGAATTGAATACTTGGATTTATGGGCTTCATCCAATAGATCATTCTTCAAGGTACAAGTAGGTGGTATCCAAACCCGGCCCCATCTTGTTTTCAATCCTTGACTATCATCTTCCAAGTTTTGAGTTTGACCTTTGATTCGATTTTTCTTCAAATTTTTTTCCTTTAGCGCTTCAGTTTGTGCTTCCTTGATTCGTTCAACCACTTCGGATATAACGGTTATCTTCATTGCGGTTATTTTGATAGGAGTATGATCCTCCTTTCGACTCAAGGCGTCAGCCACGACATTGGCCTTTCCCGGATGATATAGGATTTCACAATCATAATCCTTTAGCAATTCCATCCACCGCCTTTGTCTCATGTTTAACTCCTTTTGCGTAAGGAAGTACTTTAAACTCTTATGGTCCGTGTAAATCGTACACTTTACACCATATAGATAATGCCTCCAAATCTTTAACGCGAACACCACCGCGGCTAGTTCAAGATCATGGGTTGGGTAGTTCCTTTCATGCACTTTCAGTTGTCTCGAGGCATAAGCAATCACCTTGCCCCTTTGCATTAGAACACAACCCAAACCGGAGTAGGAAGCATCCGAGTATACCACAAAATCGTCGATTCCCTCGGGTAAAGACAAAACCGGAGCTTGAGTCAATTTCGACTTTAACTCTTGAAAGGCTTTCTCTTGCTCTTCACCCCATAGGAACTTCACCTCTTTCTTGGTAAGCTTGGTTAAAGGAGAAGCAATCTTAGCAAAGTCTTGAATGAATCTCCGATAATATCCGGCTAACCCAAGAAAGCTTCTAATCTTTGTGGGAGTCTTGGGTGGACTCCATTTGGTCACCGCGTGAATCTTTGTGGGGTCTACGTGTATACCCTCCGAGTTTACCACATGACCCAAGAATTGTACCTCTCGCAACCAAAAGGCACACTTGGAGAATTTTGCGAACAATTTCTCCCGACGAAGCGTTTCGAGAACTTCACGCAAGTGACAAGCATGATCACCTTCATTTTTAGAATAAATAAGGATATCATCTATGAATACAATCACAGATCGGTCTAACATGGGTCGGCACACCCTATTCATCAAATCCATGAATGCCGCCGGGGCGTTTGTCAACCCGAAAGACATCACAAGGAACTCATAATGCCCGTATCTAGTACGAAATGCCGTCTTGGGGATGTCTTCTTCCCTTACCTTCAACTGATGATAACCCGACCGTAAGTCGATTTTCGAAAACCACGATGCACCTTGCAACTGATCGAATAGGTCATCAATCCTAGGCAATGGGTAACGGTTCTTAACCGTCACCTTGTTCAACTCTCTATAGTCGATACACATCCGAAGACTTCCATCCTTCTTTTTCACGAAAAGAACCGGTGCTCCCCATGGCGAAGTACTCGGTCGTATGAACCCCTTGTCTAAAAGATCTTGCAATTGTGTCATTAACTCTTGGAGCTCCGAGGGCGCCAAACGATAGGGAGCCTTTGCAATGGGTTTAGCTCCCGGGGTTAGGTCGATTCGAAACTCGACCTCCCGTTCCGGTGGGACTCCCGGCAAATCCTCCGGAAAGACATCTGGAAAATCCCGAACAACCGGAATATCTTCCAACACTTGAACTTTCGTTTCCGTGTCTATTACATAGGCTAAGAACGATTGTCCTCCATGGCGCATGTATTTCATTGCTTTAACCAAAGAATATAAAGCTACGCCACCGCGTTTGGCACCTTGGATTATTACCTCATAACCACTCGGAGATATCAATTGGATGCACTTGCGATTGCAAACTATATTGGCGTGGTACATGGAAAGCCAATCCATACCAATTACTACATCAAACTCCCCGAGTGTCATGGGTATTAAGTCGACCGAATAATCCTCACCTTCGATGGTAAGTATGCAATTTCGATAAACGTTGAACGCTAAGAACGTTTTTTAATCCGCTACCTCAATCTCTAAAGGACTAGGTAAGTTGTCTAACACCATGGAAAAATGACTCGCAAATTTAACCGAAACAAACGATCTATTAGCACCCGAGTCAAATAGCACATAAGCAGGTAGTGAGTTGATGAGAAAGGTACCCGTCACAACGTCGGCTATAGATTTGGCTTCTTCCGCCGTAATCAAGAAAGTTCTCGCCTTAGCTTTTCCTCCATCACCCTTTTTCCCCGAACCTTGAGCAACCGAGGATTGACTTGTGCCATCCTTCTTTAGTTCCGGACATTCGCTCTTTTTGTGGCCCGGTTTGTAACAGTTGTAGCACACACTTAACGGGCTTGTGCATTGAGATGTCGAATGACCCGACTTTCCACACTTGAAGCAATTTTTAGATTCGTATCTACAAACTCCCCCATGTTTCTTTTTACAAATCTTGCAATGTTTGGAGTCTTTGTCATTCCCAGACTTGTTTGATGAAGATGAAATCTTGGCTTTCTTAGACGAACCCGTCTCCGTTTCAGCCGCACGCTTCTCCCCACGATCAACTTGCCTTTTCAATTCCGCTTCTCGATCCCTAGCACAATCGATAAGCTCTGCTAGAGTTTCACATTTGGACGGTGTAAGAAACTCTCGATACTTGGCACTCAACATGCCATAGTAGTGGTTAATCCACATCCTTTCATCCTGGAGCAACTGTGGGCAAAACTTGGCTTTGTCGTAGAAGATGGCCGTGATGGTATCAATACTTTCATCTTTTTGTCGTAACTGTAGGAATTCTTCTGCTATTCTGTTGATAGCGGCTTGTGGGCAAAACCGCTTTGTGAACAACTTCTTAAATTCTTCCCAAGTCATACTTTTGATACCTTCCCGCCCCTTCTCATCCCGTTGCAATTCCCACCAGTCTTTAGCTCGTTCCCGGAGTTGGCTTGCAGCAAACCTCACTTCATCAGATTCCTCACAGTGTGAGGTTTCAAAGGCACTTTCCATATCTTTGATCCACCTTTGACTAAGTAGTGGATCGACCTCACCCTTGAACGTTGTAGGGTTGCATGCAACAAACTCCTTATAGGTCACTTTCTTTGTTGGCCTTTCGGTTTCTTTGTCGGCCTTCAGAGCCACAAACTCTTGTTGAATGAGATCCCGTAGATCTTTGCGTACATCCTCGATGTAGCCCGGCAATAAAGCCTCAAAAGCCTTGCCAACTTCCTCCTTAATCATTTCCCGTGTTGCATCATCGGGATGGGCCTCATGATTCTCTATATTGATCACGTGATCGTTACCAGCCATGACTTAAGACTGTGACAATTAAACTTTACGTTAGTACCATGTACGTAATCTATAGCATATACACCGATGCTTATGATTCTACTATCACTAGGGCCTAACCCTATTCACACAATACCCATTTCCATCCTTAAGTTTAAAACAACATCCCTAAGAACCCATTCGCGTGCCTTTGATTGTTGTTAGACTGGCCAGGCCTAGCAACAAGCTCACCACACGGATGCCTTCTTAGTTCCTTTATTCCAAACTTAAGTCAAGAAGCTAGGTTCAATCAGTTCATATGGTACATATCATACATATATCATACATATATCATACATGTGTCAAGCTTGTTACGTTTATAAACGGCACACTAACCTTGTACCTTTAGGCTCAGTGATCGGCTTCTTGGATCGAACGTTTGCATTTCTCATATCTAGAGCTCAAAAGTTTGAGTCCAAGTGTTCGCGACGCACTTGAATCCCTCAAACCGTTGGCTCTGATACCAACTTGTAACACCCGGACCCCCAAAGTGTCCGTTTAAGTTAAATAAACATGCGGAATTTGGTCCCAGAAAATTTCATTAACATTTAACTCCCAAAATATGTGTTTCGTGTCAACCGACACTCAAAAATGAAGTTTAACAATCCATTTACATACACACGTGATAGGAAGTTTCAAAATAATGTTAACGCGTTAATTCTACAAAAGAAACGCGTATGCAAGTCCCGTTCGATCCTTGTATGCCCTAGCGATCACTTTAGCCTTCCGGTCCCGTAACACCTGAAAACACACGTTTAGACATCCATTAGTTCATAAGAACTAAGTAAGTACATTCTGAAATTCATTTCGGGTCTTTACGGGGGTTTAAACGGACTCGGAACGCGTTAAAACGATAAACGACAAAAATTTGGAACTGGCCCCCACCGTAACTTACGGTGGGTACCGTAAGTTACGGTGGCCTCAGTTTTGGTACGGTGGTAACACACTGGCTTACGATAGCCCATTTCACCCAGGGACCTACCGTAACTTACGGTACCACCGTAAGCTACGGTGGACCCTGCAGCATAGTCATTATTTTTGACCCGTTAAGGGTCGTTTCGCGTTCCCGAACCACCCCTTTCGATCCCGATTGTTCCAAACACCAGGAAATAACATATTTTATCATATACGTGATTCCCATGGATTTTCAACGAGTCTAACCCGACTCTTGGCAATATACCAAAATTTTTCTATTTGTTTGGTATTTAATTCCTTAATTAACCCATTTATGGTTCGTTTGTTCTTTAGAGTTTCCGACCGTTCCGACAATCATGGAACCAGTCTATTATAACATATTACATATGTTTGGTGAGTTCTTAGACCCAACCCATCCCATTTGCTTATCATAACGCAAATTTTCCTTTTCATACCGAATTTGCCCATTATAGGGTCAAATCCCATTTTAATGAGCGGTTTGCCATTCTTTCGCGAATGACCGCTTTCCTCGGCGTTACCCAACGTCCACACACGTTGCAAATCGTAGGGATAACCCTTTACCCTAGTGTTCACACACGATGTGAATCACTTTAATCCGGGTTTGTCCTTTCTTCCCATTTCCATGGGACGGTCACGCACGTCATGACTCGTTCTGTTCCACAACCATGTGGTATAACACTAAAGTGTTATTTTCCTTTATGTTCACGCACGTCGTGAATCATTTGTCATAGAAGCTCACATACAGTGCAAGTCAACTATTTATCCCTTTTAAACGTGGTTTTTATTTTGTTTGAGCTTATGAGCACATGGTCACACACATTGTGACTCATGCCTTTACCTTGTTATGCTCAATTTAAAGAATGTCTTACCTTGAGTCCGGAAGGTTTAAGTGGTCAATCAAACGTGTTCCTTGCCGGTTCCCTTGGATCCGCTTGCCACACCACTTCCTATTACCATTTTAAGGACCCATTTAACTCATAACATTCATTTAATCACACATATGGTCTATTTGACCATTTATCACCTTTAACCTACAATCTAGGCTTTCACATTGCACATTTCTTGCAATTAAGTAGTTCATTCATGTTTTTCATCTCATTGGAGCATTTAATCAAACACCTTATGTGCATAACTTAACATATTGGTTATTTACTAGCTTTTAAACATCATCAAGCTAGTTTTACACCCAAATCACATAACACACATGTTATTCATCAATTTTCAACCAAATGTTATGCACATAATCACATTTCTACAAGAATGAACATGGATTCTACAACTAGCAACTAGTTTACATGAAGAATCCTTAGTTTAACCTTCTAGTAACTAAACCCATTTCCATGGTTCATGTAAATCTTCAATTAAGGAGAAATTACACATCTAGTTACCATAATACACACATGCACATGATCATCTAGCACTATAACACTAGGGTTTCATGTTTAAACCACCAATTTCTACACCCATCATGTGGGTGGCGATTTTACCACCTCAAGAACATCAAATAACACTTACTTGTAGCTCTTGATAAGATGAAGAATGATTTCTAGGGCTCAATTTCGGATCTTGCACTTGAATCACCAACAATTTGAGCAATGAGATGACCAAAACCCTTTTCCTCTTCTTCTCTTGTGTGTGTGAACGTGAATGAGCAACAATGCTCACCAAATGTATGGCAAACCATACTTATCCATATTTAGGTTTCATCAATTGGCAAGATCCACCCCTCTAGTATCATTTTTCATTTTTTCCACCACTATTAACTAACTAGCAAATTTTCTAGTTAAGTCTTAAATATTTAACCCTTAACATATTTTACAATATTAGGTTTTAACACATGATACATTAATCGTATCTTAATCACATATTACGAAATTCGGGTCGTTACAGGTAGTGCCTCCACATCTTTAACGCAAAAACCACCGTTGCTAGCTCCAAATCATGAGTAGGATAATTAACCTCATGAACTTTCAGCTGTCGGGACGCATAGGCTATCACCTTTCCCCTTTGCATTAATACGCACCCCAACCCCGAGTAGGAAGCATCAGAATAAACCACCAAGTCATCGCTTCCATCGGGTAATGCCAACACTGGAGCTTGGGTCAACCTCGTCTTCAATTCTTCAAACGCCTTTTCCTGAGCCTGACCCCATGCAAACTTCACATCCTTCCGAGTCAACTTGGTCAGTGGAGAAGCAATCTTGGAGAAGTCTTGAATGAATCTTCTGTAGTAGCTCGCCAAACCCAAGAAACTACGGATCTCGGATGGCGTCCTTGGAGACTTCCATTGCATTACTGCTTCCACCTTTGCCGGATCGACCATAATTCCCTCCGGATTAACCACGTGACCCAAAAATTGAACCTCGCGCAACCAGAATGCGCACTTGGAGAACTTGGCGTACAATTTCTCCCTTCTCAACGTCTCTAATACTTCTCGAATGTGACCGGCATGCTCTATTTCGCTTCTTGAATAAATCAGGATATCGTCAATAAATACAATCACTGATTTATCCAACATCGGCCGACACACCCGGTTCATCAAATCCATAAAAGCAGCCGGCGCATTGGTTAAACCAAAAGACATGACAAGAAACTCGTAATGACCATAGCGCGTACGAAAGGCTGTTTTAGGGATGTCTTGTTCCTTCACTTTCAGCTGATGGTAGCTCGATCGAAGATCTATTCGTGAAAACCAACTGGCACCTTGAAGTTGATCAAACAGGTCATCGATTCTTGGCAAGGGGTACCTATTTTTCACCGTCGACTTGTTCAGCTCACGGTAGTCGATGCACATCCTCATACTACCGTCTTTCTTCTTCACAAACAGAACCGGAGCACCCCAAGGTGAGATACTCGGTCTAATGAACCCCTTATCCAACAGCTCTTGCAACTGCTCCATCAACTCTTTCATTTCCGTCGGAGCCAATCGGTATGGTGCTTTGGCAACAGGTTGAGCACCCGGTATCAGGTCAATCTGAAACTCGATCTCTCGGTCAGGTGGCAATCCCGATAAGTCTTTCGGGAACACGTCTGGAAAATCACACACCACCGGAACATCGGATAGTTGTGGTGTTGGCGTTTCTACATCCTTTACATAACATAAGTAGGCGCTGCACCCTCGCCTCATGCATTTTCCCGCCACAGCCATTGAGATCACCTTCGGAATCGTAGTAACCCGATCACCATAAACTGTCACTGAACCACCGCCGGGCGCTGTCAATTGAATCATCTTCTTGCGACACACGATGTTCGCCTCAAAGTCCGCCAACCAATCCATCCCAAGCACCAAATCGAAACCACCTAAAGTCATGGCAAAGGGTCTAACCGGAAATTTATGGCCCTCTAATTCAACATCACAACCCTCTATCACCTCAGAGATCCTAGTAGACTTACCTATGGCAGTTTCTACATCAAAGGGCACATCAACACGTCTACTACTAACAGGCAGCTTAGTACAGAAGGCAGCAGAAATAAAACTCCTACTGGCACCCGAATCAAATAATACAGAGGCTAGAGTTTGGTTCACCAGAAACGTACCGGACACAACATCAGGGTCCGTCCTGGCCTCCTCCTGCGTCATCGTGAATGCCCTGGCCTTTGCCCTTGGTTCTTCACCTCCCGTCTCCTTCACCCCTGAACCCTCAGCCCTCAGCTTCTTGCAGTCTCTGCTCATATTACCACTTTCCCCACAGTTAAAACATTTGCCTACCCGGTAATCCTTTGACATATGCCCTACCTTTCCGCATCTGAAACAGATGTTCGATCCCCACTTGCACTCCCCCGAGTGCTCCCTTCCACACTGGCCACACTTCCTCAACCCTGCTCCTGATACGACCACACGGCGGTCATCCACCCTCGTCTTCTTGTTACTTGTCGAAGTATCACCTCGACCAAACCTCTTCCCCTGCCAATTTCTCTCACCACCTCCCTTCTTACTAACCTCAGCTTTCACCACCACAGCCCGTTCATCATATAATCTCCCAGCCAAATCCACTGCCGACCTAAAGGTACTCGGTCGAGCAGTAATCAAATGCCTGCGGATGTCAGTTGGCAGCCCCTGAATATACCGGTTGATCTTTCGAGACACCGGCGTCACCTGATCCGGCATCAACCGCGCCATTTCATTGAACTTGGTGGTGTATTGTTGGTGGGTCATCGTCCCCGCCTCCAACTGCAGGAACTCTCTCTTAACTTTGTCCATTTCCCGACGAGGACTGAACTCCTCGATCACCATTCTTTTTAACTCAGCCCACTTCATCTTCCCTATGGCCCTGCTACCCTCGGCCTGGACTATATTGTCCCACCAGCACAAAGCCGACCCCGTGAAAGAGTGGGTAGCAAACTTCACCTTCTTGTCCTCCTGGCAATCACTAATATCGAGGACAGCCTCCATTTCTCTCACCCACTGGTGAGCATCAACAGCAGTGCCCGAACCGTCAAAAGTAGGGGGCTTGCTCCTCATAAATGCCCCGTAATTACAGCCTCGTGCTTGCTCCTGCACAGGCTCCTCTTCCTCTTCTTCTTCATTATCAGAAATAACCGTTCCCGCCCCTGATTGTTCTTGTCTTCCCGAGGACCTGTTCCTCTCTTTTCTTTCACCTTCCCGGACAACCTTAATTACTTCGGTCACCACAGACGGTAAGATCGTCTGCATAACCTGATGTACCTCTTCAACCACTGCTTCTTTTACCGAGGCTCTCAAATTGGCGCTCTCGTCTACCACCTCCTGATGAGGGGTCTCAGTTTCCTCATGAACCACTTCCTCTACCCTAGGTCTCCCTCTCGTGACACGCGGTTCAGCACCACGTCCACCACCACGTGAAACTTTAGATGATCTACCACCGATCATCTCCTACCACACTGAAAGATTCAAACACCAACACAGTCATTCAAGGAAATAGCTCAGTTTATGTCAAGTATGGTAAGTCCGTAATTACAGTGGTCAGCTGTGATTAGCCACTTACTCTACTCTTCGCACCCGGAGCATCACCCGTCCTGACTACATTAGTATCTAAATCTAACAGTACACATAAATCACATCACATGCGCACATAATACCAGTTAATCTTTAAGAAAGTACCTGATGGCACGCAACTACTCAGATGGCATTCTCTTCCTTTCTGTCCCGTTTTTCAGTTTAAGATTAGGTTTATTTTGAAAATTTACCCATTTCACTTAAACTTTGGCTCTGATACCAACTTGTAAGGCCCCGCTCCCGGGCACCTTATGGTTGGTCGTTCATCGCACATAAAACATACATTTGGCATATATTTATAAACATCTTAAATAACATTGCAGCGGAAACATTCAAAAGATACATTTCATTTCATCATAAAAGCTTGTACAAAAGATTACATCGTTACTGATTACAAAATGATCATATACAGTGACCTCTAATATAGAAAAAAAATATATTAAAATATATTTTTCATCATAAAGAAGATTCCTTAAGTAATCCCGTTTATCGGAATCCTAAAGGAATCTTGCACTTGCATGCAACATAATGTGTTGCGTGCATTATGGGCCCACAACACATTGCGTGGCAGCATTATCAAAAAAAGAATGTCATCCCCTACGAGCTGAGTAGTCGCCTCGTGCCATCCCCAGTAACACTACCTGCCAACTGGAAACACATAAAAGTTAGCGTTGCTGAGTGAGTTCTAGTTTTATAATAAACATACTTTATTTACATTATAAACCATTCCTTTCTTTCACATGATCATACATCATATGTACACATAGATAATATTCTTTATTATCTTCATCATTCCTTTCTTTCACATGATCATACATTATACGTACACATAGATAATATTCTTTATTATCTTTATCATTCGTTTTACATCATCATCTTTCAGTTCTCATATGGATCCTGTCAGGCTTTACCCACTTCATAGCACTTGACTATGATTACTGTGGTCGAATGACAAGGATCCTGTTCATCTTTGCTTGCACATTGAATACGTTTTGTACCACTACCATATGCTATACCCCGATCAGTCTTAGCTACTGGGCCGTGAGTCAATAGAGCGTATGCCACAGTACTAGTAGGTAAGCGGTAGAGGTACCATGACCAGGGTCAATCACAAAGAAGGACCCATTACCTTAATTCAATGCTTGCAAGACTTAGTTCGTTCATTCATTAATGCATGTATTCATCATCATATCTCCTTTTCATTCATTCATTAATACATGCATTCATCATCATGTTCCTCTTTCATTATCTTTCGCTTTACATTACATAATACTTCATTTATTCATTTTCATAATTCGTAAAGTTTTCGGAAAGATAAACATACATAATCATAAGGAACATACACATAACATTCATTCATTCATCATATAAAGCATCACACATATATGGTTTACCATAGGTATACCCATGCAACATCATCATCATCATCATCATGCCTATGTCACTTGTTTACCCAAATAAATCAGATCTTATTACGCTTAATCTGCATTTCTCACCCTGCTTCATCCGCATTAGTCTGACCATCCGCATTGGTCAATACGGATGAAGAACGCCTTATCCGCATTTCATGATTCTACCCGCATTAGCCCATGCGGGTGAGGAAATGCCTTAGCCGTATACTTGACTCATTCGCATTAGTCAATGCGGTTAACCAATGCCTTAACCGCATTTCCTTAGTCATCCGCATTTATTCAAGGCGGGTGAGATGCCTTGGCCACCTTTCCTGATTCGTCCGCATTAGGTTAATGCGGTTGAGCAAGATGCCTTGTCCGCATTTCCTTAGTCATCCGCATTTGTTAATGCAGGTAGACTGCCTTAACCGCATTTCGTTTGGTCATCCGCATTGGCTAATGCGGTTGACTACCTTAGTCACCTTTGCTTCGGCAGCCCGCATTTGGACAATGCGGTTGATCGTGACTACCTGCAACTTAACCTGTACCATTCTCATACCTCATTCATCATCTTAACATACATTAGCACTGATTTATCATATCAGCTACTTAGAACAAACTAGACATCATGCATATCATAAGAATGACTTCTAAAACATACATCAGCAGTACGTATACGAACTGCACGCAGAAATTCATCTATCTGTCCTAGAAATCTTACATGCATTAGGCATAGCAGTCCAAGCGGACCATACACACAATCATACTCGTACATACAAACACAGGTTGAGCGCTCACGGCTCGAAAACAGTTTCACTATGTGTTCCAGCCCCAAAATCGTTCAAAAATGCGTAAAAGGAGGGGTCTTAGAACTCACATTGTGTTGCTGAGTATGGCTTCTTCAAAACCCGTCGCCGTGAAACCTTGTACCTCGAATCCGCCCTCTTCTTCTTCTTGTTCTTTCTTCAAATTCCCGTGGTCTGCTCTTTCTCTCTCTAGAACACTTCGAAGGTTAGGGGTTGTGAGAAAAAATGTGGGCAGCCATCCCTATGTATATCAGATATTTACTTTTCTTTGTACTTTTTACACAACACCCCCTCCACTTTGTCTTTCTTTTCCTTTCCTTTCAAAATTCTTTCTTTCCTTTTCTTCTTATTATTTCTCTTTGTCTAATCAAAATTTCGGGTGTTGCAGTTTGTTATAAGTTTGAGAGTAATGATTGGTTTCTAGGGTCCACATGGTGGTGGTGATCTAGTGTGTGATGGTGGAGATCTAATGTGTGGTGGTGGAGATCTAATGTGTGGTGGTGGTGCTTGTCTGGTGTGGTGTTGGTGGTTTTATGATAGGGTGGTGGTGATGATTTGGTAGTTCTGATGGAGTGGTGGTGGTTTTGCGGCGTGCTGGTGGTGTGATGTGTAAATACGAGGTTCAACTCTGGATGGTTCCGGTCTTGTTGAACTTCAATCTACCAATGCTCTCTGAAGCTTCACACCTACGCACAATGAAAACAACACCAGTTAAGGTGGTGGTGCCCGTCTCGTGTGCTGATTTACAGGGATTATTCCCCGGCAAATCCATTACCTTTTATGTTCTCCGACCGTTACTGAATTATCGGTTATGATTGGCATGATTCCGATGTAATTAAATGCGAGGCACGTGTCCTGCTGGCTTACCCGTTCCGCCCGCATGGGCCGGGATTTCGGGTTCTAGTACTTGGTCTTGTGTGGGTTATTTGTACCCTACGTCTACATGGTGGTTCCATCACGGGTGGTGGTGATATGGTGTTTTATGCCAAGGTGGTGGGATTTTTGGACTGAATTGGCAAACATGTCCAAACCACAGGGACTAAAATAGCAATTTGTTTAAAGGGATATATTAAATGGGGTTTAAAAAAATAGAAAAATAAAACATATATGTAAAATGACCAATATACCCTTTATTTAACGGAGAATGTTGGATGGAGTTAACGAACTGGATGGAGTTAACGAACTGGATGAATATGACAAGATTTGTAAACCACAGGGACCCAGATGCGAAAAAATAAACTATTGGATGAAAGTGACAATTTTCACCAAAACACAAAGACGAAAATAGCAATTTACTCTAATCATAATTATTACTCGAGAAAGAGTCTTCCTCCGGCTCGACCGTTACCAACAATAAAGTATTTACATTATACCCTACACGCACTTAACAATATCTGACGGTCAAAAACCATCTCCACACCAGCTAATGGTGGACCTCGTTTTACCGAATCACAACCAAAATATTTTTAAACTACACCCCTATCTTCATAGCCGTTAAGCCGATAAAACAAGCTAACAGTCGAAATCACCATTTTTATCACATTTGCTTCTTCAAGAAACTGAATATTATTGAGCAACATATACATACAGTTTTTGTATATATAGGTCAGGAAGAAGAAGAACATGAAGAGTGTGAAGGGGAAGTTCTTGAGCAAATTGAAGACGATTAAAGCAATCGGGTACATGAAACCCGAACGAAATCTTGATGTCAATGCACCCGATGGGTTTATCGATAAGTTGTTTGTGAAATCAAGCGATAAAGATGACACCCTTTTGGTTTCTGATGAAGAAGATGATAGATCAGTGCAGATTGAACATAAAGACAGTGTCTTTGTGCAAGAACATGAAGTTATCGATGTATCAGAGCTCATGAAGGATCTTGAAGATGATAATGAATCCGATAGCGATTCAGTTGTGGATGACAAAGAAAACTTTCGACCCGCGAGTGGCCCGATTGCTGAGACCTTGTCTTTCCGGCCACCGGATTTGGATTCAGATGGCACGCTGTTCGACCCGAATCTTGTAGCTGCTTTTAAGCAGGCGGTTATGGAGGTTAAAGCTCGAGAAGAAGAGAGGATGAACAGAGTTTTAAGGAGTATCGATGACGAGCTAGATCAAGATCAAGATCAAGAGTTGGATAAAGATAGCGAACGACCACTAAAATCACTTAAATTGGAAGAAATCGACGACCCCCTTTTGGGTTTTGAAAAGGTGTGTCCACCGGGAGGAAGTGAATCAGTGATCCTGTACACAACAGGACTCAGAAGCATCCGAAAGACGTTTGAAGATTGCTCGAGTATTAGATTTCTACTCGAGAGTTTTAGGGTGTTGTATCATGAACGAGATCTATCGATGCACTTGGGTTTCAGAGACGAGCTGTTTCGGATACTGGGCGGGAAAACGGTGCCACCGAGGCTGTTTATAAAGGGGAGGTACATCGGAGGGGCAGAGGAGGTGTTGAGGTTGCACGAGCAAGGGAAGTTCCGGCCACTTTTGGCAGGAATTCCGTTGAACACGTGGGACGGGCCATGTGACGGGTGTGCTGGAGTTCGGTTTGTGGTGTGTTTTAGTTGCAGTGGTAGCCGGAAGGTAGATTCTGGTGACGGATTGTTGCCGGAGAAGTGTAAGGAGTGTAATGAGAATGGCCTGATCATATGTCCCTTTTGTGGTTGAAACACCTTTAGTAAGCAAACAGGCGATAGGCGCATGCGTCGTTTCTAGTCCGGATTCTAACTTAAGAGCATTGTGTTGTAAATTGTAGTTGTCAACTTGTCATATCTTTTTTGTATTTACATTCAATTCGACCGTTAAATAATAAACAAACCTGATATATATTAGCATTTAGACATATACATTTGAAACAGGAGAGATGTTAGGCTATAAAAACAATAGTTAAATTGTACCAGGGCTAATAGCCATTGCGGCTTGAGCCAAAGAGCAGTTGGTGTGGTGAAACTCGATTTGCAGCCGATGATGAACTACAGTAGTCGAAGAAGCCATCAACCCTTTCTTGAGATCGGCCTGCAGTTCCCTTATCGGGATTGCAGACAAAAAGCTCTTAATATACTCCTTGCACGACTCTTTCCCTTTGCACACGATCTCACTATCGTTACTTACAATGGCTGATGAGGGCTCGTTGCTTTGACTTTCATTGACTTTCTCACCGTCTAGCTTCTCATTGCTTTGACTTTCATCGACTTTCTCACCGTCTGACTTCTCCTTTGACATTTGAGTGTCAGCGGGTAGTCTCTCAATTACAGACTCTTTGTCGAACTTCAGCATGTAAGCTTGAGTGCATCCCTCATACAGCCTCTCTCCCAATGTGTCAATAATATAGTATGCATCGCGTTCAACTTTCAGCACAAAAAAGTGGTCATTCCAGCTTACAATGTAAACCAACGGGGTCATGCTGTTGGTGCAACTTGACCCGATGTTACTGATTTCGTCCCATATGCTATCAAATGACATAGCACCATCAAGAAAATGAAGATCAATCTCTTTAATATCTTCAGGTTGAAAGAATCCAACGTATGATTTTTCGGGGACTACAGCAAGATTTCGGATTTTGGCTTGGATTACAGTTTCTAGGTCGAAATGCTTATCTGGAAACCGCTCCCTATAAACTTCATTTTCACAAAGATTTCTCCATTCTAATGAACCGTCTCGTATTAAGCTATCGAGTTGTGACTTGATTGGCATTTCGTTCCAGTTGTTTTGGAACCAGTCGGCTATAACTGCAACTAAAGCGGTGCATGCACTCTCACCAGCAGCTCGTTCACTTCTTTGGTCAATTGAAGCAAAGAAAACTTGCGTCTCAAGCTTCATGTGCCCGTCTCTGCTTATCACTTCCTTCTTCTCCCAGCAACCTACAGCAAAATTATCGTCTCCAAATTCAGAGATTGAAGCACTGTTTGTACTCACATCCACATCACTTTTACGCTGCAGCCACATTAATAACCAAAATATCAAATAAAGTTATATGTTTATTAAAGATAATATTTTATAAAGATCCGGAAAAAAAATACCTCATCAGAAGAACTCAGCATTCTGCGATCATAATCTATATCATCCCCACCTTCTTCTGCAGAATCTTTTTTCAAAAGCGGTTCTCCTCTGATTTTTGGGGATCTAAAGCTCAACTTTCTTTTCCTCCATGGGAAGATGCTTCGTCTTGGTATTTGAATTTCCGAGGGATCGATGATGGATTCATTTGAATACTCGGTTTCTTCTTTATGATTCCGGTAGTAAATCCAATCTTCATCTTCACTAGAACTTAAGTTGAAGTAAGATAACCCTCCAGCACGATTTACATAAGCCAGACTTCCATAACTGAAAGATTTTCTAACAGAAGAATCTTCATCTCTGACTTCCTCTGAGTCAACTTCATCTGTTTCAAGTGATTCGGTGTCAAATGGATAGTCAGCATCACAACTTCTGATCGAGCTTTTTCCATCACTGCCCTCTTCTTCACGACATGCCTTTTTAGCTCGATTGATAGATATAGCCCTGAAGATTTTAACTTTCTGAAAACCAGCTTTAAGACCCGAAGGCTCATCTTGTATATTGCCTGCTGACAATGGGCGAGGTATAACTGATCTTTGCGCCTGTTCTGCAGTCTCGTGTGCAATCCTCAGCTCTTGCAGGCTCAAAGATATCTGCATAATTAATGAAAGGAGGACTTAATAGTTAATACATAAGATTAAGGACAAATTAATGATCAAAATATATATTTAAGGGACTTACACAAAGTATCGGTCCAGATTCAGTGGTGCCACTAGTAGGTGAAAGCGGAATGCTTATATCGGTCTCATTTCGATCAGAAGATGAAGCAAATTCTGCAAGGTTTAATGATCCAGTTGCAACAGCACAACACCTCTTATTTGGTCCTTGGTTAAATCCCTGAATGAAAAACAATTATTAGTATGCCTATGCATAAAACCAAGTGGGCTTGGGCCCAAAGATATCAGTGGTTCTATATGGCCCAGCCCATTAGGTTGTTAGTTCAAGCCTCGTTAAAAATCTTTTTATATTAGTTTGTTATTTGTTTAAAGAATACCTTGCATACAGCATATACCTTCAAGACTAAACTAGAGACAAAAGGAAACTTCTTTCTGTAGAGATAATATGATAAAGGTATTTGGGGCAGGTTGCTTACTAGCATTGAGGTAAGGTATTCCTGTATTCCAAGTCAACTTTGGCAGGAGTACAATATTAAGAAAATACCTTAAGAAATAGAGTTCTAAACTCAATCTCCATCTAATCTAATTATCTAAAAGATAGGTTTTTTAATCAGTCATCATCCTTGTTCATAATGCCTCTGTAGGGACGGCACGTTAGAAGATCGATATAAAGAATCAGACAACTTTCGGTTTAAATTGGTATAATAATAAAAAGGCCAACTTCTTTTATTGACAAAAGCTTGTTCAATATTGGAAAGCTCGTGGTGCAACTTTTTCGCTCTTTAATCCTATCAAACCACCAAAGCAGAATACGTGTAATACTCTCCGCCTAACGAATGGAGATTAATATCACCAGGTGATCATATCATACCAGTAATATTATATCAAGATCAAAGGCGATGTGCCCATGTGAGAACTTTGATTATTATATGATCTTGATCATGAAGACTAGCGCGATGCATGAAAACTTTGGGGATAAACTAGGAATATGCTAGTATGCAGTCATTTTTGATCCAGCATACAGCTTTCAATTAAGTAAATTGTTCCTTTAAGACTAATTAAATATAATTATGTGTCGAATACGTATAAAACTCTAAACACCATTAAGGGGAATCAGTCAAAACTCAAAACTATATCAATGGTTGAAATTTGATAAACAACTCCAATGAATTCCCAGAAACCCCATGTTGATCTTCATACATACAGTCAAACATAAACAATTAGATGAAGAGATTTTTTCAAAGTTTCTTCATCAAGAACTAATAAGATCAGCAATCTCAAAGCTTTAACTGAACAAACGTTAACAATAATATGATCATATGAACCCAAAAACAAAAATTTGGTTGAGGACTTACGTCGAACACCATCAATGCAACATCCCACTGATGAAAGCCCCCATCTTTCAACCCCAAGAACCCACAAACAGCAACGAATTCTTCGTTCCATTCAACAACCCCATCATCTTTCACCGATCCCACCTTCGTAACATTCCTCCTAACACTCGATCTCCGATTAAACCTCAACGGATTATTCGACTTATTACACCCTTTCCACTTAACTTCAACGGCCAAATTCGAACAATCTTGCGACCCATCATCAGAATTTGACGAATTCTCCGGCAAACCTTGAAGGTGTCGGATGATGATCTTGATTTCGAACTTCTTGGATGAAATCGGAGGCCATGGCCTCCATTTCATCATCCCCACCACCATTTTTTATGAGATTTTCGATTGTTGGCACCTTTTATGCGTTGTGTTTGATCTGAATTGGGTAATAAGGGTGTTGAAATTGAAATATTGAGAGAGATATATAGAGGTACGTGATTATTAAGGAAAAGAGATTCTTATAGGTATATGCTTTGTGTTGGTGTGGCCGGCAGTACCGAATAGTCGCAAATAAACACATCTCAACAACGACATCTTGAATTTCGGATGTAAATGTTTGTTATATAAGCTATTACATCACAAGATCGTGTATTACTGGGGTTAAATCTATATTTATTAATAAAATAATAAATTTATCGTTACGTGTAATTTTTTTAAACCTTTATTTTTTTAATTCTCGTCTAAATATGTATCTGTGTGTTAGTCTATGTTCATTTGACTAAAAGTCAACTTCTGATACAAGAGATATTTAAAGAAAATTTAAAAATTTTACCCTAAATTAGAGCATATCTTTTTCTGGAAATTAAATCATACCCTACATTTATTCTTCAAATAATTAATCAACAAAACTGTAAAAATCGTTTATGATTTTCTTCAATCTATGAAAACGATTCCTTGATTGTGTGTTTCCATTAAATACTTGCTTTATATTCGAATCTTAACAAAAGTTTTGAGATTTTTTCATCAACTATTCTCCAATTTGAAGGAATTCATGGGTATATTATGGGATTTCTTCATCGACTATTCTTCAATTTGAAGGAATTTATGGGTATCTTTTTTTGTAAATGAAATCATACCCGATTTTAAAAAAACATTTCTCAACCATCCCAGCTTTACGACTCTCGCGGGTTGTCTTTATAAAGTCTGATGATATCACATTCAATAGATTTCATAAATGTTCTCATTTTGGCTTCAGTTTCATCAAGTTTCATTCGACAAAATGTATTTGTTTTTTGTTATATTTAAGCTTTCATCTTGTACGATTATGATTTAACCTATTATTCTCTACAATTGTGTTTCTGGATTAATATTATTTTACATTCATTTTTTATATTTGAATGTGATTTACTTCAACAATTCATCTGTGAAAAGGTATTACATGTTTTTACATTTTAAACTTTGTTATTTTCTTTTATGTGTACTGTCATATTATTATTATATTTGATTGGAATTTGTTTGATATGTGTGCAAATTGTTTTAATGTATCTGAAAATAATATTAAAAGTCGTACTTTTATTACACGATTGACTTTGACACTTTCATACCCTGCTTTTTAGTAGGATATACTGGGTTTGTTTGTTTGTTTTGACAACTTCAGACAAAAGGATTTTTTTTTAATTTCAAAGAAGGCAGTTCCTGTTAGTAGTATGTTTTACAATGACAATAAATAAGAGCCAAGGACAATCGCTATTCAACATTGGTTCATTTTTAAACAGGGATCATGTCCAGCTTTATGTTGTATTATCTCGAGTTAAAAGTTGACAGAAATTAAAACTATTAATATTAGATAATGATGAAAAAATTACCAACAAAACATCAAATGTTATATACAAATAAATTTTTGAATGTTTATGAATTTGAAATATTGTTTTTCATATTCAATTTAATTTATTTATTACTTAAAGTTCTTATTTATAAGTTTAATTCATTCTATATTATACACTATTTAAACATGTAAATATTATTAGAGAAAACCTACTAATATTACATGTAGCTAATGTTAAAATTATACATAAAAGTCGATAGACAAAGTATTATCAACAAGATTATAACTTACGAACCTTTTTAAACAACAATAATATTTTTGGATTTAACACGTATGTTCTACGGGTCTTTAGCCTAGTTTATAATATATTAAAATATTAGTAATTATTATGAATTATAAAATGTTATTGTGAAATATTATATGATTGAAATTAATTATGAATAAGAATTTCAAATAATAAAACGATTATATCAATTTTTAATTTTTGTTTTTAATTTTTATTTGTTTTTCTAATTATTTTTTCAAAACAGTTTATGTTAAAAAGTTAAAGAAAATGTCGATCTTTAAAAATCTTCCCTATTATAACTTTGAATTTTAATTATTTTATTTTATCAAAATTTTATTTTTTTTTAAAACATAGGTTTTAAAATATCTTGTATTTGAAAATATTTGACGTTTTAAAAAAAATTATTTTATAAAAAATAGAAATTATTTTCATAAAAAGATCTCTTTTTTAATTTATTAAAAATAATTCTAATAAAAAAGGAATTAAATAATCTAATTACTAATTAATATAGTTATTTAATAGGGGAGAGAATGATGAACATAAGATTTAGAAGGTCTACAATTATTTCATGTGTCATAAAAATCATTCTTTTATTAGTACTAACTTTATTAATCCCGTGTATTACTGGTGTTGAATAAACATAAGATATGATTGAAATTTGCTAATAATAAAACGATAGTTTAATGCAAGATAAGATTGAAATCTTCATTAATATAAATAGAATAAAAAGTTTTGTTTCAAAAAGAACATGATAAAAAAAATATCATTTTTAAAAACTTTCTTATTATAACTTAGCCATTTTTTAAAAACTTTCTTTTATTAGTATTCATACATTTATAGATAAACAAACAAACAATTATAGATCTATATCTATATATCTATATATATATATAAAACTTAGCTTATTAGATTTTCTTAATAACAACTCACGTATCCTTCTATCTTGGTTGGACAGAGAGCATGTTTTGAGTGAGTTTTATATTAAAACGTAGTTACGTATAAACTCAACGCAACGATGAATGGAGAATTAGAAATAAATTTCTTGGGCAAAACTAGAAGAAATATATTTGACATGTGGTTTTAGGCATGTATTGTAGGGACTTGGTTATATATAAGATTTAGACTTGGGTTCAAATACAAGTGAACATTATGTAAAAAGTGTGAGAAGCAATAGGTGAGTGACATGTGGCATATTTTTAAAAATAGAAGAAGGTGTATTTTAGGAAGTCTAATTTGTTGAAGATTCAACAAAATTATTTGAACCCAAGCCTTCAACAAAATTCTGTTGAAGATCGCTTACATCTAATTTATTTGAACACAAGCTTTCAACAAAATTCTCAATTTATCGATTTAAATGGTTGACGTTTCATCTTATATCAATTTCAATCGTTGAAGATTCAAACGATCGAATTCATCTGTTGAAGATTGCTTTATGTTGTTTCTGTTGAAGATCGTTGAGTTATGTTGATCTATTTGATTTCATTAGATTGATTAGTATGAAGACGATTATATACTGTAATTGAAATAGTATGTTAATAATTTTATCGTTTGGATCATCATTGTGTATATACTGTCTGATTTCTGTGAATTTTGTTATTGATTGACATCATCATTGTGTCATAGGTATCATCATTGTGTCATAGGTATTATCATTGTGTCTTTTTGTTCGTCATTGTTGTAACATCCGACCCATTTTCAAATTGTAACCCGAACCCGTTTTTCTAAGGGTATTAATTTCAATGAATTAAATGTAACTCGGTATAGTTTAATCAATATTATAAATGGCTTTATTTAGAATGTCATTTATTTAAACCATTTAAACAAGTTATAATAATTTTATAATTCATAAAGTAATGTGTTACAAATTTTCAAATAATTGTCATTTATGAATTTTAACATGGAAAGAATAATTATATATCAAAGTTTTTACAAAACATATAAATTTATAAAAGTCTATAAGATGTAATGAAAATTAGATTTAATTTTAAATTATTTCTTTTTATTTATAAACTCTTTAAAGTTCAAGAGACAAATTTTATTATAAATTGGTTTAATAAGTTTGGGGGCCAATTTTGTAATTGTTAAACTTAATTCAAATAACAACCACTCCAAATTACAGGGACCAAAATTGTAACTTTATTAAAACTCAACCCAACCCCCCCTTCCCCCCCCCCCCCCCCCGTTCGACCGACCACTCTCCGGTCACCCTTCAGCACATCGATAGCCACTTGACCGGCTCATTTAAACCGGTTCTTCTCGATGGTGAACCTGTTTCGAACACATAACCGGTCTTAATTGGATTCAATCAAATGCTTATCATGTTCAAATTGAAAAAAAAACCGAAACCCACTTTCAAATCAATCTGTTACAACTCGTTCATCTCGCAATCAATCAAATTAATCAATTGAAAATGATTCTGTGAGCGTTACGAATTCAAACATATCAATAATTACTAATAACACCATGTAATTATAATCGAATCGTGACCCGAAACTCCCGAATCAACCTTAAACTCGTTTGACTTGAAACAATTACAATCGGACTATAAACGCATAGTGACACCTTCAAATCGATCCCTTTGAACTTTCTCCAACTCCAATTGCAAACGAAACAAACCCCATCCTCTCTCTCGAACTCCACCTCCACGTCGCGACCTGCAACTAATCGAACACCATATTCGAGGCAACCTCAACAGAAATTGATTGAGGGCTTTCGATCATCGGGTCCAATTGAAGCTTCCTATGCAATTAATTCGATTTTGATCAGCCACATCAACTCCGATCGACTACCACCCGTCGCGACTCGTTCAAGCTTTTAAACCATCGATTCTATCTCAAACCAGGTAATTAGATACATGATTACACTCATTTTTTGATGCTAATCGAAAGCCCTATGATTAATTTGGATATCGATTTAGTTTTCATGTTCAATTTGAAACAAATTGAATCTAGGGTTCATGTTTAATTTGGGAGATTTGTCAAAGTAATGTTTTTGTAAATTAAAAACCAAATTAAAACAGATTCTGGGTAACACACTTTGCATACACAGGGGCGACCCAGGTTTGAACCTGGGCACCCACATGCATTTTTAAAAACCGTTTTTTTATATATATTATCAAATTAAATTTTATAAATCATTATAACATTTGTTTTGTTAATTATCTTAGAAATTATTTATTAATTTCTGAAAATTCTAAAAATTATAATCTCACTTTTATTAAAGGGTTAAATGTTATAAAAAAACTTATTTATTAGTTTTAATTTTATATAAAGAAAATCACGTTTAAACAAACTTAAACTATTTCAAATCATTTAAATTAATATTTTATAAAATTTAAATAATTAAGTACTCACTTAAATAATTAAGTACTCACTTAATTATTTTGACCAAGAGTCCAAGTAATTAATTTAAAATTAATTATTTAACTTTTACACTTTAAAATTCATTCAAATGTTTTTATTAAATGTTTCAAACATATTTAGTTACTTTACTCCAAATGTGATTCAATATTCAATCATACTTATTCAATTTTTATTCTATTTCATTCTAAATTCAATTCAATACCTGATATGTTATTACTTGCAATTACGTGTTCATAATTAGACAAACTTGATAACATGATCATTAATTCACACAACCACGGTAATAATGATAGATCTATTGGTTTGACAAACCCACCCCATTTGTTTAGACACGTGGTGATTGAAACCGGAAATCATTCATTCTATAAGGCTCCGTCTGAGGACCGAGTCAATTCAGTCATTAGGGTTGATTGTGTTGGGTTTTTTGTTATGATTCACTGTTGCATTTTATTCTGACATTATCATGTGAATTGAATTGTTTTTTTTAGGATATTTAATCAACCTATGTATGTGTATATAAACCTATGATTACTCACCGGCTAATGTGTTAGCTGACTCGTTACTTTTTCGCATGATTTCAGAAAATGCTATTTAGTGGAATTCTCTCTGCTCATATAGGATGGGACCTAGTCAAAAATAAAGAAGACAATATTATATTTCATGTTTTTTTTATTTTAATTGCGTTGTAATGTGTGACTTGACTGACATTATTCAATAAATAAATGACTATTAAATGTTATTTCAACGTATTTATTACCTTGTGCTATGAACAATCGATTCACATTCGTCCGCCTCGATGATTCCGCCATCGGTCGGGGTGTGACAATTGTGTCTTTTATATTGTCATTGTGTCTGAATAAAACAGTTATTGTGTCTATACTGTTAGATTACTCTGGACATTATCAATATGTTGTTGAACATATTTTATAAATATCAGGTGAGTCTCTCTATGTTGTGTCTTTTATGTTGTTGTGTTTGTTATATGAATTTTGTTATTGCTTGACATCATCATTTGTATTGTCATTTTTGTTCGTCATTGTGTCTTTTTGTTCGTCATTGTGTCTTTTGTATTGTCATTGTGTCTGAATAAAACAATTATTGTTAATCAATTGGTTACGAACAAAGACGAGTTGTGTTTTTATCTTGATTATTTAAATAGTTACAAGTCTAAGGCTGATAAAGTTCAAATGGTCACCCCACCTCCAAGAATAGGATTCATTGTGTCATAAGATTTATTGTGTCATATAGTCATTGTGTCATTATATTCATTGTGTCATTATATTCATTGTGTCATAAGACTCATTGTGTCATGTTTGAAGAGTTTTGTTTACGTTTGATTTTGACGATAAAAACAAGTTACCAAAATACTATTGTGTAATGTAAAGCAACATATAGCAACAAATTTTAACATGCCAACACATAGCAAAATATAATAACATGCCAACATACCAAATTACTATTGTTTTAAATTACATTGTGTCAAACTACCATTGTGTCAAACTACGATTGTGTTAAATTACCATTGTTTCAAACAACCATTGTGTCAAACAACTATTGTGTCAAACAACCATTATGTTAAATAACCATTGTGTCAAACAACCATTGTGTCAAACAACCATTGTGTCAAATTATTTTTTGTCCATCCGCCTGTTAGCAGTTTTCCACTTATTTACATTTTTGCCACCGCGTTTTTTTGAACCATTGATCTATTTTAAAGAGTTGATCCAATGGTCAGAATTACTTCTCACTCTTTTTAGGAAATATAGCCTTTGTAGCATATCCTCTCCCTAAGATTTATATTGAAACGTAGATAGAAATAATAACGTCATGATGGTATAACCGTAATATGCGGGGAAAAAAATTAAGTATATATTATATATGATTCGATTCGGTTTATAATAAAGTTTATATTAAGACATGGATAAAATTAAGTATGTCATAACAGTTCATATGAAAGTAATCCAAACTCGGGTCAATTCATAAAATTTATATTAAATCGTAGATAAAAATAAGCACGTCATGATGATGATATTGAATTTAAAAGTAAAGAAATGAAAATATATTGCATTCGACCTGGCTTCCTTTCGCACGAAACCTATTCGAAAAGTAGATAAAGTGAATCGAATTGTATTGCTATGTTCGAAGTGTAAAAAAGCATTATATTTCAAGTTATAAAAGAAAAATAAAAAGAAAGGTTAAATGATTTTCAAAAAACATTAGATCATATAAAAAAACAAAAGGTTATTGAAATTCAACTTACACAAGGCAATATCCTATGCATTTAAGACGGTATTAAAGGGTCATGATATACGGACACCCAACCATTATTATTTTAACACCTTCAATACGGCTTGTATTGATCAATACGACACGTATTGGTATGCAAAATATCAAATCAGTCAATTTATAAAATGTTACGGCCCGTATTGGTCGTTATGACCCGTAATGACTTTAATTTACTGGGCCGTAACGATGCTTATGACCGTAAATAAAATTTTCTATTTTTTTTATTTTTTGACTTCAATTTTCATTTTTTAATAAATGTGTTAATATTTTAAAATTAATTAGGTTATAGTACTTTCAAAAGGGACCTTAGTTATTTTAACCGGAGAGAGTTGAACTTTAAGAAAATATTATGATTTATTAGAATGTTTATGTCCAACGATTGTGGTTGTTATAAAGTTCCAAAATGATTATAAGAAAAAAAATAAGAAAAACTTATCTTATTATTAATAAATAATACATCTTTCTTTTCTTAGAACTATTTATTTTTAAATTATCTAACGCGATCATTACAGTATTGGTGGGGTTTATGATGATACTAAATGTATGTTAGGTATTTGATTTTTGTGATAAAAATATTTTATACTACGCTATAAATTATAAGCAATTCGTATCACTATACTCTTTTCTAATTATTCAAAAGTCAAATCAAATATATTTAACCATAGATATGATGCACATCTATGTCAACATTCATGAATGTATAAAGACTTTCAAAAGTCAAAATTATTATTGTTTATTTGGTGATGAGTGAACTCTTCAACTTGTTTATTTTGGGTTCATGTTTACCATAGAGTTGGATTTAATTTCAATCCAATTCTATTTTCCACACCATGTATTTGGCCTTGTTATCTAACCTAAGTTTTGAGTGACCTAAATTTTTTGGTGGTTTAGGTCAAATTTTGATCCTTAAATCAATAATTAGTGAACCAAATGGATTATGCTTATGGTTGTTTGATTTATTGGATGATGACTCATTCATTGGTGTAGTCTTCATCACATCATACATACAATACATATGTTATGGTTTACATTACAAAGGTCCAAAAGAGTAGCCTAGCATTTTAGTTTTTTAATATATGTTTTCAATTTAAATAAGTTAATAGTATTTCGAACAAATTTGTTATAAGGATCTAAAGGGAATGTAATTAAGTTTACAATGAGTCTGGGACTTGTAAGGCATCTTTGCAGTGCTATGCGATGTTTTCACGACCGGATCGGACAGGTCGGTGGTCGGACCGGGAAACCGGACTGGTTCGGAACTTCGGACCGGTTTTGATATTATTTTTTTGATTTTTTGGGGTAAAAACGGGGTGTTGAACCATAAATTAGTGTGTTAGATATACAAAATATAGTTAAGTTTTATATATAACTATAAAATACATATATAAATCATATATAAATTACTTATATTTTATTATATATATATAACTATATATATATAATATATTATATATATAATTATGATGTCATCCGGTCATGGTTGCAAAATTCGTTAGGCGCTCCCTACTCAATCAAGCGAGGAGTTGAGAGTACTCGGTCTAGGCGGAGAGTACTCGGACTAGGCGGAGAGTACTCGGACATGTTAAATTATAAAGAAATTAGTTTTAGCAAATTAAATGTATGTCAAATAATGTAAATTTACTAATATTTATAACAAATTATGTGAAAATGATATTCATTCTTTGATATAATAGGCATATAAATTATGTTTTACTTTTATTAAAGTTCAAATCGGCCCGAGTTAACCTACTGTATCTGATTCTGGTCAAGGTTGATCACGTTTGATCGATCCTGAGTAAATAGGCGGAGTTGAAAAAAGTCGCATCGGCAATCTACCTTGGAACGATTACTCGAAGAGTAACTCAACCTTGTAGACCTTGTTTTACAACAATGCATCCGGTTCTTAAATCCGGTCCGACCAGTCCGACCACCAAACCAGTAAGTCGTCCGGTTCGACGTCCGATCCGGTTCTGAAAATATTGGTGGTATGTTATAAGGTTTTGTATCTCTTGAAAGTATTAAATTCTAGCCTTAGTATTTGTCACACCCCAACCGACGGCGGAATCATCGGGGCGGACCAATGTGAATCGATTGTTCACAGCACATGGGACTAAATAAACCGAAGTAATATTAAATGTCACTTGCATTAAAGAATTCTAATACATTTAAACAATAATCCAAATAACGTAATAGTAATTGTCTTTTATTTTGACTAAGTCCGGGTCCTAGATGAGCATGTAGAAGTCCACTAACTTGCTTAACCTGAAATCATATGAAAAGTAACGAGTCAGTTATGAATTAGACGGTGAGTAAACACAGTTTTGATGTATATATATATATATAAGTTGATCAAATGATTGAATAATTCAATTCACATGGTAATGTCAAGATTTATAGTATAATAATGTAACACAAAGACAAATCAACACAATCAATCTAATTGACTAAACTGACTTGATCCGCAGACGAAGTCGTGATAGAATATGTGAATCCGGTTTCAATCACCACTCGAGTATTCATATGGGGTGGGTTGTCAAACCAATAGATCTATCATTGTTACCGTGGTTGTATGAATTATTGATTGTGTTATCATCCAATTTATCTAACCATGAATACATTATTACAAGTAAGGACGTAACATGTAAAGAATTGAATTTATACGTGAAATAAAAGGAAATAACAATGTTTGATTATAGTGTCACATGATTTCCCCAAAATATAAACAAATAAAATGGGCAATGAATACTCACTTGATTGATGAGATTTAAATTTGAACGTGATAAATTAGACACCAACGGTTTCCTTACGAGTAATCTACGGAACGGTGTCTCGAGTTAGAATAATAATAATATGAGATATGGGAATGGATTAGGGTTTCTATTGGGATTTGGGGTTTTTATTAATTTATATATATAGATAAGACTTAATAATAGAATCACTTGTATTTCAATAAATGGTGTTATATCATTTAAATAATTTTAACGTAATTAAAGTTTTTATAATAACGGATAAAATTTAATGTAAAGTGTAAATAATTTCAGTAATTATTTAAAGTAGGAAGATTTTAATTTTAACTAAAGGTAGCGTTTGGACCCATAATGATTTATTAATTTAAACCATAATAAAGAAATCCATTTTATAGGAAATAACTAAAAAAATAATCTTTGTTATATTGTTTTATAAATATTTAAATTTAAAGAAAAATTGCAGAAAATAAGTTTGATGATTTAAAAATAAACAGAGATTATAAAAATGATTTTTATAATTTTTAGGAATTTTTCTGTAATTTTTAAAAGCTGAAAAAGGCCTAAAAAAATGTTTGAGGGTGCCAGGGTTCGAACCCAGGACCTCAAGGTGGGAGGCGCATGTATCTAACCAGTAAACCAGGGCCTTGGCCGCGGTTTATGTTGGTTCGAAATTATTATAACCCCATTTAAAGAGAATTCCCAAATTCTTAAGAACCCTAGAATCGATTAGGGTCAAATTGAAGCTTAATTCGAATCGGTTATCATCAATAATCATGGGGCTTTTGTTCCCCATGTTTAAACGAGTACAAAGCATGTTTTAATTACCCGAATGATGAGGGATTGGAGATGAACAAGACGATGAATAGGCCGCGGCTATGGGTACCCAGGGGATGAGCAATCCTCAATGATAAACGAATTAAACTTGCAGATAGCTTATAGGGTAGATGTTAAGCAAAAGCCCTCTGTCAATTTGGTTTAATAGCGCTTCGAACATGGATCTCGATTAAGTTGCAGGTCGCGACCGAAGATGGTGATTGAATTCGATTTTTATGTTAAATTGATGTGTTGTTTATGATTATAATTGTGATTAGCGATTCCAGGTTGGTTGATTGAGCCCACTAATCGAGTTTCCACTCAGATTTGATTCGGTTTTAGTGGGGTGGTTGGGTCGGTTCTAGATCGCACTAATCGACTCTAATTTTCAAATTGTAGTGGGGCATATGTTCGAATCTTCCATGTGATACTGTCGGGAGTGTTTAATTGGGTTGAATCTGCGTTAATTGGGGTGTTGTGGCTCGTCGGAGGGTGGCCGGAGGCGGTGGCCGGAGGGGAGAAGGGGGCGACGGGTTGGGGTTGGGTTTTAAAAAAAATTACACTTTGGCCCCCTGAAGTTTGTATAGTTTGTTATTTCATGTTTAAGTTTTGTAAAACAAGTTTTAAATATTACATTTTCAACTCAAAACTTTTAGGGTTAAGTTTTGAATAGTAAATTTTATTATTATTATTATTATTTTTTGTTAAATCTTTGAAAACCTAAAAAAAATACTTAAAGTTATTTTATTTATTTTTAAATTTGATAACTAAGTTTCATAATTACTAATATAATTTTATAATTTTTTTTATAAAATCATAAATTAAAGAGTAAATCTCGGTTTTGGTCCCTGTGTTTTGCAAATTGACTCTACTTGAGTACCAACGTTTATTTTGTCTCCATTTGAGTACCAAACTTTAAAAAAGTTATATGTTTCAGTACCAAATTTTAAAAAAGTTGTCTGTTTCAGTCTTTTTGACTAACGGTGTTAACATTTTCTGTTAAATTTTTTTAAAAAAGACCAAAATACCCCTAAGGGTTATAAAAATATCACCATCTCCACCACACACCACATACCACCACCACCACCCACATACCACCACCACCACACACCACCGTTTCCTCATAAACCCCTGCCTTCACCCAAATCACAAACCGTTGGTACCTTGTGGCTTTGTGGCTTTGCAAGCTTGTAGGATCAGATCTGAAGAAGATGATGGCGACTCTTAAGCTCCATTGTCCCCAACACCCCCTGACAAAACCGACGCCCACTCGTGTAAAACTTAAACACATTCTGACCTTCCTTCAACAACAAAGGCGAATCCTCACCTTCTCCCACACCTACCAAACTAAAATTCCTCTCGAAAATCGAATCGTTGGTCGCGAATTTCGCCGCCCACGCTAGGGCTGGGGTTTCATTCTCCTTCCCAGTGAAATAATTAACCGCGAATATAATCAATATCGATACACATACTATCTCAACAGTATACGATCCAATATTCCTCTTCACCGGAGGTGATCTCACAACATCCTCCGTACCATTCACCTGCTTTGTATCAGTATGTTCAGTAGATTTGAACACCTCCGGTGGTGGAGTATCGATCGGGAAGCCTTCGAACTCATCTTCATCCCAGAAATCGAATGACGATGGTGAAACTGAAACTGAAACTGAGGGTTTGGTGGTGAGATCGGAGTCAAGTGGTGGGCTTTGGTGGGAATCGGGGTCGGAGGAGGGGGATAGGGCGGTGGGAGGAGGCGGAGCACGGCGGGGGACGGCGGAGAGGGGTGATCGGAGGAGGAGGTCGTCGTCGGAGAAGCTGTTAGGGTAATCGGAGAGTGAGGATTGGCATAACTGTTGGTACCTTGTGGCTTTGCAAGCTTGTAGGATCAGATCTGAAGAAGATGATGAAGGTTTTGTTAAGATGAAGGTTTTGTTAAGAGGAAGAAATGATAGATGATGATGAAGAAGAAGGGGGTTTTCATGGTGGGGTTGAGGGAGTAAATGCAGGTGCGGTGGTGTGTGGTGTGTGGTGGTGTGAGGGAGACTTAGGGGTATTTTGGTCTTTTTATAAAATCTAACAGAAAATGTTAACACCGTTAGTCAAAAGGACTGAAACAGACAACTTTTTTAAAGTTTGGTACTCAAATGGAGACAAAATAAACGTTGGTACTCAAGTGGAGTCAATTTGCAAAACACAGGGACCAAAAGCGAGATTTACTCTAAATTAAATGACAATATTACTGCGCTCAAATTGAAATAAAATAAATTCCATTGATTAACATAAACGGGTTCGGGTTTCAAGTTGAAATGGGTCGGATGTTACAGTATTGACGAGTAATTACTAACTTATTGTTTCTAACTTCTGACCAATTAGTTCTTTAAAAAAAACGACTATGGTTATGATAATTTTGACTTGTTTATGTAAGAATGTGTTAATTTACATTATCTTTTCTTTTAAACATGTAAAATAACTATATAGAAAATTAACAGATCAACCGACTAATTAATGATATAAATCCAAGTATATTTCTGATACACTAAACCTTATGTAATTCACGTGATTCAAAAATTGATTAATGATATTAAATCAACCTAATCTGGCTCATATTAGCATGTTACGTGTATGTTTAGCATAATCATTTTATCATTTCTAATTACAACTAAGGGTATGGATTAACTGAACATATTTAATAACTGATATATTTAGTTTCTAACTTTCTAAAAGTATATTTGTTTTAAGAATATGAAGTAAAAATGCTATAATCTAAAAGCGTAATGATAGCATGGTATTTTGGATTGTGTTTCTTTAGAGTTTTTAGGTTATCAGTATTGAGAATTTAAATAATAAAGTTGTTTTTAGAAAAATAAACCTAAATACTGCGGTGTCCTTTATGGACCCAAACTTAGTCCCCTTTATCTTTTATGTTAACGCAACGAGGACACTCATTCATATATACATTTCTAAACTACACTATGTTTGATTCATATTATGTTACAGGATTTAAACCATATTCTTTTACAAAAACTCTTAACTCTTGTTATTAGGCTATCAACTCGAATGACATTTTTTTTATTTTGTCTCTCAATACTAAAACATGAATTACTCACCACCCGATCAGATTGAAAGATGATGTTTATGCGTGTACTATTAATTGACGATAATAATAAGGATTTAAATTAGCAATATTTTCTTCCTTAGTCTTATTACTATGTTCTTCAAAAGTGATATGTTATAAACTTGATCAGTAATTATCTCTAATGATATATTGCACTACTAGGTTAGAATTCGTGAATGACAGGGCTTAAATAAACAAATATAATTTAATTAGTAATGAAGATTTAGAAAATATTAAAAAAGTTCAATCTCAAACAAATGAAGCTCCTAATTAATTTTTGGTAGTGATAAACCTATAAGGAATGAAAATGAATTTTAAAAAACATTTATATAGAAATAAAACATAATACAAATAGTGAAAGTGATTATAAAAATATTAAATAAAATAATAAACATATTAATTTTAAATGAAAAACTTTAAGATGTAAATTATTATAATTTAGTATATACATACTATTTAATAATGAGAGAGAAGCGAAAAAATAATTGTATGAGCACGTATTATCATTTACTTTTTTATTAGGTATAAATAATTAACTAGTAAAGTATCTAATAACATATAGTTCTAGCAAAATAAAAAACTTTTTTTATCAAAATCAATACACTAACACCCTTGATGTTTTCCTGTTGGAAGATATGTAAATCAAACTCTAACTTTCGAGAAAAATGTTATATTTAAAGAAAAATAATAATATTTTATATGAATAAAACAAAGGTGTGAAATAGAATAGAAGGTGGTTGATGTATATATCAAAGAAAATTGGAGTAGGAGGCAAAGAAAAACAATAAAATCAATATGCTTTTGATATTTACAACTCATTAAAATTGACACTATTGAAAAGGCTAAATGCACTTTTTCAATAGTCTTAATAGTGACTTTTTTGTTTATATTACAAATACTAATATTATATTCACGTACACATTAGCTTTTCTTCAAGGGATGGAGATGAACTTCAGCAATCATTATTTGCAATTATATATAACATGAACCTATAAAGTTTTGTTTTTTTATAAAAAAATATTTATCCCGTGCTTTTAACTTAACTTTCGCTTTACATAAGGTCCTAAGAGGGGTTTGATCATTTACGTTCTTTTTTTTTTTTTTGAACGACGACTTTTATTTTTTGAGTGACAGTCGCATCTCCGACAAGTCGGAGACCCATCACCCCTTCATACCTGACCACTACGTTGTCTGAACCGGGCCCGTGGGTTCAGAGTAAAGGGTTGGCGTTCCCCGGGAAATCATGGAGCCTACTGCCACTTGACAATAGTTACGCCGCTACACGAGCCGAAACCCGCTAGCGTAACGCACTTCGGGACTAAAACCCGAGTTGGCTCGGTTTCGAACTCACGAGGTGAGATTCGCCACTTCATTGCCTTTACCAACTCCACTAAGGGAGCTGGTTTGATCATTTACGTTCTAATGCATGCAATCTTACTCTAAAACTTTATAAAAAAATATTTTTCATGTTTAAACTCACCAGTTTCTAAAAAGTCAGTCCTTATTGTTAAAAATAATAACAAAATTCTAATGTAGAATTGAAATTTATTTTTCAATCAAGTGAAATAATATTAACAAAGGATGTACTTTTTATGTTCTTGAAACATAAGAATCATCATCAATCACTCTCACATCCTTACCACTATCCACCATCGACTATTATCATGACTATTGTTCATCACCACCACCACCAATACTCAAAAACCTTAACACCCCAAACACATACAAGTAACAAATAGTTAAAGTTCAAACACATAAGAATTTGAAATTGGGTCATATTTATTTTATGTTATAAGAATTTTAAATTGGGTCATATATATTTTATGTTATAAGAATTTTAAATTGGGTCATATTTATTTTATGTCTAACAAGAGGAATTAAGAATAAGCCCCACAAGATTAAGGCAATTCTCTATCAAATCCCTATCAAACTCAATGGTATCTTGAATTGTTGAACAAAAGTGTTGCAAGATACTAAAATATATGTTTACATTATACTTATGAAATGCTGAAGTAGTGAAGTATAACAAAATGTTATTTATTATAAGTATTCAACAAATGATGATTTGTTTTATAGTTGAAAGTTCTATTTTCGTGGAGAATTTCTAGAAGCATACATTAACGTGTTATATTCAAAAGGGAGTAACTTTATTATTATAGCACACACATATATATATGATATAAAATGTCAGTTTGTTGTTCTAGAAAACTTAAAATGCTAATTGATATAATAGTTTTACTTGATTCTTTGATTGAGTGTGTTAATTATTAAATTTTTGGAATAAAATATTTAAAATGAAAGTAATAGTTAGTGTGTGTTCAGTTTATAAAATTTAACAAAACTAGAATCCAATTTTTATTGTTAATGTGTTTGGTTTTCATAATCTATATGAAATTTGATTTTTATCCTTAATGTGTTGGGTTAAAACAATTTAGAATTAGAATTAAAACTAATCCACATAGATTACTTCATAAAAATGAATTTATTGATGGTATTTTCTAATTAGATGGTGTTTGAGGTACCTTGTGTAACTATTGGAGTGCCACTTCCACCCTCAATGAGTCAACCAGCCAAGAACACCTCATAAATCGACCAAAGTAGATGTATGCAAATCTAATTGAAGACCCATATCGATTCGAGTTAAAGCTCGTTCCGATTTGTCAAGTCAAAAGCGGTTTTTGGTTAAACCAGTTCTTGAGAGGGTTTGATCGGTTTAAAACCTGGTTTAGAAATCAAGTTTTAAAATCAGTTTTAGGTCAGATCCTATCTCGTTCTTGTCAAACCAGTTTTAAAATCAGTTCAGGTTAAAAACCGGTTTAAGATCCAAAATCGTTTTTTTTTACCTCTAGACCAAAGTACCCTTACATGGGCCTACTTTGTGGGATGGGGTCCAAATCTCTTTTATAGCCACATACTATTGCGTGATGGGGTCCAAATCTCTTTATAACCCACATATCATGTATGAGTTAACACAATTGATTATACCCATCACACTTTGAATTTATGGTAACAAGACCAAAAACTTTTCTTTCTTAAAGATGGACATTGCAATGACAATGAATGGACTATTGCGTCCCACTTATCTCAGTTTTAATCATTGTGGGATGTATGTATTTGACTTCTATAGTATGTGTTATTAGAATTTAAGCATAGACTATAGAAGCATAAGAAAGGCATAAACATTGGTACAAGTATTATAATTGTTACGCATAAAATTGATATAAAAATGTATATTACTTATCTCTTTCACATTTTATCTGATTAGCGCTTCATACACATGCTTGTGTCATTTTTACAGTTCTCAATATAAAATTAGTTATGTATCTTAGCGGTATAGTCGTACATAGCTCAAATGACATGATATCCTGACACAAGTAGTTGAGTTCAAAGCTTTTTATTATAATTTCCAGTTTCTATGTCACCTGAAAAGATAGTGATTGTCTATACATGTTGATACAAAAGCATTACTGGTAATAAGGAACTCAAAGCATCAACACCATTAGGCAATCATAGGTTTAACCTTATAATAAATTTAAAGGACTTTAATCATAATATAGTAACCGAGTTCATCCTGAACAATTTATAAAAGAGTCACAAATGCCCACTTTAACCTACAAACTAAGAAGAATGAAAGCTTAATTGCCTTTTTTAACACAAGTCCCGACTAATTTAAACCAATGCATAAGACCGCGGTGCTCCTTCACATAAAGCCATGCTTGTAAAAAGGGAAATAGACCCTCGTTTATACCTCTCTCTTCAATGTAACCATGAAATGCATCCCTCATTCTATCACCAAGGACCCTGCAAATTGTTTATAAAACCACTAGGTAAACCATTTGGGTTAAAAGATATAAAACCCATGAAAAGTTGAAGCATTTTTCTACATATAAACAAATACTATACATGCACATCATATCAATTGTCATCACCTTTAGTCTTTTAATAATTAGTGCTATTTGTGTGTGTGTGTGTGTGTGTATCGCTTATAAAATTTATGGTCATAAATCAAAAGTATCCAAAAGTTGAAAAAAAAATCATGGAATATCTAATCTAATTAATATAATCATATTCGAATCAGTATATGAATATGTCTAGCAACATGGAACATATTAAAATCTAGAATTCATCAAAGTATTCAAACTTTCCAAGCTACCGTATATAGTTCAATGGTAGTGTTAAGGTTGTACACTTGTATCTACAAGATGCTGGTTCTTTTAAGGAGAAGACAAACTGAAGGTTATGCAAATAAAATTGGGGACCATAATCTTGCATTGGTCATAAATATGCAAATCCTTACATAACAAAGAAGTATGTATGTCATCTTATTATCCTATAGCAGACACACTACCCAGAAAACACAAACACCACCTCTAAAGTAGTGTTGATGCTAAACGAAACAATAAAAGGGACCCAAGTACTACAGTACCTAAGGATCAAAAAACAAAACTATGTGTGGTAGCCTTGATATAGGCCAAAGCAGATTTGTATCTTACGGTGTTCCATAAGAGTATGATTAATGAATACACGTTTAGGGAAGAGACGCCTAGACAGTAGGCTTTCCAGCCAAGCTCTATGTCAAAAGATTAGCATATCTTGAAATGAATTCAGATCAATCATAGCATAAAAAAGTAAAGTACATAACAATATTAGATATAGAAATTCAAATTTCTATTGTCATAAGCCCACAAGGCGCACCTAGGCCCTCAGGCTAGCTTAGCACAGCCTTGTCGTCTTGCATCATAAGCCCCATTTTCAGACATTCAGACACATTTTCAGGCCAAATTCCTGCCGAAAAATCATCTGAACAAGCTTGAAATCAACCTAAAACAGCCTAAACAAGCCTAAAAAATGTCTAAACCCCCTAAATAGTTGTGTCTTTGTACTATACCCATCGCTTAAAAAAGCCCCCACTTTTTAAGCGCCTTGCGCCTACGAAACAATCAACCATATTCTGATAGCACGTAGGTCCAAGGCTCACCCTATGCACCTTTGAGAACTATGATTCAAATCATGGTATGACATTCACATAACCAAAGTACGAGCACAAGACGACTCACTCAAAACTAGGGCCATTATATTTGGATGGAACTTCAAGGAGCCCTGAAGTTTCAAGCTTATGTCTTAACGAAACCGAATGAATCCCCAGAGCATCCGGATACAACCCGCACAAGAAATGCAAAACGTAGTCTTGCCCGGGCTTCGATACATCAGCATGAAGAAACAACTGGTTGATCTCATCATCCCCATCAATTTCCGAAGGATCCACTCCAGGTAGAATGTTAATCATCCGCATCACAGATATACTGATCTCCTCATCCCCATACGCCCGCTTCAGCACTGGCCCACCGCTGTCAAGTGCCCCTTTCACCACCGTAAAGGGCGGAGGAGGGCTCACCTTCTGTTAACAAATCGTACACACATAAATACATAAATGATAAACCCCAGTAAAACCCTTAACACCAAATCCAATTTTCAGATTCATAAGTGCTCAAATCTGTATTGAACCTAAAGTGCCCACCAGGTGTTCGACACAATGCCGAAGAGAGACATCATTCAAATAAACAATTATGACGATAATATTCATTAAATGATAAACCCCATTAAACCTTAACACCAAATCCAGCTTTCAGATTTCAAAATGGCTCAAATCTGTATTGAACCCAAATTACCCACCAGGTGTTCGACACAATGCCGCGGAGAGAAATTACACAAATTAACGATTACTATGATAATATTCAATTATTCATGATAAACCCTTGTAAAACCCTAAAGAAAGAGATTGAAATTGAACGTACAGGTGGAGGGGCCATTTTGGACACTTCAGTGTAGTGTTCTTTAAGGGAACGGAGGATCATGGAGTTAACCACCATAGAGGGTGAGTTGCTGCCGGAGGAGTAGCGGCGGAGGAAAGGTGCGGTGGTGGTTTCCGGCGACGGAGACCGGAGAGCTGCGGTGGCGCGTGAAATAGCTGTTCTCCACATGGTTTTTACGTTTGCTGGTGGCGTAGACTGTAGAGGGCCCTTGTGTTGTGGTGTTTGATTGTTGAGGTTGAAGTGTTAACCCTTAACGAGTCGAATGTGTGTTCTGTTTGGTGTTTCTTTTTGATAGATGAGATCTAAAGGGGCTCAACTTTTACTAGTATTAGGGGATATTATGTTTTACGTGCGTCGATAATGTCGGGTTGATGGTTTCAAATAAGCGTGGTTGGTTAAAGAATTTATGACGTCGACCAAACCATGGTATATGTTTATTTATGTCAAAGTGATCATTTCTAGTATGGACATATTTAAAATTATGTAAACCAAACATGACTTGTTTTGGTAAATGATAGTGGGCATATGGTTTGTAAAGAGATTGTAATCAAGTGGTAAGAAATTACATGTGTTGTAAATGGGTTAAGCAAATCCTGAACAAGTTGATCTTAAATATTTATTCTGGTTCTAAATGGTTACAAAGATGTCTTGTTTAATTAAGTGAGATAACAAGTTTAACCTCAAACATGATTGTATATTTGAAACATGTCAACCCGAAGACTGAGGATTCGGAATATCACACATTGCTCAATCAAAGAGAGATTCAACAACTAAAAGAATACAGGTTAGAGATAACAATCCAAATCTAACTATTTTCATGTCGAGTTTGTTAGACAATTATTAACCCTAGGTTTTTTATTCATAACTATGAAATTAATTTTGATTTGGTCCTTTCTATTTTATAAAAAATAATCTTAGGACAAATAACAAAAGTGTCTGCAACAAAAGTGATTTTTATGATTAACATAGATTTATTTAACTTCGTTTGGAAATTCTCTCCCTCCGCTCAATCTTCCTCACAAATAGTCATGAGCCGGTTGGATTAAAGATTCTTTGAATACCGCTCAGATTCGAAACCTATTTACAAGGCCTAAAAGAACATAATTACATTTTAAAAAATAAAATAAAATGATACCTTCTACGCTCTCTTTACCATGAGTTTATTAGGGTGCAAACGAGTCGAGCCGAGCCAAGCCAAGCTCGAGCTCGTATGGACTTGAGCCCACGTCTTGTGATGACTTAGGAGAGCTCGAGCTCGGCTCAGTTCATTTCGAGCTTTATTTTTAAACCAGAGCTTGGCTCGTTTTATTCATTTAAATATTATTTGTAATATTTTTATATTTAATTTTGATATATATTTATAATTATATATTTAATATATATCATTATATATATTATTCAATTGTTTTTATCATAACTTTATATATAATAAATATTATTTATATGGTATATTTAACATTGTTGTTAGGACCAGATCGGACCGGCCGGTCCGACCGGTTCGACCGTGAATCGGTGCTGGGCCGGTCCGGTCAGGGGTGATTCGTTTTTGGCCATTTGAACCGGCCGGTCCGAACCGAACCGGCGGTTGGACCGGCGAACCGGACCGGTTCCGACCGGTTTTCTGATTTTTTTTTTTAGTGGGTAAAAACGGGGTGTTAAACCATAAATTAGTACGTAGGATATACAAATATAGTTAAGTTTTATATATAACTATAAAATATATGTATAAATCATATATAAATTACTTATATTTAATTACATATATAAATATAATTAAAATATAGTTAAATCCGGTCCATCCGGTCCGACCGGTCCGACCACCAAACCAGTAAGGCGTCCGGTTCGACGTCCGATCCGGTTCTGAAAACATTGATATTTAATAAATTAAATAAAAATATATAAATAAAAAACTCGTTTAGGCTCGCGAGCCGGCTCGAGCTCGACACGTGAAGCTCAAGCTCGGACTCGATTAATTTTCTAAACTTTTGTTCAAACTCGAGCTTAGCTCGGGCTCAATAAAGCTCGTCTCGTTTCGAGCTTTTTATCATATAATCTCGAGTAGCTCACGAGCAGCTCGGCACGTTTGCACCCCTAAAGATTATAAGTTTATTATCCATCAACGGCCCTCATCAACCGCCACAGACCTAAGTTGCAAGTGATCTGATGCATCTCTGTTTGGGCTTTTGTGATGTAAGATTGCCCAAGTGTCAAAAAATTTGGGTTAAAAGCGGTAGGAAATATACATAAACCATATCACCAAATAATTGATAAACCTAAACTTACAACAGTTTTAGGTTTCAACTTTCTAGTTTGCTTTTAAGCAGACAATATGGTGTATGCAAAGACGATCATGAATCCAACACTTTTTCATGACGATCACCCAGATAATAAAAGTACTGCAGAAAAAATACAAGCTATATTAGCATTATGACTAGAGTCGAAATGTTTGAGCCTTGTATGTTTTTACATGGATACACGAAATATAAAGAAAACATTATATCGATTTCTACCACAGCCTCATACAAAACACTTCCTCCAAAAATGCGATATAAGAACAATCTAGCTACCACAATACCTGCCAGAGGTTGAGACATTGCTTAATGTCGATACAAAGATGCCGCATCCCACAAAAGCCACGAGTGATGTTTTCACATGTTTTAAAAAAAGCTCATCATTTCCTCCTGATCTGTCTTTTAACTTTCACGATCCTTCTATTTGACTTGTCGTCTCCTCCGCTACCTAAAGAGAAACTACCTCCTGCATTGAACTGCGCTGTACCAGATGCCGCAAAAGGATTCTGAGAAGGTGGTTGCTGTTGTGGTTGTGGTGTTGTCTGCCCGCCAAACTGAAAAGGAACCACTGATGGTGTTGACGGGTTTGTCGGGGTGGCTGATCCAAACATGAAACCTGGTGTGCCACTAGAAGGTTGAGCAAATGCAGGAGCTGGTGGAGTGGGTGTTTGGTTAGAGTCATCAGCCATACTGTCTTCCATGCTCATATGATCGTTGTTATTAGTCGGTGAAGTTCCAAAAACAGGAGCTGAGTTTCCAAAAACTGGAGCAGGGGTAGACGAATTTGAAGAAAATGAGAACATGGAAGATCCTGTTGAAGCACCAGTGTTAGATGATCCAAACATGAAGGGTGAACTGGCGGCAGATGACATAGATGAAGATGCTCCAAAAGAGAAGGGTGAAGAACCAAATATGTTACTGGTGGAACTACCAGATTTGGTTTCTGATGAGGCAATGGTGGAGCTGAGTCCAAAACTAGGTGCCGAACTGAAACCAGAACCAAATATGTTGGTGGTGGGATTACTGGTAAAGCTACCAGATTTGGTTTCTGATAAGGCAACAGTAGAGCTAAGTCCAAAGCCAGGTGTTGAACTGGCACCGAATATGTTGGTGGTGGAACTACTGGTCGAGCCACCAGAATTGTTCTCTGATGAGTGACAGAAGAAAGACCCAAACTAGGAGTTGAACTGAGCCCAAATATGCTACCACCGTTGCTAGATGCGGCAGACGATCTGCTGGCAAAAGGTGAAGTTGGTGCCATTGAAGCTGAAGACGATGATGCAGTTGCAGACCCAAAGCTAAATATGGATGCTGGCACAGATGTAGAAAAAGCACTGCTGGCAGCGGAGGTGGTGGTGATAGTGGTGGTAGAGGATAAGGCAGTAGTGGCAGAAGATTGAACAGGGGGTGAACTACTACTGAAAATCTTATTTGAGTTGGCCCCAGATGGTGTAAAAGAAGACAAGGAATCAAAAGTTGGACTTGAAGCAGAAGTCCCATTAATAATACCTGAATTATTGGCAGAACCACCAAATGAAAATATACCACTTGCTGATGTGGTTGTCAGGTTAGCAGAAGATAATTGTCCTGAATTACCAAACAAATTTACCGGCTTCTGAGTGTTGCCATTATCATCTTTATTGGAAGCTGGAAAGTGTACTTGATCATTATTCTTGGTCGAATTAACCAAGCTGCATAGCACCAGAAAAAAGAAGGAAAAAAAGACAGTTCCATAAGATTCAACTTACAAGCAATATACCCTTTGTTTGCAGCAAATAACTTAATTACCTGGTTGTGCTAAATGGTTTTGCATCAGGACTAGTGTTCGGTTTGACTCCAGAAGACCCAGCACTGTTGTGAATACTTGTTCCAAACGTTGGAAAAACTATTGGTTTATTCTGAGGTGTAACAGTGTCAACTATGGAGGTTGGTTGAGAAAGCGATGATGATTGTGTACTGCTACTCGATGAAGTTGAGGCAGGGAAGTTGAAACTCAACTTCTGGTTACTAAAAACAGAACCATTAGGAGATATAGCACCTTTTCTAAACTCAGGTATTCCAGGTTCGGGTAGTGCAGGTTCACCTGCTTTAGATGGTGCAGGAGTTTGAATGGTTTCAGCATGTGCACTAGTAGAAGCATCATTGTTTGCTAACACAGATATCCCCAATGTCTTGTTTTCACCCAGAGAGATAGAAACACGCCCATTAGAACGATTGTCATCATCCAGATCAAAAGAATCCTTCACAAGACAAAAAAAAGTATAAAAAACGACTCGTTTTCTAACTTGCAAGTGATGAAGAAAATCATTATAATCATATTTCATGAAAGGACAAGTATAAACTACCTCATGTGCACTCATCAGAAAAGCTCGTCTCGTTGTCGAAGCAGCTTTTGTACCAATTGGAGCATTGCCACTTACTGGCACTGAAAATTTTCCATTAACTGAGCTGAGTTCATTACCAGCAATATTTCTTGAACCATTTTCTTCGACTGTATCTTTGCTTTGAGAGGTTGATTCACGAGCATCAAGAAACAACATGCGATTTTGACCCTCTAATCTCTGATTATCTTTAGAGCTTGATAACTTTTTGGGTGAATCTATTTTCTCTGTAGCTCCAGCTAGCTTGGATCCTGATAGTTTTTCCTTTGGGCTCATTCTTTCAAGCTGTTCAAATATTTTTAAAGCCATTTTACTTGACTCCGTAGGAACAGAACCATAACTTTGGTTACGCTTACTGATCTCCCCGGATTCCTCTACTCCCTTTGAGCCTTTTGGCTCAGGTTCATTCCTTAAAAGCAGCTTTTCACTTGAACCAAGTTCACTTTTATATTTAGAGAGAGAACTTTGTTGTGATAGTAAATTGGCCTTTTGTCTAATTCTACGCATGGGACCACCAGACCCAATATCATCAAGTGCAGAACTCCTACGTTTTGCAGCCTGAAGTCAAATTAAAAGGTCAATAAAATTCATGAGTTACAGAAAAGCATGTTATTAAACCAATATTCCATCAAAAACAAATAGTCAAATACCATTCTGCTTGATCCAATTGACACTTCATGTTCCCAGGCAGATGGTGAAGCCACACCCTAAAATCAAGCAAAAATATTAGAACTTAGAAGTTCAGGTGACACAAGACCAAAGGAGTTACAGGATTAGGTTCATCTAACCTTTTGACTTAAAGTTGAAGGACCTCTGTAATACGGTGTGCGTGGCATATTGTATAAAGCGGATCTGCCTCGAGACCTGAGGGTGGTCGAACTATACTCAGAGGTCTTGATAGCAGCTGCAGTCTTCGGTACAAGTGATGTGGAAGGTGTTTTGGGAAAGTTGGTTGTGTTATTAAGCACCAATGAATCTTGTCTTAGTGCTTGGCTAGTTGGCCTCAAGGTTAATGGTGATAGTTTGGTAGGTCTGGTCCCCATATAGGCCTTTGCAAGATCAGCAGGTGATGCACCATCATCATCAATAACCTAGAGACAACATGATAAACTGTTAGCTCAAAACACAAACCTTTTTGGTAGATTATCTATGTCAGGTAAAGTTTCGTAGTAGAAAAAGAACACAAACACTTGAGCAGAAGCATAACTTACTCTAGAATTGACAACAGGTGTTGAAATGGCAGCATCAAAGTTTCTGATTTCCCTCTCTTCCACGTGTTTGTTCAATGTGCCACTTGTGAATGCGTCAGCTCTTAGACCATGATAGGATGTGCTGGGAAGCTTTTCTTTATCCCCTTCAACATCATTCGACTCAGCCGTTCTTGAAAGCAACAATGCTGTCAAACGCTCAATTTCAGATCTGTAAATGATGTGTACATCAGTGATTAAAAAATAGTTCACAAACACATATAACTATAGATAGTACAAGGACACAAGGATGCAATTCTCATAAGCTTGTTTTATTTAAATATATACTATCGTTAGCAAGTTTGACCCTAGAACAGATCATAAAAATGTTTGACAACTGGCACAGAAACAATGAACAAACCTAGTAAAAGTCTTTTGTTAAGCATATTTTCAAGATCGGATATTTCAGTTGCAGCTGAGATGCTAGTCAATTTCCCACCTTCATCGGTGCTAGGTTCAACTACCCCAGTAGAATTCTTGGGAGCAGGCTGCCAAAAAATTGAATCAAGATTGGGATGAAGAAAGATATAGGTACAAGCAACAGAGCTAAAGCCTAAATTTTAAAGAAAAATTGCCCTGTGGAAAGTAATAAAAAACTTACATTTGGAAGTGCCTCCTGAGACCTATTCCTAGGTTCTTCACTAGTCCCTGATCATAAAGAAGCTTTGTGAGATACACGAAATGTGAAAAATTACATATAAATTAAAAAAAACATGTAATTTAACAGCCATTGTCTCCACCAAAACAAAAAAGAAGTATTTGGTTGAATTCCACCAAAACAAAACTAGTTCGCATAACTTCGAATTTAATAAAAAGGACTAATAATGCTTGAACTTAAAATAGCTCGAGGATGCAGCATACAGCAACCCGAATACCACGTTGATAAGAATTTGGTTGGTTGTCCACCGCTAACCTATCTTGCAAACTTGCATTACAATGTAGATTTTACTAGACTTACTGATACATATTATATGATCCATTGTAATAATTATTCATTAAAATTCTGCAATGTGCTAGTCCGGTTTACTAGTAATGATATCAACATTTTGAATCATGACTCCTGAGCCTGTTTTGTTTCAGTTAAAATTTTAAACAATAATGGAGTCCGTATAACTAATCCCACAAAATCTCAGATACAAAATGCCCCAACAATGTTGCCACCTCTACTATGGGTCCTTATCTTACAAACCTATCGGCTTATCAAATACTGATTCGATGGCAATGATGTCAACATTTTAAACAATGCTCTCTTGGAATATAGATATACAATGAATAAGAAAGAATTTCAAGTAAATGTACTACTAATCAAAAATTATCATTTCAAGACAGCACAATCAAACTCATACAAAATATAAATACATATAAAAATGCGTGCCTTTTCTTATAGCCTGGCAGCTGGCTTACTGAAGACCTATGTTTCTAATTCAATTTTCACCGGTTTCTAAACTTCAACTCTACATCAACTCATCAACCTAAGAGAAAAATCTAGAATAAGCACAAAATAGAACCAGACAATCATCATTTATGCTACAGCCTACAAAAAAAAATATAAATATATGTGTGTGTGTGTGTAAATAAAGTGAATACTGAGCAATGTGATATCTGTGGTAAATTCCATAATGGTACCCAAAAGACATTCACCAACATAACAACAAGCTTAGTAATAGCAGAAAAACTGTTCCCTTTCATAAAACAGGCCCTTCTTAGATCAATCAAATTACATAACAAGTCTAAACTACTAGCAAGTCCAATCAACTAACTTTTTCATCAATCAACAGCTCAACACCTCAGCTAATACAAACAGAACCCACTCTAATCTAAATGTACACCTGATGACCAAAAAAAAAAAAAAAACACACTTTTTGCTAAAACCAAAACAAACATAAGCCATTACAACAAACAAACAATCCACCATGCTAACAAACTTGCAACGAAACAGCACAAAAAATGCGCCCTTTCATAATGCAAACGATATAGCACACGAAGTGATGAACCCTAATCAAATAAACAACCAACAATCAACAAAAACAACCAACGAATCACCACACCACCACACCTAATTCCACAACAACCACACACAAAACCTCAACATACACTCTCACCAACACAACCAATCCAAACCACAACAAAACCGCAAACACAAATCAAATCGAACAAAAGCTCCCAACCTGGCTGAATTTGCAGAGGAGCAGAAGGAAGCCGCTTACGAAACACGCCAAACAACCTATCAGCACCGGCGTATATCAGCCTAGACGCAGGGTCCACCAGTTTCGCAAAAAGGCTAGGGCTGTTGTTCCTGAGTGCTGTAGGAGGCCGATCGTACGGCGTCGCCAGAGCACTCCGCCGTATAGGTCGCTTCCGGAGCTTTCCGCCGGCTCCGCCGGTGGTGTAGGTGGTTGCTCGTCGTTCGCCGTCGCCATTGGTGGAGCTCGAGCTGCCGATGATCGGGGAAATTGCGTATAGAGAGAGAGAGAGGGGGGAAATTAGGGTTTTTATGTGAGCGCGCATAAATAAGAGTTATGGGTTATTATTATTATTATTTTTGAGTTTTAAGGCGTATTTTTTAAGTGAATAAATAATATATCGAAATCAGGAGCGTTGGAGAGAGGAGATTTGGGAACGAATTTTCTATTTTGGCTTAATAACCGCCCTTTTGGAATACGTTTATTTGCATAAAACATCATTTTGTGTCCAGTGCTATTGAAAACTAGTGATCAATGTTTTTAGAACTGGATCGGAAGTTGAATCAAACGTCTTACTGGTTTGGTGGTTGGACCGGTCCGATCCGGTCGTGAAAACCTTGCTCGTGACTCGTAAATTACATAATATGAATTTTGCAAATGTGATTTGACACCATGAATAGTACTATTCACCATGAATAGTACTATTCACGATATCTAATCTTCTTCAACCCCACCGTTGATTGCATTTTCATCTCTCAATCCCACTGCAAAATGGCTACATCCTGCTATGTACCCCTCTTCTTCAACCATCGGCTCCTACACCATCAATCGCCCCCTCTTCTTCAACCTTCAAACCACCACCTCTCACCGGAACCCTCACCTCCACCGGACCACCACCACCCACTGCAGCCACCCTTTTAGGGCTCGATTCATTGCTAGGGCTCGAATACTATTCAAGTTGGGAGGTTAGGGCGTCGATTGAAACCAAGGTTAACGCAATGGTATCGGTGGCTAACACCACACCAAGAACACCGTCACACCATTGCCACATCAACAGCACCACACCATCATCGGCTTCCACTCGCAAGGTCCCTCTTTCCCCTCTATCTATACATAGGATTTGTTGGTGGAGGCGGAGGTCGACGGTGGTGGCTGCGTTGGTGGAGGCGGATGTCGGTGGTGGTGGCTGCGCGTTGGTGGAGCCCGAGGTCAGCGGTGGTGGCTGCGTTGGTGGAGGCCGAGGTCGGTTGTGGTGGTTGTGTTATTGGAGGCGGTGGTCGCTGTGTTGCTGGAGGCGGAGGTCGACGGTGGTGGCTGCACCATCATTGAGACAAACATCTAACTATTATGGTAAATGTGGGCTTACATATGTTTATCAGAAGGCTTGAGGTTGGTCTGATTTGAATCTGTTTGCTTTGTTATGTGTTATCGATGAATTTTGATTCTGTATGAATGTGTTGCTTTTGAGTTTCTGAATTTGAATGCTTTATATGATCAGTTTCATTTGGGTTGTTGGTTATTGATCGTTAAGATGCTCATACTTTAGCTGATTTGTTATTGATTAGATGATGTTTTGTGTTCAATTTTGTTTATTGTTGATAATGGGTCTGGGCCTTGCTGGCGGTAATAGGCGACGGTGGTGACCGGCGGTGATTGTTTGAAATGAGGTATTTGGTTGATTATTGAAATTGTTGGGGTCTTACTTTCGTGTGCTTCTGGTTTGTTGATGATCGTGGTTATGATACGATAATGACAGTTTCCATTCGTTGGCTCCAAATGTCACTGGCTCCAATATGATTCTCGAATCCATTTGCTACAACCATTGCTATGATGACTGTGGCTGAATGGTTGATTGGCGTGGCATACTCGGTGACGGCAATTGTAGTTTCCTGCACTTGCAACCCGTGATGCAGCCATGGTAACCAAAAACCCATATCTGAGCAAAAAAAAAAATTTTTACGGAAACCAAACGTTAAATTGAGATCAATAATCACGTTCATTTAGCATTTGCTTTGTGATCTGTAAATTTCTGTTCATGCTCATACCTTCTAATGTGCCTTCGATCGAAGTTGATGCTTCGATGGTATGTATACCTTCTTTCTCCTTCTTGATTTGTTTGACTCAACGTGCTTCAATGTTGATGACTTGATGTGTGGTTTATTTGATGTGAATGTGTTAAATTTGATTCGTGGATGATTGTAGTGATAGATGATGTATTGGCATTTTTCACGCACATGTTTATGTTAGGTGCATTGTTGTTATACTTCCGTAGTTCTGAAAACGAAGGCTCCATCGATAATTTCTCCCTGCTTTCTAATGGTTTTTTTGTGTAAATTATATGCCAAGATTGTATTAGTGTTCTGAAAATGGTGTTTGATTATTAATTTGGAAATTTAAATGGTTTGATCTTAGAGTCATGCCATGTGACGGTTTATGTAGCATGGAGTATTAATGCAGCTATAGTGTTCTGAATTTTGGGAGAAATCCTTGCAACACAACTCATCTACTAAGAAGCATAGTTTAAGCCAACTAAGAAATTATTATAAACATTTTTTGGGTTAAATTTTACTGAATATGGTTCTGATAAGTATTTTAATTCTGAAAATGGTAGTATGAACCATCAGTATCCTGTATCCTTTAGGAAGAGCAGTTGCATTAGATAAGGGATCCGGATCTCAAGTATACCTTCATTCTCCCATCATATGTTGCGCTTTTGATGTGTTTATTTTGATGCTCTTAACAATTTACATTTATTGGATGTTAAGCAGTTATAGATGATGGACATCCCAAGGAGAATAGCTTCATTTATGTAAGTTTCTTATGTATGTTTCGAGATATTAATAAAAAATCAATATCTGCATGTTTAATCTGTATGCATTTTCAAGGTCACGAATGGTCTTTGTTTTCTTTTTGGTATTTTCATATTATAGATGCCTTCAAGAAGACAAACTGACAAAGTCCAGTGCTATGAGCCTGCAACGATGAAGTATCTAGGGTACTTCCCTGCCCTGAAGCCTGATGAGGTTAGTGTTTACAAAACAAAATTGTAACGAAGTCTTCATGTGTGTTAAATTGCTATCAAAGTTTAGACTTTATATTTATTATTTGGTTTTCCCATCAAAGAAATCAGAGCCTCTATATTGCTGTCTTAGATAGTTGATAGAGTTTCGATTTAGGGCGTTTCCAAGACGCGCAACGCGCGTCTGCGTATTAAAACTAGTTGTTTGAAATTAGTTTAAAATTAGGGTTTTTATGTGAGCGCGCATAAATAAGAGTTATGGATTATTATTAGACTAAATTACAAATTTCATCCTTTATGTTTGATGAAAATTATGGAATGTGTCCTTTCGAAAATGACTTTCACTCAATCTTCTTTTTTACAAAAAGTTATTACGTAATACATCCTTTTACTAACTGGGGTTAAATAATTCTATTAAGTCAAGGGCATTATTGTCATTTTATTTATAAATGACTACTTTTGTAATGTTAAAGTTGCTTTTTATTCTTTAATTCTATTTATTTTTTCTTTTATTATTTTTATTAATTGATTATTTTGCTATTTATTTATATAATATATACTATTTAATTTATTTATTATTTTTATTAATTGATTATTTTGCTTATTTAGTTTATATAATATATACTATTTAATTATTATTTTTATTATATGTTTTTCATTATATATATATGTGTAACACATAAAATACCACTAATTTTTATTAAACTATTTTAACTCTAATTAAATAGTTTTAATTAATTTAAAGTTATATTTTAATATCTAGCTTTCTAACGGCTATATTTAAAAATTCCAATCATAATGTATTATTCATCTCATTCATCTTAATTTTTTTAAAAACCCTAAATGGTATATCAATGTGATAATATTTTTTAATCAAATTGTAGTACTCATTTGATACATTAAGATGACTCGACATATAAAGATGCTAATTGGAGCCCTCATTTTCATCTCATTCATCTTTAATTTTTTTAAAAAACCCTAAATGACAAATGATAAAAGTAATAATTAAAATAGTAAGTATATATAATAAAATAAATAAAATAGTTTTAAAATGATAAAAGTAATAATTCTAATCAAAGAAATAAAAAAAATTTATTAAAAAATTATTTTAATTTGTAACAGGTTTTTAATATAAATCATAACCCAAATTAGTTAACACAGTTGAAAATTTTATACCAAAATGGTATTAAAATCTTTATATCATAAGCCAAACTATTTAGTACATTTGAAATTTTTATACCAAAATTGTATTAAAATCTTTATACCATACGACAAACTATTTTTAAAAATTTTTTAAACCAAAATAATAATAAAAAAGCGACAGCGAAATAAAACCGATTACTAGTTTAAATTATATAACATGAAAAAATTATATTTTTAACCCTCTAATTTGTATTCGTACAATTAGAAAAGTAGATAAATAAATTTTAAAAACAAAAAATATATATATAATAAATTAAAAAATTATTAAAAGTATAACTTATAAAAAAATTTAAAAATAATTACCTAATAATATTGAAGATTATAAAATAAAAAGTGTATTAAAATGATAAAGTAAACAAAATAAAAACATAAAGAGAATACAGAATAGTAAAAAAATTACAGATTTCGTCCTTTAAGTAACAAGGACAAAATGGTCATTTAAACAAAATTAACAGAAAAAGTAACTTTTGTTAGTTGAAAGGACATAAAGCGTGATAAGTTTTTAAATAAAGGACGCTCAGTGTAATTATGAAAGTTTAAGGATAAGATTCATAATTTTAAACATACTTAAATGATAAATTTGTAATTTAGTCATATTATTATTATTATTATTATTATTATTATTATTATTATTATTATTATATATTATTATTATTATTATTATTGAGTTTTGAGGCGTATTTTTTAAGTGAATAAATATATATCGAAATCAGGAGAGAGAAGATTTGGGAGCGAATATTCTGGTTGGCTTAATAACGACCCTTTTGGAATACGTTTACTTGCATAAAACATCATTTTGTGTCTAGTGCTATTGAAAACTAGTGACTAATGTTTTTAGAATCGGATCGGACGTTGAATCGAACGTCTTACTGGTTTGGTGGTTGGACCGGTCCGATCCGGTCGTGAAAACCTTGCTTGTGACTCGTAAATTGTTTGAAATTAATTTAAAACTAGCTAGCTAGAAGTCCTCTTGTTAATAAACGTTGAATTCTGCTTGTTTATAAACGAGCCTAGCTAAATAGGCTAGGTTTGTAGATGAGTTGAGGCCGAGCCGAGGTCGGCTCGGCCCGTGGTTCGTTTGTCTGCTCGTTTAAATTTAACCAAAACTTAAACTAAATATATATATTATTTAAATAAGTCAAAAATATGTGGTTATTTTGACTTTTTTAATTTAAAAAACCTTAAGTGTACAAATATAAAGGATTGTTGTGTTTTATTGAAAATATTAGTTTCGTGATATCGTTTGAACGAGTTAAGATAAAATATATATTATATTTTGTTTTAATACATGAATATTGGTAAATAAAATATAAAATATTTAAAAAAAGAAACAAGTTGACTCGCAAGCCTATGCCCATATTTTAAGCTCGTTAAGATAAATGAGTCGGTTCGACTTGGTTTCTAAACGAGCCAACCTTGAGTCCACCCTAGTTCAACTTGGCTCAGCTTATTTCTTATTTATAGCCCTGCTTTTGTGTCCAATGTGGTTACAAAATTATCATTCGGCAATTGGTGACGGTAAAGTCATTAGCTGCGTACATAGTTTTTGATAAATTTTTTGTTTCTCATTTATAAACTCTTGCCTCACGACAACTCCACTGTATAAACTTTTTTTAATAATAGAAAGTTTAATTTTTAGAAAACGAACCAGCGGGCTACTTGAACATAAAACAAACAACCAAACACCAACTATGATAGATCATACATCAAGAACATGTTATATATGCATTAAAGTGGTTTTTATTTTATGTTATGTTGTTTAAATGTGCGACACTCTTTTTAAATTTGTATAGTATAGATGTACGAAGAAAAAAAATAAACTTCAGTTTTGAAGGTATATATGTCATCATAAAGCGGTTCTAATTTTATGTTATCTTGTGCATTGATATTAGACTAGTAAGAAACCCGCGCGTTGCAGCGGCAGCAAGAAATTACAACGCGATACTCGTTTTCCATTAGTTTACATTGCGACAACAATATATAATAGGATATTTGTTTTCTACAATTTACAACGTGCATTTACCGTTAGTTTTCAACACAGAAACAATATACAACATTGTACTTGTTTTTGAAATTTGTGACACCCTTTTGAAATTTGTACAGTATGGATGTACGAAGAAAAAAAATAGAACTTCAGTTTTGAAGATATATATGTCATCATAAAGTGTTCTACTTCTATGTTATCTTGTACATTGATATTAGATAAATCCATCCAAATATGGAAATATGAAGAGTCAGGGGTGTTCGTTGGCTCCTCAGTAATCATAATCGGCCCCTCAACAATCCTAATCTTTGAGTTATTTAAATATAAAGTTTAGTTTTTCAGATAAATATACCTCAGACCCTTTACTTGTAATCGGTAGAGAATATCATTTTACGACGATCCTTCAACTAAGAAACTCTAGTTTTCCCACTAAGGGGCTGTTTGGCAACATCTGATTGAATAAGTGCTGAATGAATAAAAGGGTCTGAACCAGTAAGAGGTCTGAACCAGTAAGAGATCTGAACGAATAATTGCGTTTGGTTGTAAAAAGAAAGTTTTTAAAATAAAACTTAAATAACCAAAAATGTTTCATTTTTACTTTATTATTTTATCAAACTGCTAATCGAGTTCTACTGGTTGAATAAGAGGGTTTGCAAATTATTTTAACACCACAGCACCACAACCAACACCCTTTCGTCTCTCTCTCTCGATCTGCAACTCTCACCACCACCCTCTCTCTCCCTCACCCTCACCACCGGCGCAAGCACCACCACCATCACCGCAAGCACCACCGGCGCAAGCACCCTCACCACCACCGTCTCTCTCCCTCACCCTCACCACCACCGCAAGCACCACCGCCGGCCAGAAATAATCACCGCCGACCACCACCACCGCAAGCACCACCGCCACCGCAGATCTGAACCGCCACCGTAGATCTGAACCACCACCGCAAGCACCACCGCCCGTCACTCCACCTTCACGTCTGACCACGGGTCAGACTATGGTTGAGGTCTGACCGGGTGTGATCTCCGGTAAAAGCCTCGCAACCAAACAGCCCTTATCTGACCGAGTCAGACGCTCGCGTCTGACCAGGCTCGGTCAGACGCAACCAAACAAGGGCTAAATTCATCATTTCATGTATGTTTATTTGCCCCTTTTTCATGACAACTTGTTTCACCTCAACCCGTGTTTAATGATTTTACACCAAATATATCAACCCGTCATGTATGAATTAAGTTCATGAATTGAAATCTTCCTATTCTAATAAAAAGGTATCTGGGATGACACGTGTCAACACCACAATCATTCTCACCAAAATTTTCCGCCTCTCTCTCCTATTAAATAATTACCTTAATTACTAATAATATTATTTAACACTTTTTTAGATTTAATAAATTAATAAAGAGATCTATTTATTAATGTTATTTCTAAATAAACAACTTTTTTATAAAATAATAAATTTATTTAAAGCATAAGACTTTTTTTAAATATTTAAAATTGGTATTTTTAAAAAGTTATTTTTTTAAAACCAAAAATAATTAAATTTAAGAGTTATAATAAGAAAATTTTTAAAAATGACATTTTTATACGGTTTGTTTTAGAACAAAACGTTTATTTATTTTTTTAAAAAAAATAAAGTTTTAAAAAGTTGATATCACTATTTTATAACTTACAATCATTTCTAATACATAATTTCAGTGATATTATATCTTAAAATATTATTTTATAATTAATAAATTTTGTCATATTAATTTTTTATTTATTCAACCCGTGTAACACACGGGTTACTATTGCTAGTTGTATATATACTAAGACATAAATACCGGCATGCAAGCATAATCAATAAGCTACATTATATATATAAATGATATTTTTCATAATGCGTTTACCATACATATGTTAGTTTCTCTTGAATTTATTTATTTTTAATAATGTTTCTTCATACAGATCATCTTATTTTGTATCCATGTTTTCTGTGTGCCACGCAACATCTCGATTTGTCAACTATAATGATCTACGGGTCACAATTTCAAAATACGATGAATGTGGATGAAACATAGAAAATAAATTTCATACAAACATTAACCACACAACATGACAAAAGGTTATAGTACAAGGTTCAATATGTAATTTGATAAAACTCAAATTTCCCTCCCATCACTTTCAGTGGCGGGGAGATTTGTTTGGGGTCAAGCTAATTGAACACCCTGTCAGTTGTTATCTGGACGCCCTTTGACTTTTTCCATGGCCCGTAAAGGGCCTTACGGGCCGTAAGGTGTTCGAAATTTAAATTTCGCAGCTTTATCCGCTCACGGGCTGTGAAACACATCACGACCCGTAAGCGTCTAACATCACGGCCCGTGAACAAGTGCCATAACGGCCCGTGAGTTCTCTCACGGGCCGTATTAGTTCTTCTGAGAATTTATTTTCCTCGATTTGCGTGCATTTTTAAATTTTATAATTATGTGACGTAACGTATTATTCCTTGATTTGATTTAAGATTCTGTATAAAACGTTATATATATTACTTGTTATATACGGTTAGTGAGATCCGAAACAGTTAAAATGTCTTCTCGTAGAGGTAATAGAAGACGTCAAAATGAGTTCTCTTCAAACCCACGAGATATTGTGGAAAGTATTTCTGATCCAATAGATAACCATAATTGGCAGAATGGGAGGAACTGGTCTGAAAATGTTATTCAGTTTATACGTAACGGTGATTCCCAAACATGTAGGGTGTATTACATGGGTAATTCCGATATTCAGTTAGAATATTGGCGTGAATTACTCGGAAACGTGTCTTTAGGTACAGAGATATGATTTAAAGTTTTTTTTTGTAAATTTTATTTTATTTTAAAATTCTAACAATTAAAAAGTTGTTATTTTATAGTATGTTCAGGCGTGGACAAATAGACTCATAATATGGAGATACGAAAAATATGTAGAACAGAAGAGTTGCCGGGTAGTGATCGTTGGACGATTCTCCCATTTGAGTGGTTTAACTTAATATACTCGGGGTCCGTTAAGGGTGCTGACGAGGAGGATGCTGGTGGTGGTGATGAGGCATAGATAGTAAGCCTGTATTGTTAAATTTAGCTTTCATGTAAAAAACTTGATAAATTTTGTTGATATATTATGAAGTATTTTGGATGACGTTTAAATGTTTGTTTGATGATGTATGATTAAATAAAGAATTGATAAATTAAATAAAAAATGTGTAAATTATACTAAATCTATACGTTCAACCGGGTCTACGGGTCTTAGTTCGAGATATTTTTGAAATCGACTTCCGTATATAACCTCCCAATCATTAGCGCTTTCTGTTTTGTACAAGTTTCAATATTTGCTCGGAACAAGCATTGGATAGTCACCCACTAATCGAATTCTAATGAAATGGTTATTTTGAACATAAGCAATTGAAATCATATGATGTTCACTGATATCACGAGGAGATAACCAGAACGGGAAAAAAGTAGCAGAGTTGCCGATAGTTAAAAATTATAACCACTCGAAACCTGTTAGCAATAAGGATTGTAGCAGGTGGCACTGTCATCCTTTTTTTTTGGGAGCTGCACCTAAGCCGTTCCAGTTTAATGATTCCCTTATTTCATTTATATCAGGAAACATCGCAACGTACATATGTTTGTTTTCATCCAACTCAGCTATAAGTTCCGTACGAATAAAACGCCAGTGATTTTCACCATATCCCAGTGCGAGTGCTATAGCACGAAAACCACAATTGTCGTCGGCTAAAACATCATCCGCACCTGAAATATACGGGAAAAAGAATGATGGAATCCAGCGATTAAACCGGAAAAAAATGTTTTTATCTTCGTCGCCCGGGATATATGAAAACTTGAAACTCTGTTGAGATAATTCATCTTTGACTCTTAATTTGGAAGACATGGATTGACTGCGCTGCAAAGACCATTGTTTTGACTTCACCACCGAACTTGAATATGTTGGCGAAACTTCAAAATTTTCTCTAGTTTGAACATATGAACTATGTCTGGAGGGGTCTAATATTGTTTCTTTTTGCTTATCTTTTTTAGGACGACCCCGTGTATGTGTTTGGACTTTAGGAGGTTTTTTATCAGTTTTTTAAGGATGAATGAAAGATTTGAAAATATTAATCAAAGATTTTTTCACATTTTCGGGTTGGACAAATAAATGTTTTTTCACCATCTCCATCTCTTTATGTACATCTATTTGAATATCCCGTACAATATACGCGGGTGAAAAATCTAGCTTCCTCCAAAAAACATCAATGGCATCGGGCTGGATACATTGACCTATAAAATAATAGATTAAAATAAATATAATAAAAGTTTTCATGAAAAGTTAAAAAAAGTAAAAGAACATTCACCTGTTTAAAAGTAATTGTTTAATTTACAAGCACACGGAAGACCACAGCTGGTAAAAAGATGGCAGCCACATGATTCTTTGGATATAATTAGATGATTTATCCTGTTAATCACAACAACTAAGAGATCTAAAGCTGGAAAAGAAACGTTATCTCGCAGCAATTTAAACACTTTATGATTATGCTGCACCATAAGCATAATTTTGCTTTTGGTAAAACTTTTTTATAGCAATTTCCTGGGTAACTAAGATATTAATATAAAAGGAATAAATCTATCCAGGGTGCTATTGGTTGCTTTCAGGTAACTTTTCAACAACGAATGTTGGCTCTCAACTCGGTTCGTTGTGTGCTGACCGAAGTTATAACTTTTATTTATCCACGCCGACACAAATCTCTCTTCGTAGGGGTCCAACCAGTTATTTTTGAGGTACATCAGCAATCCTATTTAAAAAAATGTAGTTTATTTTATGTAAATATACATATATTTTTAAGAAAATACCAATAGAAAATTTACTTGAATGTTTGGACACCAATCTGCGATAAAGGCGGTCGTAATTATAAGCGTATATGTCCGTCGTTACAAAGTTAATAAGTACCGACCACACATGCTCAAAAGCACCCCACTCTTCATTTGAAAAACTCGCCTTGCAATGTATAATACCCATAAAAAAAATAATAATAATAATAAAAGTTCAGGGGCATTTGTGCCATTTTGGAAACTTATTTTAATAAGTTGGTGCAAAAATAAAAAGAATGGAAACCACAGGGACCGTTTGTGTAAGTTGTATAATCCGAGACCCTTTCTCTCTCCCCTACCCCGCAAATCCGGCGGGTTTCCGGCCACTGTTCCAGCCAACATCCGGCGGCTCCGGCGAACCCCAAAACCACCTCAAAACTTGACTATTTTAACCCAAATCGGTCCCGTTACGTTCGTGAACATGATTCGAACAATACCCCACTAAAATTGATTCGATTTGAGTGCGATCTGAAACTAATTTCTTTTCTTTTTTTTTCGGCCGACCACCCACCCAAATCGCACAATAAACATTAATAATAAACAAAATAAAGGCGCACTGACAATCATTTATCTAATATTAATCTGTGTACACCCTCAATTTCACCGAAACACCCAAAAATCTTAGATTCGATCTCCATTCTTTCATCGCGACCTGCAACTATTCGAATACCATCTTCAGTGCTTCAAAACTCGAATTAAACGGAGGTATTTTCATCCTTGAGTTCATTGGAAACTTCCTGTGCAAGGAATTTGATTATAATCGTGGTTTGAAGCATCAATCGATCAAACAGTGTCGCGACCTGTTCTTCATCAGGTCTATCATCAATCGAACTTTAAAACAGGTAATTAAAGCTACCTACATACTCGATTTTAGTCTAGGAATGAAATCCCCAACATTGATTTGGCTATTAGCATCGATTTGATGTTCAATTGAATCGAAATAGTTTCTAGGGTTTATACGGTTTGAAATTGGGGATTTTGGTTCGGGATTGTTTAAATCAAACTAAAACCAGTCAAGTTCAGGCGCAGGCGCCCTAGCCTGCTGGTTAAAGCGAAAGAGGGATGGGCAGGAGGTCACGGGTTCGAACCCGAGCCCCTGCCATATTTTTTTAAAGCCATGTTTAGCCTTTAAAAATTTTGTAAAAAATCCTAAAAATTATAAAAACGACTTTTATAAACTCTGTTTATTTTTAAAATCATCAACCTTAATTTTCTATAATTTTCTTAAGTTTAAACCTTTATAAAACAATATAACAAAGACATTTAGTTTAATTATTTTTATGGATTCTTTTAAATAAACGGTAAAAATCAGATTAAATATAGGACTCCTTTTATAAAAGTACCCAATTAATTTTCTATAAATTAATTTATTAAAAACCTTAACAATTTATGTATATATTGTTAACAAACGTTATAAATAGTTTATTTGTTTAAAAATAAACTTTAAATAGTTGATTTAGGCCCGTATTTTACAGCCAACTTACATAGGCCATAACTTTTTCATAACAGATTCAAATCCGTTAAACCTTACGTCCATGACGAAGTTCGTCGAAAAACGAATCTGTTGATATATAAAACATCGAAAAACTCATTCGTTTAGACCTCCAAACAGTCGTTTTCGTAACAGCTAGCAGTTCTGCGTAGCTGTAAAAATCCACGTTTTTCTCATATTTCGGTAATCCAAATCAGGAACTTTTCTAAATGAAAGTTGTTCAAAAATCACTAATCTAGTATAAATTCTGTTCTGTTACTTTGTAGTACAGATTTTGATACCATGTTTCCATTGATATGACTCGTTTAGCCTTTGGTATTTTACTAGTCGTCTAACATTATTTGTTATGCTATGACTCGTTCGACTTATTAATTCTACTTGTTGAAGACTTATAGCATGCAATATATATTTTATAAGTTTGTGCTCATTATTGCATGTTCTTATAATTAATTCTTTTGATACGTCATATGTTGGTAGTTGTACTACCATTTGATTTAGCACTCTGTTACCCGAGCTGTCCGACATGTCATTGTCGCGTCAATGACATGACACTTTTCTGGACGGTGTTTATAAATAGTTCACGGCGTCTCCGTTAACACGTTAGTACTCGAGTAGTACTTTGGCCATAATATCCGGGAGGCGGATGGATCGATCCTAGTTCAGTTCAGATCAGTTCAGTTCCGGAGGATGGAATCATGTGTGTACGCCCCACACACCATCTCATTAGTGCATAGTCTAGCTAGCTATGTACTTATCAGTTCAGTTTCGGCTCTGGGTACTTCATATATTACACGACTTATTTTGTTTGCATATACGCGTCGTGTAGATCAGTTCAGTTTCGGTATTACATGTTCAGTTCAGTATCAGTATTATATGTTAGATTCAGATTTCCGTTTTCCATATCATATGATCAGTTCAGTATCAGATAACAGTATGTTATGTTTCTTATCATTACTATTGTTATTTCCGTTACTGAGCAACTTTTGGCTCAGCCGTATTTTCTTTCGTGGTGTTTTTCTTATTTGATTGTAGGTGATCAGGGTAATCCGGGAAATCAGTGAAGAGTGGCTGAAGATCAAGATTATATTTTACTTAAATTGATGTAATGAACAACTTAAGTATGTTCTTTCGGATTATGGGGTTTGTTTGAATTTATTTCTTTTGACAATCTCTTTAATATCATGGATTTGGTTTTGATTTGATATCTGTAATAGTGACACGTCAGCCTCTCCGGGTTGGGGTGTTACACAATGTTTAGCAATATTTCCGAAATATGCCATCTGCAAAGTAATCGAACAACACTCGGAAAAACTTCTTCTGACGCTTTCATCAGAGCGAGGTCTCGGTTGTAACATCGTGTATTTTTAAAAAAAATATATAATAATAATATTAATTCTTGTTTAATACGTCGATAATTACAACAAATATAATAACAATAATTATAATAATAATAATAACAATAATAATAATAATAATAATAATAATAGTAATGGTGATGATATATTAATTAAGTATAGGGGGTATTGTGCAATTTATAAAACTTAAAAAAAACTGAGTTTCTAGTCAAAACTATCAAAGCATAATTCACAAGGACCATTTGTGTACTTTCAGAAAACAACCCAAACCACCCCCCTCACCCCGTCGGCATCTCCACCGCCGGCCAAACACCTCCGGCGAGACCCACGTGACCCCAAATAAATCGATTTCAACACAATAAAACACCCGACACCTTCACGTGAAAGATTCGTACTGAAGACCCACGTGAATTCGAATCAAATGAGTGCGATTTAGTCACCCACTTTCGACCGGCTTTCCAGCCTTGAATCGCACTAACAATCAACGATAATTCAATTAAATCAACTTGAACGATTTATATCTGTTACCAATCGATCCTCAGTTTCAATTCGATCTAAAACACAACAAATCCACCATTCGAACGCCTCTTAAAACCGCGACCTGCAACTCGATTAAAGTCCCATCTCCGGTTGATATTAACTGAAACTAATAAGGGGCTTTTAATCCTCAACATCATTTGAAGCTTCCCTCAGGTTTAATTCGATTATAATCATTGTTTGAGCATCACTCGATCATCACCTTCGTCGCGGTCTGTTCTTCGAGTAGTTCAACACCAATTCAATCATATACAAGGTAATTGAGCATACATACATACTCGATTTTACATGTACAAACAAAGCCCTATGATTGTTGTCATTAACATAATCGTTTGGTGCTTCAATTGATCCAAAATCAGTTCTAGGGTTTCTGGGATTGGGGGTTAGCTCGAGTTTATGTTTAAAACAATTAGGAACCAAACTCTATCGCGGCTTAGGCCCTTGGTTCACCGGTCCCGTGTCTCCATGTCATTCCAGAGGTCCCGGGTTCGACCCCGGGCAACCTCAAACATTTTTTTTGCTTTGTTTTAAGCCTTTATAAATTACAAAAAAATTCTTAAAAACTATAAAAATCATTTTTATAAACTTGTTTATTTTTAAAACTTCAAAATCATCTTCTGCAATTTTTCTTTAAATTTTTATAAAACAATAACACATAAAACAATATAAACAATATAATCTATTTTAAAACTATTATTTCTTTTATAAAACATAAAACGTTTTAATTGTTCAAAAACGAACAAATTTATTTTTCAGATCAATTATTCCTTTGACCAATAATTATTTACTTATTAATAATTATTATTTTCATTCTTTAATATTTCAAACTTTAATATTATAGGTTGATAATTTATAAAATCACTAAAAATCAACCTAGATCCTTCCAAATTATTTTTATCACTTTTGAGTCACTTAAATAATTAGAATTTTAATTGATTATCATATGATTAATTAATAAAAATTAATTATTTATTCTTCCTGCACTTTAACAATCAATCAAATGTTCAAGTATATTGGTAGATTTATTTCTATATAATTATTTGAAATGAATTTATTATATTTCAAGACAAACAAATGAAATAAAATTAGTTTATTTAAACTACCACTCAAAACCCAATCTCAACGGAAACCCAACCTATTCCCCATTTCTCATATTATTATTATTCTAATTCAAGGCACCGTTCCTTAGGTTAATCATAAGGAAATCGTAGGTGTCTAAACTATCACGTCCAAATTCAAATCTCATCAATCAAGTGAGTATTCATATTCCCTTTTTATATCATTTCCTATTTGGGGGAAATCATGTGATACAATATATTCAATCATGATATTCTATTGTTGTTTCATTCTAAATTCAATTCAAGACAGGTTAGGTTATTACTTGCAATTACATGAACATACTATGCTAAACTGGACGACAATAAAACCCTAATTCAATCAATCAATCAATCCTGGCAACAATGTAGATCCACTGGTTTGGATAACCCACCCCATATGAATAGTCGAGTGGTGATTGTGCCAGAGGCAGGAGTTAAACTATGGTGTATGTGTGGAGTCTATTATTTGCAAGTGTCAAGTCAAGGGGTTGTTATTGTGTCAGTTTATCTATATGTTTTACTATTGCAATATAAGTCTTAACGTTACCTTGTGAATTGGATTATTCTCAATCAATCAATCAATCTATATGTATATTCAAAACTATGACTACTCACCAGCTAATTCGTTAGCTGACTTTATTTTCTCACATGATTTCAGGTTAAGCAAGCTAGTGGACTTCTACTTGATCATATAAGACCTGGACTTAGTCAAAACAAAATACAATTACTATTTGTGACTTTAACTGTTGTATTTGTATCTGTTAAATTCATATTATCCTGTAATCTGAACTTAATATTATTTCCACTATTAGACAATCATGTGTTATGAACAATCAATCATTCCCTCGTCCGCTCCGATGATTCCGCCGTCGGTCGGGGTGTGACAGATTGGTATCAGAGCCATGGTTATAGGGAATTAGGTTATTAGAAATGGAATGACCTAGACTATAACTAAGTACCTTTACACATGAGTCCTCTCATGTATTTTATATGCTTAGACAGGATTTTATGTGCCTTACATGTTTATACTTGATTATGTGATTATCTGTTTATGTGATTCTTCTTATACTATGAATCTATCAATATACACACGAATCTTAACTCATACTCTAAGGCACTGTGTGCCTAATTCAAGTGATTTCAAACTCCAAAAAACTCGATTGTTATTCATGGTTTTCAAATCTCGTCAAAGTCCGTGTCACATGACCGAAAACATGCAATGCTGGAAGAGTGGGATACCTGTATCTTAAGGTGTTCTGTCTAGGCAAGGTATTTCATACAACTTGATTACCTTACCTGGGAACCCTCGAGATGAGTATTCGCTTATAGGTACGCATGTCCTCGTGCTGGACACAAATACTTTGATAAGTCAACGTATTCGCTTTGGTTTGCGAACCGAACGTTTACACTCCAAACCTCTCATTGTTATTCTAAACAATCTCATTAACGATTTTATTATTTTGAAAAGTTTTAAAAACCAATTACCCGTTTCTCATAGAGGTTTCTTCTTTCCATATTATACAGAATGTCTTCTCGTCGAATCCGTTCACGATCTAGAAACTCTGGCCGTAAGATTTCTGCTATTGTAGCACGTGAAGTTACTGCGGTCATCCCAACTCTACTTACCCATTTGAACCAAGGCAACAATACTGTCCAAAACCCAATTGTACCAAACCCTCCCCAAACTTGTACCTACAAACATTTCAGTTCCTGCAACCCCACTAAGTTCAGTGGAACTGAAGGAGCTACTGGATTACTACAGTGGTTCGAAAGCATCGAGAACACCTTCCTAAACAGCGAATGCCCTGAAAATCTAAAAGTCCGGTATGCCACAAGTGTTCTCCAGAAACGCGCACTCACTTGGTGGAACGGAGAGAAACGAACCCGTGGAACTGATGCTGCTCTAGCATTAACATGGGCTGAAGTTAAGGAGCTTATGACTAAAGAGTTTTGTCCAAGAAACGAAGTCAGAAAACTAGAAGCTGAATTCTGGGAATTAACCCAAGACAGTGGCGAGAACCTAGCATACACTAACCGATTCCACGAACTGAGCCTTTTAGTACCGCATCTTGCTACCCCTACCTCTCGAGCCATCGAGAAATATATTGGTGGACTACCCATGCAGATTCAGGATACGGTGCTAGGAAGGAATCCTTCAACACTAGAAGATGCCATCAGGCTGGCTGCACAGTTAACCGATAATCATGTGAAGGCTGGTTCTTTAACCAGGAAAGGATCGAAGAAAAATACCGATAAACTTCATAACGAAACCGTCAAAACCGACCAACCCGAGTTTTCCAAGAACAAGAAGAGGAAGGCTCAATCTCAAAACTTTGCTGTAATTACCCCTGCTGTGCCAATTACTCAAGTCCCCCCAACACATCAACAAGCGGTAAACAACCAATCGCTGATGAGAAAGCCATACACCGGACCCCATCCACTGTGTAACATCTGCAATTACCATCATCCCGCTAACACACAGTGTCGTCAATGCACAAACTGTGGTTGTTTGGGTCATACATTCAACGTGTGCAGGAGTGCTGCTAAAGCTCCGACTAATGCACCAGTTCACCAACATCCTCTTGCAATCACCAAGGGTCGTGCATGCTATCAATATGGTGATCCGAACCATTTTCGCAATCGATGCCCTCAACTTGTCATCCCAGTTCCTACGGCTCAAGGACGTGCTTTCAACATCAATACTCAACAAGCTCAAGCCACCAATGATGTGGTGTTGAATAATTCTTGTCCTTGATTTCGTCTTCATGATGTAATTCAAGATTTGTAATCGTGATTTTCCTTTTGTTACATTGATGTAATTTGAAAATTTCTAAATTTCTAATTGAGATATTTTTCCTTTCGTTGTTAAGTCGAATTTTGAACCGCATGCCCCGTGGGAGATACGAATCTCCTAAATGATTTTAACTCATCAAAACAGGGGTGATTCCCTTACTTTGGTGATGAATCTTTATTCATTTCAATAAATGTTTTTCAATGATGTGTTTTATGAAATTTTATCCTCTGGATTAGGGTGATTTCCTTATCTCGAGGACTAACTTCAATTATTCACTTTGGAACTTGCATTTCACAAATGACATGATATCACTAAAATAGGATTGAAACCCGTACTTTGGTGAAAAATGTCAATCTTCAATTGTTTTCTTGTTATTATGAAATTCAATCATCAAGATAGACGTAAATTTCATACCTTGGTGATAATTTCATTTTTATGGATTGTATTTTCTCAAATGAAACGACCTCATCAAAGTAGGAGTGAATTCTGGATTTTGACGAGGAAGTCTATCTTATTATATTTTGTTTTTGTAAAAAATTCATCGTTAAGATAGGAGTGATTTCCCTTACCTTAATGGTGAGTTATCTCGTCTTATTTCTGTAGGTCCTCAACAATGAGTTGAGATTAACTTTTTGGATTGGTAAGCTAGTATTCATACTTTGAGAGTACACCATCAAGTTAGGGGTGAAAACCATACCTTGATGACTATTCTCATTTCTTGATTTCCAACTTACCATGGTTGTGATCAAGTAACGAGACGCATGTGGTAACTTGAAGGGTGAAATAATGTTAGTGTTTCAACCTATCAAGCCAAAGCATGATCTCTGAACTTGAACAGAGACCTGATCATTTTAGGTTGATTTTGATTCCCAATTTGGAACATTTAAATTCTTAAATCAATTTCTTTTCCTTTATTCTCATGTTTTGACTCGATCTAGCTACATCAAATCATTTATTCCTTATCTATCAACTTCCATTTTGAGATATCATCAAGACCTGATTATGTGATGGTAATCTTCCTAAACAATCTATTGTCAAGTAAAGATATTATCTCTGATCGTGATGGTCGCTTCATCTCTCGTTTTCCGGAAAAGTTTCCAAACAGCTCTCAAAACTCAACTGAATCTTAGCACAGCCTATCATCCGCAAACCGACGGTCAGACTGAAAGAACGATACAGACGCTCGAGGATATGCTCCGGCTTGTGTCATTGATTTCAGTGGATCGTGGGATTCTCATCTTCCGTTGATTGAATTCTCTTACAATAACAGTTACCAGACCAACAGATGGCACCATTTAAGGCCTTGTATGGTCTGAAGTTGGTGAATCACAGATTACTGGTCCGGAACTGATACAAGAAACAACAGACAAAATTCATAAGATCCGTGATAACTTGATCGCTGCTAGAAATCGTCAAAAGCATTATGCTGACAAAAGACGTAAGCCCATGGAATACAATGTGGGTGATCTCGTACTTCTTAAGGTATCACCTTGGAAGGGAGTGATTCGCTTTGGAAAGAAAGGGAAACTAGCACCTCGTTATGTGATTTCATTCAAAGTGCTCGAGTGAATTGGGAAAGTGGCCTACAAGCTTGAACTACCCTAAGAACTCAGCAATATACATCCGACGTTTCATGTTTCAAATCTCAAGAAATGTCTTGTCGACGAAAATCTCCATATTCCACTCGACGAAGTCCAGATTGATGAATCTATGCACTTTATTGAGAAACCTGTGAAAATTATGGATCGAGAAGTCAAACAACTCAAACATAGACGAATACCTATTGTCAAAGTTTGTTGGGAATCTAAACGTGGCCCAGAGTTAACCTGGGGACGTGAGGAGCAAATGAAATCCCAGTATTCTTATCTTTTCGTTTCAGCCTCCTCGTGATTAAAATTTCGGGACGAAATTTCCTAAAGCAGGGGAGACTGTAACATCGTGTATTTTTTAAAAAATATATATAATAATAATATTAATTCTTGTTTAATACGTCGATAATTACAACAAATATAATAACAATAATTATAATAATAATAATAACAATAATAATAATAATAATAATAATAGTAATGGTGATGATATATTAATTAAGTATAGGGGGTATTGTGCAATTTATAAAACTTAAAAAAAACTGAGTTTCTAGTCAAAACTATCAAAGCATAATTCACAAGGACCATTTGTGTACTTTCAGAAAACAACCCAAACCACCCCCCTCACCCCGTCGGCATCTCCACCGCCGGCCAAACACCTCCGGCGAGACCCACGTGACCCCAAATAAATCGATTTCAACACAATAAAACACCCGACACCTTCACGTGAAAGATTCGTACTGAAGACCCACGTGAATTCGAATCAAATGAGTGCGATTTAGTCACCCACTTTCGACCGGCTTTCCAGCCTTGAATCGCACTAACAATCAACGATAATTCAATTAAATCAACTTGAACGATTTTATATCTGTTACCAATCGATCCTCAGTTTCAATTCGATCTAAAACACAACAAATCCACCATTCGAACGCCTCTTAAAACCGCGACCTGCAACTCGATTAAAGTCCCATCTCCGGTTGATATTAACTGAAACTAATAAGGGGCTTTTAATCCTCAACATCATTTGAAGCTTCCCTCAGGTTTAATTCGATTATAATCATTGTTTGAGCATCACTCGATCATCACCTTCGTCGCGGTCTGTTCTTCGAGTAGTTCAACACCAATTCAATCATATACAAGGTAATTGAGCATACATACATACTCGATTTTACATGTACAAACAAAGCCCTATGATTGTTGTCATTAACATAATCGTTTGGTGCTTCAATTGATCCAAAATCAGTTCTAGGGTTTCTGGGATTGGGGGTTAGCTCGAGTTTATGTTTAAAACAATTAGGAACCAAACTCTATCGCGGCTTAGGCCCTTGGTTCACCGGTCTCGTGTCTCCATGTCATTCCAGAGGTCCCGGGTTCGACCCCGGGCAACCTCAAACATTTTTTTTGCTTTGTTTTAAGCCTTTATAAATTACAAAAAAATTCTTAGAAACTATAAAAATCATTTTTATAAACTTGTTTATTTTTAAAACATCAAAATCATCTTCTGCAATTTTTCTTTAAATTTTTATAAAACAATAACACATAAAACAATATAAACAATATAATCTATTTTAAAACTATTATTTCTTTTATAAAACATAAAACGTTTTAATTGTTCAAAAACGAACAAATTTATTTTTCAGATCAATTATTCCTTTGACCAATAATTATTTACTTATTAATAATTATTATTTTCATTCTTTAATATTTCAAACTTTAATATTATAGGTTGATAATTTATAAAATCACTAAAAATCAACCTAGATCCTTCCAAATTATTTTTATCACTTTTGAGTCACTTAAATAATTAGAATTTTAATTGATTATCATATGATTAATTAATAAAAATTAATTATTTATTCTTCCTGCACTTTAACAATCAATCAAATGTTCAAGTCTATTGGTAGATTTATTTCTATATAATTATTTGAAATGAATTTATTATATTTCAAGACAAACAAATGAAATAAAATTAGTTTATTTAAACTACCACTCAAAACCCAATCTCAACGGAAACCCAACCTATTCCCCATTTCTCATATTATTATTATTCTAATTCAAGGCACCGTTCCTTAGGTTAATCATAAGGAAATCGTAGGTGTCTAAACTATCACGTCCAAATTCAAATCTCATCAATCAAGTGAGTATTCATATCCCCTTTTTATATCATTTCCTATTTGGGGGAAATCATGTGATACAATATATTCAATCATGATATTCTATTGTTGTTTCATTCTAAATTCAATTCAAGACAGGTTAGGTTATTACTTGCAATTACATGAACATACTATGCTAAACTGGACGACAATAAAACCCTAATTCAATCAATCAATCAATCCTGGCAACAATGTAGATCCACTGGTTTGGATAACCCACCCCATATGAATAGTCGAGTGGTGATTGTGCCAGAGGCAGGAGTTAAACTATGGTGTATGTGTGGAGTCTATTATTTGCAAGTGTCAAGTCAAGGGGTTGTTATTGTGTCAGTTTATCTATATGTTTTACTATTGCAATATAAGTCTTAACGTTACCTTGTGAATTGGATTATTCTCAATCAATCAATCAATCTATATGTATATTCAAAACTATGACTACTCACCAGCTAATTCGTTAGCTGACTTTATTTTCTCACATGATTTCAGGTTAAGCAAGCTAGTGGACTTCTACTTGATCATATAAGACCTGGACTTAGTCAAAACAAAATACAATTACTATTTGTGACTTTAACTGTTGTATTTGTATCTGTTAAATTCATATTATCCTGTAATCTGAACTTAATATTATTTCCACTATTAGACAATCATGTGTTATGAACAATCAATCATTCCCTCGTCCGCTCCGATGATTCCGCCGTCGGTCGGGGTGTGACATCGGTCGCTTAGTATAACACGAGGCTCCATACATTTTTCTTCCAGCATTGCTTTTAGTTTCTCTAACACCCATCTGAAGTTGGCTTCACGCTCATAATCAATGAATGCGTGAGCAACAGAAAAAGATTTCAGGGTGGATGTCACACCAACCATTTGAACAAATGGCATTTTATACAAGTTAGTTTTGTAAGTTGTATCAATCATCAACACGTGTGGGTACGCACACCATAATGTGTGAGATGTGGGATGTATAAAAAAAACCCCGTCGACGGTATTTGTCAGTTCATCTATGTGAGGGGTGTAAATATATTGATGTTGTTGTAGTATAGAAAAAAAACCTGCATTGGGGTTTCACCAATTCTGGTGGACTTTTTAATTTTTGCCCGAGTGTTATATATGGTTAGTAACACAGACACGTTATTGGGATTTTGTTCCCTCAACGTGCCTAGAATGTTTCGAGGGTCAATATTTTGCTCGGTCAGATTCTTTATAGTGGAAAGCTCATTTTCGGTGAGGCTCATTGCGTATGCATGTCCTTCTAGGTGTTCAGCAGGTTCATGGTTATGAGTATCGTCCACAACAACTATAATCCACCCATCTCTCTTCATCTCGTACTTACCCCGCAATTCAAATTGACAGTTTGTTTTTTTGGTGCCACTTTTTCTTAGAGTGGATGTTCCCTTATATACACCACCCCGATCACATTTCAACCAAATTTTAACCACCACACCATTCGAATTTCTTTTTGAACGTTTGTTGACAATAACAAACCCATTTTCTCGCCCAACGTTACTTGCCCAATCAACTAATTCTTCACGAGATGAGAAAACCTAATAAATTTTATATTTTTAGTTAGTTATTACTAAATGAAAGTAAAATTACATATGATATATCTTATAACCTGATTCGTGTCGTATAAACCTCTTTTACCGGAACCAGAACCGTCATTATCACCGCAGCTATCGCCACCGTTATCACCCCCGTCATCCCCGCCGTCATTCCCGCCGTTATTGGGCGCGAACTGTCCTAAATAGTTTGAAGCACCCTCATCGTAATAAACGTAACCCTCCTCAGGGTAATAGTTAGATTCCGAACTGAATAAATAGTTGTTATCCCAGAAAGACATCGTAACGTTAAATATTATTTCAAACTTATCGTAGAAATTTGAATTATGAAATGAATTTATAAACTAACGTTTATATAGTAGTTCACATGGAATATTGCATCCCGTCACATAATTAACACGCATATCGAGGAATATTACGTCATATCAAATTACACGACTATCGAGGAATATTACATCATATCAAATAACGTAATAAATACAAACTTATACGAAAAACGAGGAATAATATATCTCGTCAAATTATTAAAGGTGAAAATAGGACCCGTAAAGCGGTTCACGGGCCGTAAGTGAAAGGGCTAACGGGCCGTGAAACGCTTAACGGGCCGTGAAAAATTAACACCGTGAACACATTCACGGGCCGTTACGTTTTTGAATGACTGATTTGATTGTCCGACAGTCATTACGACCCGTGAAGGGCCTTACGTAAAGAGGACGTCCAGATATCCTTCTGGGCGTCTCTTTAGTAGACCCCTTTGTTTGTTTAACTTTTTAAACACAAATAAAATTTCCCAATTAAATGAGAATAAAATAAAATCACAATCGCCATTAAATATTATGTAATACATGAATAAATACTTAACTCGTTTTTATTGTTTCAGAATATAATCTTTAGCAATTTCATGGTATTTTATACTTCATCTATACTATCTTGTAATACATTTATTTAAGACAAGATGGATATTTTAAACATAAAGCTTGTTTTTGTGCCGAACTTGAGCATAGTTGCGCTTGCTCAGCTACACTCATGTCTCTCGAGCCCTAGCTTAGATGTAGAAAGTAGTGATTATTAAAACCGAAATATAGGTTTTATTTAATTGCTCAGGTTCATATAGAATTAGGTTGTGTCATATTGTATTATGTCGTATTGAGCATACTTGTTTTGCTAGTTTTAAGAATAATAATTATGTTTTGATATTATTCGGTAAAACGTTTATTTTAAATTGACATGTCTAACAATCAACTGGACAAAAGTTGAAACTAAATGAGTTTGGATGTTGATGCCAGAACATTTTAGAAAAGTTAAGAATTTCGTTATTATATATAGTAACAATAGTTATTGATGATGATAATAAACATCTATTGTCTCGTGTATTTAATATTGTTATCTAATAATATAATATGTTGTTGTAATCAACATGAGATTTATAGATAAATCTTCCTACTCTAATAAAAGGGTAACTAGATTGGACATGTGTCATCACCACATTTCACATCACAAAAGGTTGGACATGTGTCATCACCATATTTCACATCACCAAAATTTTTCCGCTTCTCTCTCCTATTAAATTCTCATTAATTAATTAGTAATAATAAATTAAAAAAGTATATTTTTATTAATTATTTTTCAAAGTAAATAAATTTTTATAAAATAAAACTTACTTCAAAAACATCAAACTTTTTAAAAAATATAAATTATTTTAAAATTGATGTTTATAAGTAAATTTTTTATATACAAAAAATAAATAAAATTGGGAGTTATAGTAATTTTTAAAATTTTACATTTTTTAAAATGTTTGCCTTAAAACAAATTTATTTTATTTTTCTTTTGGAAAAAAATAAAAAAATTAAAAAAAAGACCAAGAAGTTGATATCATTGTTTTGTTATTTATAGTTCGTACTTGTATATGATTTCAATTATGTTTTATCTTAAAATATAGTTTTATAACTAATAAAACATCTTCTTATTTGATATTTTATTTTTTTAACCCGTGTAATACACGGGTTTACTAAAACTAATTGATATATAGTTACGTACACAAAATAAAGATCAAGTTCTAATTTCACCATAAATTGTATAGCATACGGTGATGCATGGTTTGGCAAAGGACAAATGTAGTGGTACCTAGCTACTTTGTGTGTTCACATGGGGAAACAAGGATGGGTCGGGTTAAATACCTAGGTAACAAATGGGAGTGTTTTGTATCGTCTGTTGTTTATTATAAGCATCGGTCATGAATGTATGCACGTGTTTGTCACCAAAAAACCGAGGCTAGTATAAAAAAGTTGAGTACGAAAAACTACGAGCACATAAACCATGCACACCATTAACCAAGCCACACTCATGTACTTTAACTTTCTCTCATTTTGTGAGTTTTCGCCTGGGAGCGTAGACTAGCATTATTAACGTACGAGTAAATGAGAAGATAGATAGAGTTATAGTAACTTCACCGAAATTATGGGGCAGGGTGATGACTACCTAAGACTCATGACCTAGATCTGTGGCGAACCGGTGACCTAAAATTTTTAATTATTAAATGGCTCACCGCTTTGTCTAGTTTTTTAGGTGGCGTATCGGAACTAATAAGAAAATTTTCTCTTTCTAGATACATTCATTAAACCAAGTCTATGTTCACTATTGTTCATCTAAATGTTTTCCTAAATACATGTTGTGGTCTTCATGCCCTTCTTGCATCGATTGTAACTAAAAAAGAAAATGAAGAAACATTATGCCAAATTGATAATACTCATTGGGTCACAATAAGATGGTAAGTTATTTGTGATGGCTTATTAGTTTTGAAATTACATAACACAAAACCCTTTGGGACATACATGAGACTCTCATGCCGGAATTTTGTTAGAAGTTTTATTTATGTGGCTTTTATATTTGTATCTAGTAGTTTTAATGTAAAATATGATATCAAACTTATCAAATATGAAAACGAAAGAACATGAAATTGCATGAAAATGTTAAAAAAATAACAATTTAAACTCATGAAACATAAAGGTCATATCCTGCCACGAAATGCGGGTTTTCCACTACTTATTATTAAAAATGGTTTATAATATTTTAGTAATAAAATATGTTGTTTTTTTATGTTTTTGTTTTCTTTTGAACTTTGGTTCCTAATAACTAAATATGTAATGTTTTAACTCAAATCATATATATTAATCAGTTAAATATATGATTTTAGATAACCATTAGGTTTGAAATAAAAGATTATATTTTATTTTACATCAGCCTGAGATGTTATGTTGGCTGGAGGTTTAATGTAATTCGTATACAACAGAGCAAAAGAATTTAACAACACGTATAGAAAAGATCTTCAGTAATAAATATTAAACATCAAAATGCGGGTTTTCCACTAATTATTAAAACATCAAAATGCGGGTTTTCCACTACTTATTTTTAGTAATAAATATTAATGTCTATTAAACATGTTTTAATTTTTTATTATTAAAACATCAAAATGCGGGTTTCCCACTACTTATTATTAAACATGTTTTACAAGTATGTCATCTGATCCAACACTAAGTAATTTGTGACCATTAGTTCCTAAATTCTCGTATAATCTAATTCGGTATGTGAACATCTACAAGTAATAAGAGTAATTAAAAAAGTAACCCGAAAAATATAATTTATGTTCAATGTTTTAGTTGTCTACGTAACTTAAGGATGCACGTTGCTAGGTTATTAGCACCAACATGACATTGCATCATGACCACAAACTCATAGTAGTCTATGCACCTATCTTGTTATACCATGTAAATCGTGACAAGTAGTTGTTTAAATATTTTAGAATAATTGGATTGAATAAGCACAAATGTGATCACGATACCAATCAAACAAGTCAGAAGATGAGAAGTTCATACTTGTTTGAGTTTATTGTGATTTTCAATACTAGAAACCTCCACACGGGTGAAGCAACAAAGGTTCCAAGGGGGTAACGCCTCCGGTAGCGGGGTCCAAGGGGCATAGCCCTGGTTGGGGTCCCATGTCAGCTTAGAAAATTTTATTTAGTAAAAATACTTTATTAAAAATATACAAAAATTTGATTTCCCCCAAATTTCACATGTGTAAATCAAGAAATGTGGGGGGGGGGGGAGTCAAATTTGAAGATGATAACTACCAAAGGCGGTTACCCCGATCCATGCAACTTTAGTCATCTGGTTCATAATCTCTGGTTCAAGAAATTCACACAGATCATACGTTGTTAATTAAACTGAGTTTTATCCGATTGAATATTTGGAATGAACAACAAAATAGTTCAATCTGAAAACGATTTCACGACTCCCTGTTTGTCCAAGTTGTTGATCATCATGATATGATTCCTCTATAACAATCACGGTATAGAAAACTTACATTATTGATCAACACCTTGGATAATTCTTCAAATGGAGCATCTATCCTAAACTCCCCAACAAGCATTAGCTACTGTTAACATGTCGTCAATTATCGTGGACCGACGTTACTACTGTTTGAAGCTTCATGAGGAGATCATAATGTTAAAATATGTTACCTTCTTCCCAATACTAAATCATTCTATAAAAAAGTTCAATTTCATAGTAAAAATATCATGTTATATGTGTATAAAATGGGTTAAAACCTAAAAGTGTGAAAAATACAACAAGCTAGATTCAATTAAAGGTATAATATACTACATGTATATCATTATATAACAAGACATTACGCATGAAAAAATAATAAGTAATGTAATGTTAAAAGAAAATAGGGTGAAGTTATTCTAAAAAGTGTATTTTTGGTACAAAGTGTGAGAAGACATAAAAATGCTAAAAAAGTTACAAGAAAAATTATATTTCACAATCTAAATCGAATTTCAAAAAAGTACCTCGGAGTCTCTGTTCCTCTCGTCGTACTCTTTTAGAAAAAAAATTATGGTGTCTTTTTATGACACAATGACGTCATTATGTATTTCATAATGACACAATGACGTCATTGTTTCTTTCATAAATGACACAATGAAAAATACGTTAATTTATTATTATTATTTTTTTGTTTATTTTTTTCTTAGTGAGAAGGCTAGGGTAAACAAAAGCACGGAATTATTTTTTTGAAATTCGAATTTAGATTGTGAGATATAGTTTTTTGTGACTTTTTTTTGACTCATTGTGCTTCTCACACTTTATAATAAAAATACACTATGTATTGAACCTCTTTCAATAAAATAATAACATTAACAGAGGTTTTTTGATAGTTCAATCGAGATCTGAATTCTTTTCCATGACCATCTAGTTTGCACGAGCATTGTAATTGTAGTCAGTTCTATTTATATCATGTCTCTTAAACAACGAAAGAATCTAGAACTCGAACTAGTTCCCCAAAAAATTTAAAAGTAAAGAAATTTGACGTTTTTTTTATATAATGAAAAATTCAATTAAAGTGATTGAAATATCTCTGTACTTCATCACCTAATTGTTGTCTTACTACCCCCACCACTCTCAAGTCTCACCCCTCTTTCACTATTGGCCATATATCAGGTAGTTGGGTTAACATGAAAAAACTATGCATGACCCATATAATTTGGTGCCATAAACATCAATCTAGACCCACAAACATTTAAACCCGAGCCAAACGAGTTTAACGTTAGTAAATTGCAAAAGAGCTGCAATGTTTAAATGGGTTAAATGGATTAGAAAAGGGTTGACACCGTGACGTTATAAAAAAATAGAGTTAACTACACAAAATAGTTCATGTGGTTTAGCGGGAATAACAAAGATGGTTTATGTGGTCTGGGCAAAATAAAAAATTTAGATATTGACTTTCAATTTTACAACGAGTTTGGATATTAACATCAAGGTATGTTAAATTTTCCGTCTAGTTGGTGAACATTTTAGTCATTTACATATATGGGACCGTTTATATAATCAACTTTACTTGTTTTTTAAAGTGTTTGTTTAAGTAACTTGTTAACCAAACAAAAATAATATGTTAACTAAGACAAAGATAATATGATGGTGTTTGTTTTTCTAAAAAAGGTATGCGCAGTCTCTTCTGTCTACGCCGCGTACCATCTACAAACTATTTTTTCCGAAAATGTTTCATTAAAAATGTCCACACGAGCTCTTCTTGGTGTAGATTTGGTTCAGTAAATTCTTCTACAGAGGATTAAACGTCACCAACCACTGTCCACCACTACCATCCACTTCCACCACCACCTCCCACTACCCACCATCCACCACCACCTCCCATCGTCCACCTCCACCACCATCCACCACCACTGATCGTCTACCATCACCACCACCACTGATCGTCTACCATCACCACCACCACCATCACCACCACCACCATCACCACTATAGTCGTACACCATGACCAGTTTATTTTAGCATTATGCAGACGTTAAAAACAGACACTCTTTTTCTTGCAAACCGCAGATGTTTGATCAAACTCTTCTTCTACAGATGTCTACAGATATGAACCGTAAACTTCAAACATTTTACCTCTAAAAAACCAAACTATACATAAATTAATAACCTTAAAAGGAGTGAGAGCCAAGCCAATGAGTTATTGTGTATTGTTAAAATGACTCTCCTTTAAAGATAATTCATTTCCATCTTAAATCTCCACCATCGTCTTACAAGAAGACCAAGGTTTGCTGACACATAATACATCATAATTCATTAATACATGATACTTATCAAGGAATTATAGACCTGCTAATCTTCATGATCCGGTTGCGTACCGATTGTTAAAATATGTTATTGATTGTTCTTAAGGGATATTATTTTGAATTTTATATTTAACGCTTTATTTTATTTTGTTGTTTATTAACCAGTTTCAAGTTATATCGTGGGAACCTAAGATTCTTACAACTTTTCTTTAATACCATGTTAAATAGCATCACAGTTTCATCATTGCAACATGCTTATGTTTATTAGGGGTGAGCAAATAACCGATTTAACCGATTTAACCGATTAACCAAATTAACCGCATTAACCGCACCGAACCGAATGTCAATTATATATAATAAATTTACAATGCTTCTCATGATTTTATTAGAATTTCATATATTCATCCTTTCTAATTCACATCTATGAAAATATATTTACATAATGGATTCCGTTTTGTATTGAAGAAACATCATAAACACACAGAAGCAATACAAAATGCACGCACACATTGTTTATGCACACTCCGACTTCGGTTTCGATTTTGATAAGACCTTACAAACGAACCATATCATGCACACCCTTATAAATTGGTCCAAACATATCCTAACAACAATTTATTAGTTAATATTTTGGTTTAAATGCATATGTTAAATATATTGGTTAATTAACCGAATTAACCGTAAATTAACCATAACCGGTGGTTAACCGAAGTGTGGTTAACCGAAGTTTCGGTTGCGGTTGTGGTTAAAGAAATGGTATTAACCGAACTTGCGGTTTCGGTTTCGAAAATTGTATTAACCGCACCGAATCGTACCGTGCACACCCCTAGTGTTTATCAACGTTTCATCTTAAATTATTGCTGCAACATGTTTTTATACCTCTGTTTCGATATTTAAACGGAGATGTACCAATTTCATACGTATCACTTTACTTAGTCTACCACATCAACATTATTTCCGCAACACACAACCACACATCTGGTTGTATAAAAATGTCATGTAAATTAAAAATAACTTTGTTTCCTTATTCTAAATGAGTGTGGATATATAAACATCTCAAAATTATAAATTAACATCTTAAAATTTCTAGCCCTATACGGAACGCATAACCTCTCTGACGGCCCTCTGAATTTTTCCTCGTAGTCAGTGTAGAAATTTGTTATACGCGTCGTATAACTCTATATGTATCGTATAGGGGGCCGTATAAGGCTATATGAGACGTATAGCTCTCTGACAGACCTCCTGAATTTTCCTCGTTTTCAATGTATTCGACCTTATATGTTAGGTATGGACCCATATGTCGATTTATCCGGGTGAATGTGACCCTTCTAAATTAAAAAGTGGATTAAAGTTGGAGCGGCACATTTAACTTTGTCCTTGCCTATAGATGGACCCAACCAGCTATTTTGTACGAACGATACTCGTGCATGATTACAAATTATAAATGCTTTAACTTTTTAATAACCATTCTATTTTCGCCAATTAAAAGCTTATGTTTTTTTTGAACGGTCTTTTTTAAGATTGACTCAATGTCACATCGTCCTTCTGGGCGACACTAGCCAAGATCTGCCCTAGACTATGTTGTCTGAACCGGGTCCACGCTGGATTGTCAGACTTGGTTACGGCGTTCCCCCGGAAACCGTACTGCCACCACAAGGGTTCCCCCGGAAACCGTACTGCCTCCACAAGGGTTGCCCCTCTGAATGAAAACCGGGGTCGAGCTCTGAGAATCGGCCTCCGCAACCACTGGCTTCTCTTCGTTGCTCTAAATGTCCCCAAACTGGTACCAACGAAGTTCGAACCCCTGACCTCCACTTTGGGAGGGGGGACTTTCACCGTTGGACCAGTCTGAAGTACAATTAAAAGCTTATGTAACTCATATATTATATAATATTTAAAATAGCAAAAGTAACAACTTTTTTTACCATTTAACTTATAATAAAAATATTATAAATTTGTTGGTGCCGTTCGTTCTTTATTCAAAGTTCCACGTGGCAGGTTGTTCTTTGACCAACCTACACGTATAACACACACTTAAATTGCCAGCTATTGACACCTCATCATCTTATTATGACCTCACTTATTCAAAAATATCTGACTTGTATCCCCACTTGAATGACCTTTTTACCCTTTTCTTTTTCTACAACACACAAAGAAAACAACACTAATGACACCCCAAAACTCCAAAAGCCAAATCTTTGAGGGTCCTTCATCAAACCCATCCTTCTTCAGCTAACATTTATCCATCCGAGGGCTTTTATGTCTTTAAACAATCCCTGCAAAAAATTAGAAGAAATTAAATAAAAGAAACATATAAAAAAGAAAATCACATTATAGGGTGACGGTTGGGTTTAATGATATAATCATTAAAGTTAAAGTAGCGAAACTCTCGAGATTAAAAGTTTAACCTCTGCACATAACGTGTTGGCGTAAATTAGATCTGGGTGTAAACTAGGTGGATATGTCAGATATGATGACATTTGACCAAATGTTTATCGTTACATCTGCTGCTCATAAATCTTAACTCGATAATCACATGACACTTGTAGTCCAATCGTATGACGACACAACAACAAATGAAAACCTTTAGAGGTTTTAAACCAAAAACCAGTAGCTTGATACTCACTACTAGAAAAATCTAGAATTCCGACAAACTTTTATCTCGGAAAATTGTTGAAAAATGCGATTTCTGACAATTTACCGACAAAATGTTTTTTGTCGGAAAAACCTTTGTTAAAAATCGTTTCTGACAACTTTCCGCGAAAATTTTTGATCGGAAAATGAATACATGGCACCCGACAACACTAATGGCGACTTTTTGACCCAAAAAGTGCCTATCTGGTTATAGCGCTGTACATTTGATCAAAAGACTATTGAAGTAAAATGTTTGATAAAAAGGTCATGCTCATAATATCCCCTAAAAAAGTCGTATACAACTTGTGTGTAGTGCAGAATCACCAATCGAAGATTTACCGCCCTCTCTAACTTCGGGCGATCACCTCGAAACATTATATTACTAACCGAATTATCTATACATACATTCAAGTCGATTGTGTGTGAGAGATCTAGAGGAAGATTCAAGATATGAACCTTTTCTTGCATATGCAGTTTTGGATGATCAAATATTATGACATGTACGGAACCTTGACTCTTGCCCAATGCTCATAAGCACATTGCATGCAACCTCTAGCAACTTTCCTGTAATCAATATTATTATTAGTTAATACATTAAAGATTACATCCTAATTAATTATTATTATTAGTTAATACATTAAAGATTACATCCTAATTAATGCAAATAAATCTTTTGGTTCACATAGTAGTTGAAACTTGAAATAAATGGCAACTAATGCAAATAAATGGCATATAGCATCTAACTATAATTGTTTGGCTTATTGACAACACATAATAGATTAAATGTGTTGAAATATATACATTTTTAAATACTATTGTTAGCATATAGAATAATAAGTCCATCCTTAATTAATAATAATTCCCTGAAAGCAACTTCATATCTTGCATTTCTCCAATAAAAGTGACTCATCACCATCCTAATCCTAAACATAAATAATTACAGAAATCGGCAATCTAACTAATCAAATATTGATTGGATCTTATATTTTTCAAATTGTAACACCTTTATTTCATGGTACATTATTATTTTCGGGTAGCTAAATGTGTCATGTTAGGGTCTGTTTGGTTCACAAAACGTTATAAAGTTAAAATTTTGGGTTCGAATCTTATAATTGTTTATTCTTTTGACAAGTAATGAAAAAACAAATTAATAATCATGAAAAACAAAAAGAGACGTGACAAATTATATTATATGATGAGATTGAATTCTTTCTGCTGACAGCTTATATAGAATTGACATTATATAAAAAACAAATTTAATAATCAAACTTAATTAAAATATAAATATGGACTTAACATTTTCCACCAACTATGCATGCTTCAGCAGCATCCAATATGCAAGTAGACGCATGATGTGCATATGTACAACAAGATCAACATCGAGTACAAGTTGGTTAATATGTGACCGACAGTTGGAAGCATGCTAAACAATTCAATGATATGGACTCCCTAACTATCCTCTACAAATATTCTTTTTAGCAACTCTAGATGCAGCCTACCCTTGTACTGTACAACTACTAAAGTCCATATGCTTAATTAGATCTTAACAATAATTTTATTAATTTATGGTCGATGCTAAACAAACATTGACATATGTTAGAATGTAACTAACATATCATACAGATCGTATAATTAGTTTTCGCTCGTTAGTATGATAGGATAAATATAGTCATACGAGCCTTATGATAGAGCGAAGATGGTCATATGAATCATTTGAGAGCCAAATCACACGATCTGTATGATTTATTTGACTTACAAGAAAATGACTATTATAACACTGACAGAGTAACAAGGCTTGTATGACCACTTTCCATCATACCATAAGTTTTTTATAATACGATAAGTGATGATAAAGTACAAACATTACTACTAAAAAGATCATATGACTAGTATAATATGACATATTAACAGACAATCTGATCTGCATTATTAGGGTTGGTGTGATTAGCGTTGGTGTTAGTATCTACGACCCGAATTTATATAAATACATAAATACTTATCACATCAATAACCTTATTAATAAAATGATAGATTTATTTTTACTATTGCTCGATTTGAGCCCACCCTGATGAAATTTTGCATCTGTCGTTAGGCCATCAACTCTAATGATTATCATATTAATAACCATCAACTTTAGGGTTTGGTCGGGCTTAGGAGAAAACTCTTAAAACACCTAGATTTCGAGATCACGGGTTCAAGTCCCGCATACAAATATTTGTTGTTTTGAAAAATCTTTTTTCGAGCATTTAACCAAAAAATGACAAAACTGTCATTGTTGACTTTTTTCTTATTTGACTCACCGACAACCCTTCAATTATTAATTAAAGACCGCCACCACTAAAGTCAAACAAAATCTCCGGCGAACAAACCACCATTATTTCCGGCGACAAGACCAAAAAACCTCAATTCAATTCAATTCAATTCAATTCACTAATTTACTCAACGTACCTCTACGAGACTCCCCCACTCGCTTAACACCACCACCACCACTATCATCATCTCCACCATCAATCGTCTTCTTCACATCTCCACCCACCGTCACCGGAACCAACACCCCATCAACCCCCTGCACCGATATCCTCCCATCGGTGTAAATATCGGGGTCGAACAAATACGCTGTCTCTTCGCCCTCACCGAACTTCACCGAACCATCGGCCTCTCGAGCCACAAGCTTATGTGGCACGTGAAGGGTGTCGTATTGAACCTTTTTGAACCTCCTTACGGCGTTGTACATGCTCTCTTCGGTTTGGTACTCCGGTATGATGTGGTAGTACATTATGTTCTCCGGTGCACCGGGGTCTGTTAGCTGATCGGTGGTTAGTTTCGCCATTGCTTCGTCGTTGGGTGCTAGGACCGTTAGTACGTAGCCCTCGGACACTAGTTTTCCCATTTCTGTTGCAAGATTTGTTAGGTTTACGAGAATGTCCGCCAGTTCGTTGTACCTGAAGGTTAAATTGAATCGGTGAATCAAGCAACAATGCGTAATGTTTTTAGAATCGGATTAAACTTTGTTGTTTTACTAGCTCATGAGTGTGGGGCAGTTGGACCGGAGTCAAGAACCGTATGATATTGTAGATGGAAGAAATATGTTAAAAAAAAAAAGGGCGTACAGAGCTCCCGCGTTTTCGCAGGGTCCAGGGAGAGTCCGTCCCATTTAAGGGAAGATGTACGCGGTCTTTCCCCACATTTTGTGGGGAGGCCGTTTCCACGGATCGAACCTGAGACCTTTGGTCCCTTAGGAACAGCTTTTACCGCTGCGCCAAGGCCGCCCTCTAAAGAAATATGTTAAAACAGTAGGTTAAAAACGTTAGATGGAGTAAACAAGATTAATGAAATCATCATAAAAATTTTGATTAGTTTAAAAACAGAAAAGTTATTTTTAATATTATTGTTATTTAATAATTTAAAATACATATATAACCTGTATGGGTTATATATAATACATACCTATAACTTTTAGTTGTATACAGAGGGGCGAAGCTTTTTTGGTTCCCTCTTTTTTTCGTCACTAATGATAAATTTTCGGCTCGATTGTGTAAATTTTCAGTCTCGTAGTGAAATATTTTTAATAAATATAGAGTCCGCCCCCATAAGCTTTGGTTTAAATTCCCGCATAAGCTTTGGTTTAAATTCCGCAACTGTGTATACATTGTAACATGTAGTTACGTAACTTATGATTTTCACAGTTTTCAATTATAACTACTGTTAACTATTTGATTTATAATAAAAATAAGAAATGTTATTTTTAATTAGATGTGAGGAATTATTTAGATATAAAAAGAATATTGAAATGTTATAATGATAAAAATTGAGGTTTTAAAGAAAAAAATAGAAGAGAGTATAAAAAAACTAAAATTATGTTCGACCATCCACCTAGTTAACCGATCCGACTGATAACCGACCGTTTTAAGTAAAACGGTCAAAATAGACCTAACCAAACCGCTTCCCGTTTCTACTGACCGATCCGATCCGGTTTTAAAAACGTTTAATGATAATCAGACAATTACCCTCCGTATTGCAGAAGAGTGTGAATAAAGTCCTTGACCTGACTCTCCCCATCAAAATGATGGTGAGCACCACCCGGTCCAGGAGCCGGCGCCGGAGCCGACGACGGCCCCGGCGACATAGCGTAATAAATCGGAAGCGACGGAGGTGACCCAGCACGAACCGGCCTCGAACTTTTCAGCGGTTCGTTCTAACGTCCACCTCCGGCGCCCCCTCCGGTTTCACCGCAGAAATAACCCTCAAACTCCGACGAGCATTGAACTCCCGCACCACCGACTTCGGCACCAACACACCACCGATCCCGTGAATTATCCCATCGTTCCGAACGACGTCGTCGGCTCCAACAACCACCGCATGATCAACAACCCTCACCGACTCCGATTTCATCAAATGTAAACGATCATCAGAAAGTGTAGCATACGGCGTCGTTTCGTTCGGCCACCGTGAACCACCAACGGAACCACCGACACGTGTACGGACGATGTGGTGGAGCACAAGCGTCTGCAATGATCGGAGGTTTCGTGGCTCTAACAAGAACCGTTTGAACTCAGGGCTGATATCGCGTTCGATAGCTTCATTTGTCGGTGCGAAAACGGTGATGTTGTGGTTGACGACGGTGGATTCTAGGGTTTGTAGCAGTAGGGCTTTTTCTACGAGCTCTGATAGCTCGGTGTAACGTGAGTCGAGAAGTGCGATGAGGATTGAGTTGGAGTTGATCGGAGCTGTGGCGGTGGTGACGGTGGCGGTGGCGGTGAGGAGGAGGAGGAAGAGGGTGAGGTGTGGGTGTGGTGTTAGGGCCATTTGGTGGTGGTGGTGGTGTCGGTGATTATGGCGGGTGGTTGGGTTCTCGAGGTGTGTATATGTGTGTGAGAGTTTGTGTGTGTGTGTGTGATTTTATATATTGTTGTTGTTGTTGTTGATTTTATATATTGTTGTTGTGGGGATGTTGAGTTGTAGGGTGGGTGTGGTGAAAACGGTCGTCGGTGAGTAACTTTGAGTTTGATGTGGGGTTGCATGTGTCTGAAGTCATGTTTGACCAGTCGGCATTATGCATTATCATTTTCTTTATCGTTATGTACGAGCTTGATTCGGAGTATATATATTATTATTTTAATAAGACTTGAACCCTTTAATTTTCTGGTTTAATTTTTAGCATTTTGTTTATAATGAGACTTGAATCCTTTAATTTTTTATATTTACATATTCAGGGTATCTTATATTAAAAGTTGGGTTAATGATCATTGTTATTATACATTGGCATGATTCATGAATTGTTATTTTGAGTTTTAATTTATTTTTATGTCTTTTGATTGAAGTATTGGAGAAGATTGTGAGTCTTTAATTGAAGGATTTTTAAGTTTTGATGCAACAGATTTAGTTTAACTTGATGTTATGTTTTTTGGTTGATAACTAGATTTTGATGATATGATTATTTACTTCTTGTTATTACATTCGTTAACAAGTTTTATGTGTTCACTTTAAAGTTTTAACATCTAAAGTCAAAAAGTATATAATATGTATTCTTATTTATTTAAATGTAGGTAGGGGTGTTAAGAAGACTGAAAAACATAAAAAGTTGAATATGGAATCGTACCATAACCGAAAAAAACTGGAAAAAAATGAACGGAATTATGAATTTGGTTTTCAATCTGATTACTAGCTATATCTATTGTAAATTCAGTTGTCGGTTCGGTTATCAGCTACATAAAATACTGCTTGTTCGTTTAGATTACCCAACCTCCGAATTGTGAATTCGAGTTATTCTATTTAATCGGTTGAACTCGGTTAAATTAAACATGTTTTCAATTCGATTCAACTCAGTTTGTTTCCTCTTGTATTAGCTCTGATCTATTTTCAACAATCGCAACACAGTTCTTTCATTCATTTTCTACCCTTTATAGTCGTAATCGCTAGAAACTCTATATCATTGGCAATTGGCATTGACGTGATCTTTTTTCTCCTGATGGAAGAGGGTCCGGTCGAAAGCAGGAAAAGGTGTTGCAAATGGCGTGCTCTTTTGTGTTCTCGGTCAGGCTCGTAACAAAGTATCTAAAAAAGTTTTCTTTATAGCCAATCAAAGCAATGACTTGAGTGAGTAAGGAAGTTGGAACCTTTTACCTTGATTGCAGTGCAGAGCTTGAACATTCTCATATGGAGGGCGGAGGCGAAATTAATTTTTTAGGGGGGGCGGACTCGATATTTATATAAAAATATATACTACCGAACCGGATATTTACACTATCGGACTAAAATTTAACACTACAGACGAAAAAAGAGCCCCGGTCTCCACTATCCTCCACCACTGCTCGGTTGTGAGTTATTACCACTACTCTCCTCGCGTTGCGCTACATGCCCATCGGGTTAAGTAGATTAGTTGGTTTTCAAATAAGATGCACAATTTAGGTTCATTGGATTATAACCATGTTAAAGGGTATCACGCTAGTTAATCTAGCCTTCAAAGGGGTGACGTAGTTGTACGCCTTTGAGTCATTCTATCAAACACTTATGTTTTAATCCAACTTCTCTTAGTTTTCTCTTTAACACCTTCGAAGGTTACATGTCAAAAGAAAGCTGAAACTAAGTCTTGTTGACTAGTAGGGTGTTAATGAGTTTCTATGAGTTTAATTAGATAACGAGTTCTCATTGCTATACTAAAAAATAAACAGTCAATACAATTAGTTTGTTGTTAAGTTAGTGGCACACCAGCACCATTATGTATATAGCCGAATTAAGTTTTGACTAGTTATGTGATCTCCATACATAATATTAGCACAAAAATATATAAAGTGGGGTTCAAACCCGTTATTAAAACCATGCACTTTGATATAAGCATGTTATATTTGTCAACAAGTCATTTTCAAGTTAATGTGGGCTAGCCCATTTGGTAGAGGTCTTGTCTTTTAGAGGGGAGGTCTTGGGTTCAAAGCCAAGCAATGGTGTAATTTGGTGAGTAAGAATCGTTAGTCGTTCAAAAAAAAAACAAGTCATTTTCAAACAAAATGATTAGAATTACATTTGATAAATTTAATAGTTAACAAGTCAATTTCCAAAAGAAATTATTAGAATTACATGCATTCAAGACAAAACTTAAAAATCAATATACCAAATATTGTTTTATGAATTTTTCATATATTTTTAACAAGTTGATGGGTTTTAATATATCAAGATTAAGCAGAGTATTCTTTTTTATATATAAAAGGTAAAAAAGCGTTTTTCATATGGTATCAACTTCTTTATCTTTAATACTTTAATCAAATAATTATTTTTGTATTTTTTTCTAAATTATGATATTATTTAATTAATTCTTTTAAGTATTTATGAATTAAAGGACTTAAAATCATTAATATAAGATGCGGAGGTTTATGTAAAGCCAAAATATGATGTAACTATATGTGTTATATATAGATTTATAGATACATTGAAAGCCTGCTCGTTAGTTAAGGGTGAGTATATAATACTATAGAGGGGTTATTATCTCTTATTATTTTATTTGGTTGATTAGTTTGTCCATGATCATTTGTCCAATAATCAATTCTCAGAAAATGAAACTTCTAACAATCAATTAAATACTACTAATTCAGTGTCCTATTTTATTATTTTTAATTTGGAACATGTTTTTCAGCTTGTCCTTACTGTGATTTACTTGTTTATTTTCATTTGTGATGTAAAATACTAGACATAGGAGTTTTTTTTATTATAATGCAAATATTAACCTATTTTTAGCATTATTAAAATTATAACGAGCTACTTATTCTTTTTTATCCGGCAGTTGTCACCATTTAACGGCCTCACGTCATCACATTAGCCACCATAACTCCAAATATAATAAAATCACCAACACATACCTTACAAAGTATCATATAACAATCATAATAACCTAAGTTATAATAACATTGAAATCTTCATGAAACCTACAAATTAAGGGTGAGGAGATAACTTCTTCTAACAATTAACTTAACTCAGATATAAAAGTCTAAAAAGACAGTTAAAACGTTTCCCTAAAGTGTGTAGCAACATGATTGACTAGAAAGAAGGGTGGTAAGCTAATAGGTTATTCGGTGTGTGGGCTAACAAATAAGATGATAGTCTGATATGTTGCGCTTGACACTACAATAAGACATTAGTATCATTGGCGAGAAATTACCAACGGCGATTTCTGTCGGAACGCGCGACTGAATACCGACAGTCACTAGAAAAACTAAAATATGTATTGGTTATATGAACACTTTAATTTTACTAAATATTATATTATATAATCATATAATAGGAAAGTTCCCACTTATGGGTTCTCGATGCTAATTGCTAAAGACAACGGGAAGCATCTTACACCAACTCACTCGCCAAAAATATACTCCAAAGTCCGAAACATTATTAATTTATCATTGATATTATTTTGTTTATCATTCCAGACGATTTTCATTTATATGAAAATGAGGGAAATATTCCCTTTTGTTTTGCATGGATATTGAAATAAACTAAATATCCACATTGTTTTTACGTTGCTTTTGATAGATCAAGTGGGTTACACTTTACCATTATCATATCATTATTACTTCATGATATTAGTATCATGTGAAACTATGATGATATAATATACATATATATCTTACGTGAGAACAAACTTACAACATACAAGTTGAAGTTGAGAAACTACATAAAAATATATAATTAACTATATTTGGATAGTCAGTTTTAAAACTCATACTTCTGTTCAAAATATTTGTTATTATATGAGTCTAGAGAGGAATTAAATGAGTTAAACCTCATAACCTTTATCTCTTATTATGACAACATTTGTTTACTCGTAGAATATTTTTGTAACAAATTTGTATATTGATAGTGGGGGAAAAACGGATAGTTGAACAATTAATGGTATTTCTTTAGTAGATGAGATAATTTGGTTGTTGGAATGAGGAACACACTATGTTAATTACATGATGGAAGAAAGTAATGATGTCATTGATAAACTGATGAAAAGTTTATTGATAAATGACGATTAGTTTTTTATGTCTGGGGTAACAGGAAGCTGATGTTTGTAGTGGTTCCTGGACTTGTGTTTTATGAGATGTGGGTTTAGGTTTTGGCTTAGAGGTTTTGTTTTGTGTTTATGCTTATGGAAACTTTTATGAGAAGAGCATTATCATGTGGAGAATCATTTTGGAGTTATTGTCAAGTAATGTTTAGTGAATTGCTTTTAGGCTTCATGGTTGTGTTTATTGGTCAATCATAGTTTTGTTATTCGTTGTTTCGTTCCTTGTAGTTGCTTGCTAGTCGAGTTTCATTTGTGAATTATATTGTTTTTAAATAATTGGGTTAATTAAGTTTCCTCTAAAATAAGTTATTGAGCAAATTATTTATTAGTTTATTGGGTCACTCTATAAACTATAACTACTAGTGTATATATATATATATATACACACACACTAGTAGTTATAGTTTATAGAGTGACACAATAAACTAATATATATATATATATATATATATATATATATATATATATATATATATATATATAGGGGAGGGATCAAATGAAAACCAAGATTATAATTGAAAACCATGAAAACCCACATCCACCAATCATAATTTTTCTATTCTATTTTAAATATTTAATGTAGAAGGGTGATTTAGTAATTTTAACATGTTATTATTTATTAATTTCTATAATTGTAAAACTAACTCCCTGATTATGCTCCCACATTAGTTTCTATTTGCGATGTTGATTGCCAGATCTTTAACAATTGAAACAGGATTCGCAATATGTGTTCGAATTAACAGGATTAATCTCTAAATCATATTGTGAATTGAAGGCTTATTCATTGTATCATCTTTTTAAAGTGATGGAAGGGATGAATTCAGGAGAGCAGACATCATCGGCCGATATATACATCTCAAATAACGTTATGGTTAATTCAATTGAATGTGCGGTTATTGAAGTTGGTGTGATTACAATTCAAAACTCGACAAATGATGATATGATAGTTTGTTCCGATCGATTGCAGGATAGTATAATTGATGATGTTGAAGTTGCGATTGAAGGTATATGTAGCCTGTCGTTGTACACTTAGTACATATATGTACCAATGCTTAGTAGATGAAGTAGCAGACGAGTTTTTTTTGGTAAATTATCGTTTTGAACTAGTACATTTTAAAAAAACATGAGACAGGTCCGGCGACTGAAATCTTATATGTAACCTCTGTAATATATGTACTTCTGTGTTATATGTAAACTCTGTGTTGTTTTTGTATATGTACCTCTATTGTTTTAATATTTATATAACTTTATATCTGCATGTGTAAGTTTTTGGTTTACTGTTTGTTACATATATGTACCTTCGAGCCATCTTGAATATTAATTTGTGTTTTGCTGTTTGTTACATGTATGTACCTACGAGCTTAATGGTATATATTTGTTTTAATGGTTTAGTTGGTTGCAAAGGTTTTAATTTAATAACGTCTTCTGGTCTTTTTGAATGAAAATGGTCTGGACAATGTATTTTTGTATGTTATTGTTCCAAAATAGTAAAATTTTAATAGATAAAATTGTTCATTGTGATGTTCATACATATATATACCTAAGAGCTTAATTGGTATATATTATTTTAATGGTTCAGTTGTTGGCAAATGTTTTAATTTATTATTGTGTTCTGTTCTTTTTGTATTTTTGTTACTTGATGCTTGATGTGTATATATATTTGTTCATTTTATTTTTTTTTGTTTAGGATTGTACATATATGTATCAAACAAGTGTGTTTTAACAATAATGGTTTGTATGATGATACAGATAACAACACTTATATTGATTGCAACAAAAACCATTCACTTGAAAATCAGAATGATGCTTTATTTCTTACTGGTGTTGAAAATGAAGGTAAATAATCAACATCCTTTTAAAATGTTATTTTTTTCATCCTTTTTTAATTTCTTTTATTTATGGTTTTTTCAGATTCAATGCGCAGCACTATATACCAATCCCCGAATGGTTCTAGGTATTGGACTCCTATTGTTCACGTAGATCATAAGCCAGTTGTTGGATCTAGGTTTCAAAACTGGCATGATGCATTAAGGATGTACGAGGCATACGCTGAGAAGGTTGGGTTCAGTACTCTTCTAAGTATAGCAAAAAAAGAAAAAAGGTGTGATTACTCATAGATACATTTTGTGCAACAAGGCTGGAATACCTAATGGGAAGGGCAATGACACTTGGATGTTAACTCAAAATCTCGTGTCCGTCGTGTCCGTCTGATTACATTTCAATTGAAGACGAAAGCGACGACGGAGATGATCAAGAACAATACAATGAGGACGATCAGGAGTAGATGTTTAAGTTGTTTTGTTTTTTTAATATCAGTACCTTATAAAATTGCATTTTGACTTTAGAAATTTTATTAATTACAATTTTTTGGTAACTTGTCAATGCTCTCATACATATGTGTACATGTTGCTATTCAAAATGTGCATATATGTACCATTTGTGAATTTAGAAATTGGATATATGTATATGTATTTTTTGTAAGCTTAAAATTATGTTTACTTGTCCGTATATAGATAAATGGTACCAACAATTATATGAGCATATATGTAACAATTGTCTTTACAATTCATACCTAAAACAGTATTCATATCTTAAATTTCATAATACATTTTTACATGACTTTTTTCCAAACAGTACATATATGTATTAACTTTAGAATAAGCCATAAGTAAATCTATGAATTTAAACATTAAGAAAAATTGTTATGAATATGGTACATATATGTACCACTGTTTATAGAAACTACACAACATCATAATGAGGATCAAATGATAATGAAAGTATATGCAAGTATATGTACATATATGTACAATTTGTGTAAGACTACAATTTGTACAATTTATTTATTGTAACTCTACATCATCATTTTTTGTAAGACTACAACTTGTACAAAATAAGTAAACATAACATTCCAAAACATTCATAAGTAACCCATCCAAATTCATAATCATATGTCAAATCATTCTAGATAAGTTATACTAATCTATACATTTTCATAACCGTTTGTTGACCCAACAAAAAAAATCTAAAAGCCATCAAAATACTTCAAAATTTGAACGCCATGTTTTTATATCTACGCTCTTGATTCTTGATCCAATGCTTCAGCTTCCTGCATCACCTTAGCCTTGTAGATATTAACGTCGGAAGTTAGAATTTTGAATGCGTATTTCTTGATCCAATGCTTCAGCTTCCTGCATCACCCAAGCTGTCAAGTTAAACAACTTTTACGTTAGAAAGGTGATTAACAGATATATTTCATGCATTTGAATGTAACGTACTTACAAATGGTTTATCCCACTAAAAATACGATATGGTGAGCTTGGGCTTCTATCCTTTTCAGTGTGGTTTAAAACTTTAGCACAGGAATCGACCATATCATTAAATATTTGTTGGCCTGGTGTCAAGCTGATAAGATGGTATAAAGTTGTACCAGGCCAATTCTTCGTTCCAAATATTTGTACACTGCACAAATAAGTCAATGTGTATGTATAACAAAAGGTTCATCATTTACAAAGCAAAACAGTTATTGAAATTGATCATTGACATATACGATAAGAATTCAAAGTTACATATATGTACCATGTTTTAATACATATATGTACCAGTTGACTGTGCAAAGATTATGCATATATGTAACACATTTGTATAATCAAAGTAGTACGATGATGGTTTGCATTTTTTTCATATAAATCAAGAACCTTCATGTATGTCCCTGTCAATACTAATATAATATAATAACTGGGGGTTCCAATCCTGTTAATTTGTATGCTTACTAATTTAATTTATTTCAAAAAAATAACAGGAATGTTTATACTACAAGTCGTACATATATGTACCACTGTTTTACAATATGTGAAAGAATACAAGTGGTACATATATAGACACTTTTTTATGAAGTCAAAAACATCCTTTTGTATTATCTTTTTATACAAGTAAAAATGGTTTAATACATATATGTATAATGGTTTAATACATATATGTACCAGTTGACTGCGTAACGATTGTGCCTAATAACAGATAATTAGTTTGTAATAATGCGCTTACTCATTCCACTTTTTTTGAGTAAATCATCACCTCTGTCCCGACTTGAATATCCCTTTCTGTTTTTTGTATACCTGTAGATTTTCATATTGATCAACTCTTTTTTAAAACATGTAAAAATAAACTCACAAGTAAATCATGTACCCTCGTTCAATTGATCAACTTCTCTAACCATTTTTTTGTCTCCTTCTTCATTTTGGGTTCCACCTTCCATGTCAGTGGTCATGTTATTCGTTGTCTGCTTTTATATAGGGGAAAGATATTACAATTACAAGTCATATTAAGGTAACTGATCATAATTAGTATAAGGAATAATAAAAAATATATAAAACACAGATCATAATTAGTATAAGGATAAAGAAAAACCTTGATTCCTTGTGCGCCTTTCGTTTATTTCTCTAAAACTTTCCTTCACTTCATTTATTATTTTCAACTTCTCAATTAATCTCTTCTTGCGTTTAGACACTGAAAAAATACAATTAAATACTAAAATATATATATATGTTCATTACATTTATTATACCGGTAACAATTCTATACATATATTTACTTGTTTATTAAAACAATATATACATAACATAACAGGATTCACTATTGTTCATACATGCAATTGATACATATATGTACCAGTTTCTATACATATATGTACTTGTTTTATTAAAACAATATATACATAACATAACAGAATCCTGTTATGTTCTGTATATATGTTTTGATTAAACAAGTACATATATGTATTAGGGTGCATATGTTGAAGCCTTATATATATTAACAAGCAACCAAAAACATATGCAACCTAATACATATATGTACCTGTTTTATTAAAACAACATATACAGAACATAACTCACTATAATTTACTACATGTAACTCATGTCTAGAAAATACAAAAAATACAAATGTTTTACCTTCGATTTTAGGCGATGTGTCTTCAATATCGTCTACTTGTGGATATATGTGAATACATGTAAAGACAACACTTGCATAAAAGTAGTTGATTTTACCAGTTCATATGTGTACCAATTCTGTCAAAAACATATAATGTAAAAGTTTTGTTATTCCTAATATTAAACCTTTTAAATACTCCGATACACATATGAACTACTAATCTAAATCACGAAGATAGTACATTAAGGCTCACTGTTCATTAAAGTGAATCAATTACTTTTGATTCTGTCACAGATACATATATGTATCACAAACCCTAACTTATTGGGTTACAAAAAACTATGAATTATACATATTTTTATCACAAATCTCTAAGTTATGATCAATGTATACTCCCTAATTACATGTTTAGATTACCAACAACTTTGAAATTCTTCAAAAGGGTTGTTATTCATAAACTTTCAACCTCTCAGATACATCGGTACACATATGAACAATACACATAAAATTACTTCAATATGTACCGATTTCAACAAATCACTATCATTACAAAGAAAATACATCAAAATCAACAATATTCACAAATGTATATCGTTTTCGGCATTTATAGGAACCAATTTCGGAAAAAATTATAACTTTTGCACAATTACGAACCTTGAATGTACTTGTTCGTGCGACTGATCTTGGTCTTCAATCTTCTTCTTCAACAATGTGATGAATTCTCAGTGTCGAATCATTGTATATCACTAAAAGATTGCTGTATATTTGATTTGATTCGGTTATTTTGGGGGATTCGATTGCACTGAGAATAAGAGAGTTTTTTTAGGAATGAAATGAGGGATCGGTTACTAGAAATTGTGTACCCAAAATACCCTTCTTAATATTAAATATATTTTTTACTTATTCACTTAACAAAAATAAACATGTTAATTAATGACCATTGATCTAAATGATCAATGGTTATTAATTGGTTTTCTTAGTTTTCATCCTAAAAGTGGTTTCTATTAGATCCTCCCCCTATATATATATATATATATATATATATATATATATATAATATATATATATATAATTTCTTAACTAACACCCGTTACCTAAACAACAAAAAGTCACTTTCTGGGCCATCAAAAAATTGAGTTTTAAACAGTCGTCTACCCGACACACCCTTATAACCTGCTATGAAATTGATTCACTTTACCTGATCACTAAAATGTCCATGTTTGTATTTTTAGTCCTTGAAATATCACTTCATTAAATTTCGGTAAGGAGTCATTACTTCATTTCTTATGACAAACGCATGCATTTTAGAAAATTTAATATATTTTGTTAAGTGACTTTTTCATATCACTACTATAAGCTAAATTAATTTTATATGGTATTAACAATTTCTCTTCAACCAACTTTATTCTAATAACTTTCCTTTTCTTCACTTAAAATAATTGCTTGTTCCATAAACAACCTTATCTTACCTTTACCAAGAAGATTTATTTATAAAAAACTTACATGAACTCGCTTTCGTGTATGACTTTTCGTTTAGTTTAAATATAATAAAAATAAATATACAATCAAAGAACTTATCAAGTCTAAAACGGTAGATGGACCAACAAAAGTACTTTGATATAACATGAATGGATAACATGTTTTATTGACCAATATTTCATCACTCTTGATCGTTTATTTGCAACTATCAAATATCAACCGTCAACCATTGAGCTCGAAACTAACTTCCTGTGCGATTTCATATGTTGTAAGCAGAAGAAATCGCAAACCTTATAAGTTACATACATGACGAGGTATACGTACCCATGGCAAGCTAACGTTATCATTTAGGACAATTTTGTGTTATCACTCCGATCAAACATAATTTTGTAACTTTTGTAGTAACTTAAAAGGGTGATGGACGGGTGGTTACGGGCTATTATTTTTGCCCCTAGTAAAGTTTGTCTTAAGTCGTTGCCGGTAGAAAACATGTAATTTAAACAGTCACGTGGGTAACAAATTGAAGTGCATTTCAGGATTTCTAGTTGGTGGTAAAAGCCAATGATCTCTTAGCTTAGTGGTTAAGGGAGAGGTGGGAGGTTTTGCCTCTCTTGGAGGTCCAATGTTGAAACCTTGGCATGGGTGAATATTACTAACTTGGTGATACTAACAACTAACAACTAACCAGCCGTTCAAAAAAAAAAGTTGGTGGTAAAAGGCCACTTACAAATCTTCACATTAAATTCGTACGTCTTTAACCAAACTAATTTCATATCTGCTTGTGAAATTTACGACTCCCTTGGTCTACAATAGTCTTTATCATATGTAAACCTAACTGCATGCATAATTTATGTTTTTTTGTGAACTAGCGTTATGCCTTTTGACAGTGAGTCGGGGTCTCTTTGGAAGCGGTCTCTCCACCTTGTAAGTTGGTATAATTCCTTGAATTGCATTGATAACAAAGGTGTACATATATAATACAAAGGAGAAGAGGTAATTACGGAAAGTAAATCAATACAAATAATATACAAATAAAGGGCCGATATATATTGGGCATAGATATCGGCTAACACGCCCCCGCAGTTGGAGCCGTAGGTAGACGAAGGCATAAACTGGAGCGAAAACGCTGAAATAGATGCTTCGGTAGACCTTTGGTGAAGATATCCGCATATTGATAGTCAGCAGGGACGTGGAGGACTTTAACAGTTCCGAGGCGAACTTTTTCTCGGACGAAATGGATGTCCAGTTCAATGTGTTTCGTGCGTTGGTGATGAACTGGATTCCTGCAAGGTAGACAGCTGAGATGTTATCGCAATAGATGATCGAGGCATGTCTAATCGGGACGCGTAGTTCTAGCAGCAGGTTGCGAACCCAACTGACTTCAGCAACTGTATTAGCGACAGCTCAATATTCGGCTTCTGCGCTTGACCTGGAAATGGTGGACTGGCGCTTGGATGACCAGGATATCAAATTGGAGCCCAAATAGACGCAGTAGCCGGACGTGGATCGTCTGGAGTCGGGACAGCCGGCCCAGTCAGCATCAGAGTAGGCAGTAAGAGTGGTTGACGGGGACGGCGAAATCACGAGCCCTTGGTGCATAGTTCCTTTGATGTAGCGAAGAATCCTCTTGAGAAACAAAAAATGCGGCTCACGAGGAGCATGCATAAAGAGGCAGACCTGCTGGACAGCATAGGCGATGTCGGGTCTGGTGATTGTGAGGTACTGGAGGGCCCCGGCAAGGCTTCTGTACAACGAACCATCATCGAATACAGGACCGCTGTCGGCACTAAGTTTGGATCCAACTTCCACGGGTGTGCTAACGGATTTACAGTTGGTCATCTTGGCATGGGACAGAATATCCGCTGCATAAGTAGACTGATTCAAGAATAATCCGTTGGATTGTTTGGTGACAGCGATACCTAAAAAATGATGTAAAGCGCCCAAGTCAGTCATTTTAAATTCAGCTGTAAGAGATTGAATTATTTGTTGTAGTAGGCTGTTGCTAGAAGCGGTTAAAATGATGTCATCCACGTATAGTAGTAGATATGCCATGTGGTCCCCGTGATGATAAATAAAAAGTGATGTGTCACAAACGCTGCTCTGGAATCCACACTTCAACAAATAACCTGCAAAACGTTGATACCAAGCCCTGGGGGCTTGCTTTAGACCATATAAAGATTTATTAAGTTTGCACACAAATTTTGGGTGAGTGGACAATATGAACCCGGGAGGTTGAAACATGTATACGGTTTCCTTTAAGTGTCCGTGCAGGAAAGCGTTTTTGACATCAAGTTGGTGCATAGCCCAGCCTCTAGAAACCGCAAGGCTGAGAACTGTTCGGATGGTGGTGGGTTTGACCACAGGGCTGAACGTCTCCTCACAGTCAACGCCTACTGTTTGGCTTTTGCCATTAACGACCAAACGAGCCTTGTGGCGTTCGAGAGAGCCATCAGCGTGATACTTGTGCTTGAAAAGCCACATGCACCGAATGACGGGAACATCAGGTGGTCGAGGGACAAGTTCCCACGTGTTGTTGGCCAATAGAGCTTCATATTCGTCGGTCATGGCAACTTTCCAGTTTGGGTCGGTGAGGGCGGTGAGATGGGACTTTGGTAGGGGGGAGATGGCGGGGGGATGTTTGTGTGTGAAGGGAGAAGGGCAGGTTTGGTTTGAAGATCCCAGAGCGGGACCGAGTTTGCATGGGGTGTGGCGGGGGAGGCTGGTTGTTGATAGCTGGTGAGGATTGGGTTTGCATGGGTGTTGCGGGGGAGGCTGGTTGTTGATGGCGAGTGAGGGTTGGGCCATTGTAGGATGGATAGGGGAGTGGGAGGGAGTAGGGCCGAGAGGGTGAGGGTGGTTGGTTGGGGCTGGTGGTGTATCGTAGGTTGGTAATGATGGTGGGCCAGAGGATGGGGAAGTGGGAGATGGGCCGTGGGCTGCTGGAGTGGGGGGAGAAGGCGAAAGTTGAGGTTGGGCCGAGGGGCTGCCAGGTTGGGCCGATGGGTTGCTGGGCTGGGTTGGTTGATGAGTGGGCTTTGCGAAAGTGGGGAGGTCGAACAGTAGGGGGTTGGGGTCAAGAAAGTCATGTATAGGTGAAGGGGTAGATGGATTGGCTAGGAGAAAGGTGTTTTCATCGAAGGTGACGTGTCGGGAGAAAATCGTCTTACCAGAGGAAAGGTTTAGGCAGCGGTATCCCGAAAGTTGGCCGGGTACCCGAGAAAGAGACATGCGACCGACCGGTGGGTGAGTTTGTTTGGTCGGGTGGCGGAAGTGTTGGGGTAGCAAATGCACCCGAATACGCGAAGGTGATCGTAAGCGGGTTCGCGAAGGTAAAGGAGAGAGAGTGGGGTATGGTTCTGGTGAATTTTGGTGGGTAATATGTTGTGGAGATAGGAGGCGGTGTGAAGGGCCTCAACCCAATAAGGGGAGGGGAGGGAGGCATGGGTGAGAAGGGTAAACATGATTTCGTTTAATATACGGATCATGCGCTCGGCTTTGCCATTTTGTTGAGAGGTGTGGGGCATGAAAAACGTAGTTGGATACTGTGTTGAGCAGTGAATTGTTGAAGGTTTGTGTTGTCGAACTCGCCCCCCATATCACATTGAATGGCTTGAATGGGGAGGCGAAACTGGGTGGTGACGAATTGATGAAAGTGGGTGACTTTTAAAAAGGTTTCGGATTTAAATTTGAGAGGGTAGGCCCATGTATATTGTGTGAAATCATCAATGATTACTAGATAATATTTATAACCCGCATGGATCAAAATTGGTGAAGTCCATAAATCACAGTGCAATAACGAAAAAGGACATAAAGTATGAGTAATCGAATCACTAATGGCAATCGTGTATGTTTGGATAATTGACAAGCATGACAAAGAGACGAACTACTATGTTTATTACAAGAAATTAAATTGTTTAAACGAAGAAAATCCATCACGGGTTGACCCGGGTGACCGAGTCGATTGTGCCTAGAGGCAAAACAGGCAGTGGCGGAAGCATTGGGAGTGAGCGGGTACAAGTCACTCGAACTGTTGTGACGACTCAGGATCGTGCCATCCTTGAAATCCTTCACAGAAAAACCATAGGGGTCAAATTCAATGGAGGTATAATTGTCAATATTGAACTGACGTACAGAGATAAGATTTTTGACAATATTGGGATTAAAAAGGATGTTTTTGAGGTGCAATGGTTTTGAGGCAAAATTAAGGGTGGAGTGTCCCGAACCCAAGACTGGAAGTTTATTGCCATTACCAACAATTATTGACGCTATTGGTGCAAACATGGAAAAAGTGTCAATGTTATTTTTATCAAAAGAGATGTGAGAAGATGCACCTGTGTCGAAGTTCCATTGGTCATTACCGTCACCGTAGTCCATAGAAAGAGCCTGAACCACATCAGCCAGTTGAGTTGGTTCCAGGGGGTCTACCTCAGCGAGGTGAGCTTGTGCAGGTCGTTGACTGCCTCGTTGACGGTTAGAGGATGCGGGGGCTGCCATGGTTGTGACCATCCTCGGGTGGGGTATGGGCATGGGGGTGGTGTCCAATAGGGAGGGGCCCAAAAGGGTGGGTAATAAGGCTTGTTGTGGGGTATGCGGTGGGTATGCAAAAGGCTGGTTAGGGGTGCGGTTGTAGGAGTGTGGGGGTGGGCCAGGGCGGTGTCGGGTGGGCTGATTGTGTGGGCCTCGGTGGAGGGAGAATGGGCCGTGAGTTGTCGCGGCGGTGTGATGGGCCGCGACTGTTGGATTGGGCCGGTTGGGGGGGGGGGGGTTGTGGTGCGGGTGAGATGAAGGTGGGGGTGAGGAAGGTGGTATGGCAGCAGCAATGGCAGAGTGGTTTGTAAGAGAGCTTACAACATCACGAGTCTTAATGCGCCCGGCCTCAGAAAGGAGTTGATCGATGGCGTCTTCCCAAGATGGTAGAGATTGGTTCAAGATTGAGAAGATAGTGTCATACTCTCTGGGAGACCTTTGACAAGGTGAAGGACGCGTTGTTGATCATTCATGGGAATATCCAAGGCATGAAGTTGATCGGTTAACTCCCGTATTTTCTGGCAATAGGCTTCGAGGGAGGGCATTGAGGTGAGGGTGAGATTGGCAAGCTCATGTTGAATGGCTTGGGGACGGGGTCCCTTGTTATTCACAAAGAGATTCTTGACCCGTAACCAAGCCTTAAGGGCGGTGGATTCATCGGTTAATACGCGGACAAGAAGATCATCCAGAGAGAGTACCATAGATCCATTAAAGCACAATGGAATCAATATTTTCTCATGAGGCAAAGTCGGGAGAGTCTTTAGCGGGTGGAGGCGTACCATCAATGTGACAAAGCACATTATACCCTTTAGCATGAAGCGTAAAGAGTTTCACCCATGAGGCGTAAGATACCTTGGGCCGTCTAGAACACGGACCTTGTGTTGAATGTTCCCAACGGTGTAAACCGGATGGAGGGACTTCGAGCCGGGTGCCTCGCCGGATGTAGAGGCAATGGTGACGGGTTTGTCGGTCATGATGACTAGCGACGTGAATGAGGACAAGGATGGCAGGGTGATCGAAATCAAACCCTAGAGGGTGATACCATGTAAGTTGGTATAATTCCTTGAATTGCATTGATAACAAAGGTGTACATATATAATACAAAGGAGAAGAGGTAATTACGGAAAGTAAATCAATACAAATAATATACAAATAAAGGGCCGATATATATTGGGCATAGATATCGGCTAACACACCTATCTGGGTGGAGGAAAGACTTGCCTACACCTACCCCTCCCAGACCCTGCTCTTGAGCGGGATATACTGGGTTTGTTTGTTTGTTTGTTTGTTTGTTGTGTGAACTAAAAACCACTAGACAGGTCTATCCAGTGGCGGAGCTTGAAAACTCCAGTACGGGGGCGCGGGCGAAATTAATTTTTATTAGGGGGACGAACTCGAGTTATATAAAGATTTAAACTACGCAGCCAAAAATTAACACTACCGGACTAAAGTTTAACACTACCGACGAAAAAAAGAGGGAGGCGGCGACCCCCGGTTCCCAACTATGCTCCGCCATTGGGTCTATCACTAAAGAAGAATAATGATATGTGTATATACGTTCAAGAAACAAACATTAGCAATTTAGTCATCAGCATGCATATTGACCCATGGTGCTTTTAGCTTTAAGCCATGTGTTTTCTTCGACGCTCGACACTCAAGCATCGGGAACAGCGGGTACATATATGATCCACCCAACCGCCTGATTGACAACATAAATAAAGAAAATAGTAAAATGTCATTTTCTTTCCTGATATTTTGTTGAATTTGTCATTTCAATCTAAAAACACTTTTTTCGTATTTCAGTCACTATAGTTTACCAATGTTGTCATTTGCATCCACTCAACTAGAGGTGGCAATAGAGATCCAAAGATGTGATTTTGGGTCATAATGGGTGTTTTAAAAATAAAGATGGGTTAGAATGGATTAAATAAAAACATAAGTGAGATAAGATGGGTTTAAAGCTTTTTTGAAAAAAAAACATAGGTCAAGATGGGTTTTCAAAATTAGATCTACAAGTCTAAGTCAACGTTTCTTTCAATCAAATTGATCGCCTCCGTCGCAAAAGGCACCACCGCACCACCACCACCACACCACCGCATCACCACCGGTCTACCACACCACCACCGCATCACCACCGGTCCACCACACCACCACCGCATCACCACCGGTCCACCACATCACCGGTCCACCACACTACCAACACACATACAACCTCCCACCTCTGTCGAGTTTCATCGCGCATCACCACCGGTCCGCCGCGTCGCCACGGGTCCGCCATGTCGCCACCGGTCCGCCGCGTCGCCACGGGTCCGCCGCGTCGCCACGGGTCCGCCGCGTCGCCACGGGTCCGCCGCGTCGCCACGGGTCCGCCGCGTCGCCACGGGTCCGCCGCGTCGCCACGGGTCCGCCGCGTCGCCACGGGTCCGCCGCGTCGTCACGGGTCCGTATATGCATGTAAAATAGTGTTGACTTTTGAAAATGATCCATCCTGATCCGAACCCATCCTGATCCAAACCCATATTGACCCAAACCCATCCTGACCTTTTTTTCTAAATGGCTCATCCTAACCAAACCCATCCCGACCCAAATCCATCCTAACCTAAAAACCAACCCAATCCAACCCACCCATTTTGCCTCCTCTACACTCAACTAACGCCGTTAAGTCTCAGTTAAATATGATGGTTATTTAGTCTTTTTCAACGCCGTAGTTATCCAATTTTAATAAAATAATCAATTAATATTTAATTAAAACAAAAAAACGTATGAAGTGACTAGTGAGACCAGACGTTTCGATTTTAAGTTTCGATTAACTCTAAATTATGTTGTTCAATTGAGGTCTGCTGTGACATTTCAATTGATATTTAATGTTTTGTTCAAAAGTGCACCGTTATTCGATTGATATCTATTGTTGTCACGTTTATTTGATTGAGGTCTATTGTTGTCACTTAACATGACAATATCATATCTCAATCAAACAAAGCGTGAGAACAACAAACCTCAATCACACAATAGATCTCAATCGAATAAACGTACGCGTTAGAACAAAATATGAAGATTAACTGAATTTCAAAAATATACCACAATCGAACAACATGAGTTAGAGTTAATCGGATATTTTAAATCGAATCGCTCGGTCTCACTAGTCTCTTCATATGTTTTTTAATTTTAATTGAATATTAATTGATTAAATTTATTTTAGTTGGATAATTAAAGTTTAAAAATACTAAAATAACCTCATATTTAACGAAAATCTTAACGGAATTAGTGGAGTGAATGAAAATTACAATATTTGATAAACTACAGTGACTGAAATGACAAAAAAAAGTTTTGGATTGAAATGATAAATTCAACAAAACGTCAGGGACGAAAATAGCATTTTACTCTAAAGAAAATCACTCGGAAACGTTCAAATTTCACGCAAGGTAATATTAATTTGAGGCTACCCATTTGCCATATCATTTATGTACTATAATAATAACAAAAACATTGTTATCTAACAAAAAAATTGTTGTAGGCATAATGCGGTCTTTTTAAGGTCTAATGTAATATTTTAAGGCGTAATGTAATATATACAAGAGTTGTGTTAGTTTCATTTTGTTATATTAATTATATGCAAATTCTATGAAACAATTATTAAACATCTTGCGTGCAAAACGAATACTCCTTGTCAAAAGTAAATAGTTTTATTATTTATCGGATGTCTGGACAAATGAAGAAGAAAAGGCTTCTTTTAATGATTTCTCATCCACTTTCCATGGCAAACCTTCAAATATCACATTAAAAAGGTCATAAATTTGAGAATATAATTCATAAACACATTCAACAATCATGATAATTAGCATGTATGTTCACTCCAACAAACAACTTCTTAATAGGAGGGGAGGAGAAAGAACAGTAATGAGAAGAGGATGATGACATGATTATCGCCTCCTAGTTGTATGAAACTCGACATCCATATTTTGGTGAGCAATTAAAGAAGCTATTATGGTTATGATACGAAAAACATCCAACCCTTTATGTAGAATAAATGTAAGCTATAACAACATAGTGTAACGTTTCTTGAAAACGTTAAAAGTCATATAAAAACATAAACACTGGCAACTTTTCTAAAATGCTTCATTTATAAAACCATAATTATAATGCATTTAAGTTGTATTTGATATTAATGTCAGTAAACATGTAAATACAAGTAATAAAACATTTACTTGTCAACTTAAACCACCTAACTAGCATGGTTTACCATCTTGTCTAATGATTTGATTGTTTGACGCTTTGACCATCTAATGGTATTGACGATTTGAGATTTTAAGAAATATGATCTTTCGGTTGGTACAAACATGAACCTTTTAAAAATTGAAAACGGGTCTGCTTAATTCAAAACTCCATGTTTGGAAGCAAACACTTTGCTTATTGGATGGATAACTTTAATAAAAGTTGTACCTGGTAGTTTGTATTTATATTACTCATCCTTTATAGCGTTCATTTATATGTGATATGGGTGTTGAAAAAGCTAATAAGAGAAACTATTTGAGAAGGCAATGCAACAAACTTCAAATTTTGGTGGATTGCGGGATAGGATTCTGCCTCCAAGGATATGAGGGACTATGTATTAGAAGTTTATAGGCTTCCAACAAATTGACACTTACTATGATGGTGGAGGTATAAAGTAGATCATACGTCCCATATGGGCCAAAACCATTAAAACTGTTCGTTTAGTTCGAGAATAAAAAGACGCATCATATTCAACACTGCACGATTTGTGTTTGGGAAACTTATCTTAGGTGGTTTCAGAATTGGAAGAAATACATATTTTATTCTAAGGTTGTTAAAAACGGGCAGTTGACTGTAGTAAATAGATGACATTATGGCTAGATAAGTAGGATGACAAAGAGCCATTGAAAAATACGTACCGAAACTTATATGATAAGTGATAAGGCTGAAAATGTGTAAGGTGATGGATAGATATAATAACAAGTCAATAATTTGAAGTGGAATTGTAAACCTAATTAACTGATGAATTAAACATCTAGAAGCTGTAAAAGTGTGATCTCAATAGTATTCAGTAACACAATTGCTTGCACAATGGATAAATTGATACGATTAAATTTATTTTTTTGGATGACGAGCTACTCTTAATAATTATATAAAAAATAGGCCTTACCATAACAAGGTATAATCTCATTAACACTGAAATGCTGATGGAATGAAGTTAGAAAATCAACTTATCATCCAATAACTACGTACCTGTTTGCTACACCAGTTTGGGACCTTAAAGATCCGAATTCAACAACACCACGCACGAGCCACAAAGAAGATCATACCCGCGGTTTATCCGACAAGTTTACTGTTCACATAAAATGATACGACGAAGAAAAATCAACAATCGATTTGTGACGTAAGGACAATGCATCGAGTTAGACCGAAACGCACAACATAACTTCAAATCTCGAACTATGTTCAGGCTTCTACGCCTAATATATCTAGCATATTGCTGGTTTAACATACATGGATCGTTCCATCGTTAAGAAAACATAATATTTTATCTCACGATAAAAAACTAAATTTGATGATATAATAATAAGTTAATTTCAATTTTGCTTTCTGAAGGTTTGATAAAAAATAATTATTTTCTCCAAAGATTAGAAACCCGATTTAACTCTAAAAGTTTTAAACTGTTTTAATTTCAATCCAAAAGTTTCATTATCTTGGATTCAAGTTGAAACAACTATGAAACTTCTGGACAAAATTAAAACAAATTATAAAACTTTTGATTGTAATTAATATTTTAATTATTTAGAAAGTAGTTATTTTTGTAAAAATTACGTAAGCAAATCCGAATTAACTCAATAATTTATAAACTTAAAATGCCCTTCAAAGGTAGTGTACTAGTGTGTAGAGGTGCACAAACCGGTTTTTTTTTGAACCGGGTCGGGTCGGACCCGGTTCGGGTTCGGTCAACGTTTGGAGCCCGGTTTTTGACAAGAACCGGTTCGGGTCGGAACCGGTTTCAAACCATCCCAAACCCGGTTGGAACCGGTTCGGGTTGGAACCGAACCGGGTCGGGTCTAAGACCCGGTTGGAAAAACCGGTTTTTTTTTTTTTTTTTTTTTTTTTTTTTTTTCTTCTAATTAAATTATATACAAATTAATTACAAATTTTGATTAATAAAAATTATTAGAGTAGATTAATTATATACGATGGACGCGTTTTTATTTTCATTTTGTAAACAATTAATACGAGTTTTATACAAACAATTATATACGATTGATTGTAAGCGTTTTATTTTCGTTTTTATTTTATTAGAGTAGATTAATTATATACGATTGTCTCAAAGTTTTTATTTTCATTTATAAGTAAACAATTAAAAACTACTCGAGTTTTTCTAAAGAAAACAATAAAAATTACATTAATTTATAAAAGTAAATAATTAATTCATTACGAAAAATAAACAATAAAAATTACATTAAAAATTAAACCAAAGAAAACAAAATATACATATTACGAAAATACAAGTTTGTCTAATCTAATCGTCTTTGTCGGTTTGTGTGCCAATGCGTTGAGACAAATCATAAGCGAGTTCTTCGTCGGATAGCGGTGAGGATCGTCCGGTTTGTACCTCGTGCCTCGTGTATTTCTTTTCAATCGGTGTTTCTTCTTCAAGGTTTGATATGTGTTGTCTTCGTTCGGCCGCATCTAAGGCTCCTTTAAACAAATACACATCTCTAGCGATGTTGGAGTTAACCTTGTTCTTCTAATCGATAAAACCTGCCACTAACAGAAAATGCAGACTCCGAAGCTACCGTGGAAGCTTGGACGGTAGTAAATCACGTGCCATGGCGGATAGGACCGGAAATTGTGATTCCTTTCTTTCCACCATGTCAGAATATCAAATTTCAAAAATCATCGGGAGGCATAGTGGCTAAAAAATCGGTTCCCATATATCTCCGAGTTCGCTACTGGGGTGTACCCCTTTGACGTTTACTGTTTCATTTTCAAAGTGTTGTATAAACTAATCATCGGTCTCTACTTGAGCTCGACGAACTCGATTCCACGTCGATTGTCGGTGGATGTTTGATGTTGCACCATATTTTTCAACATAAACATTAAACAATGTTTTAAAAGTTTCATTAAATATTTGTTTTGTATTAACATTAAAAATGGATCATAATCATGTAAATCTAAATCATAAGTTATCTCATCTATTAAAGTTTCTACCCCCGAAACATTTAAACAGGTCGAGTGCGGCGGAACACGTAAAACCGGGGGTAGTTCAATGAAATATTTTTTAAATTTTCTTTCATCGGCGCTACCATTGCCGAAAACATTTCGTTTCTTTCTTCATATTCACTAATTTATGGGTCATAAATAAATTTGATGAAGCGTTAGACAACTTGTCGGATATAAACCCCGACAATTTGTAGTTGCGTTTTTAAAAAGCTCTAAAAATTGAGTTATTTCTTGAATATATTCCCACCCTCTAACGGAAACGGAACAACCCGACCCCGCATCGCAAGACCATCGTGGAAAACATGAAGCGTTTCTTTTTGACGTAAAGCACTATTAACATTTTCCAAGTCGAATTCCATCTAGTCGGACATCCCAATTTGGTCCTAAACAAATGGAATTCGTATCGTGACACATTTTCTATAATTAACATACCTTTTTCTACTAGTTTAAAAACGTCACGTAACATGTTTTTGAAAGACGTTTAAAATCTTCCACTTCAGGAACGCCAAGACCATCTTGCACAACTAAATTAATAATATGTGCAACACATCGTGAATGAAAAAATACGCCGTCACAAACCGGTTTATATTTATTTTCAATTTTTCGACGGGGATGGTTGTTTCGAGGCGTTATCAAATGACATTGAAAAAATTTTGTTTTCTAATTTATACGTTTTGATTACATAGTCTAAAATTTGAAAAAATTTTCACCGGTATGCGGATATCCAAATAATTCAAACGCAATCGTACGTTTCATCATTTGCACCACGAACTTGGATCTATCCAATGGGCCGTGACGCAAAGGTACGATTCCGGGGTAAACCGTGTGGGGCGGACCAAACGTCGGTAGTAAGTTCACACCGGTTTGTAAATTTTCAAATAAAACCTTTAAATCATTTTTTGCTTGTTTCAAAGATTTAAACAATCACGTCTAAGAGTGGTGCGACTTACGTGAGTGTAGCGTGGTTGAAGAGTTTCTTGAATCAATTTTGTTAACCGAGGGTTGTCGAAGTGATCGAACGGCAATCCTTCTTGAATTACAAACTTTGCCATTCTATCTCGAACCATATCTACGTTGAAGTTCCATAAACACCATCGTTTCCGATTGATGTTTGCCCTTGACTCGGGTACTTTTCAAAGACTTGCACCATTTGGTCATATGATTTTTCAAAGTCGAGTTTGAATCCGACTTGAAAAACGAACCACAAGCCTTGCATCGAGCTTTTTGTTGACCATTCGACATTTCGCATAAGTCGAAATTACACCAAATCTCTGGTTTCTCGTTGTTGAAAGAATTCTAACAACGGTAGCGGCACTTGAGGATCCACCGGTTGGAACCGAAGATTCAGAAGCCATAATTCAATAGATTGAGAGAATAGAAAGTGAGAGTGAGGAGCGTTTTGCGTTTTTAAGCACGTTTTCGAGCGTTTTTGAAGTTTTGAGTGTTGTGACTAAACCATTACACCCACTACCTATTTATACTATCATATAAGGGCAAAATGGTCCAAAAAATGTTGAAAAAACGGTCACAAACGGTCATATAACGGCTATATAGCCGTTTTAAAACGGTCAAAAAAAAAACGGGCAAAACCGGTTCGAAACGGGTTTTTTGAACCGGTTTCCAAACGGGTTGGATAAAAACCGGTTGGAACCGGTTTGGGTCAAAAATCTCAGAACGGTCCGGAACCGGTGGTTTTTTCCGGGTTTGAACCGGTTTGGGGGTTTTCCGGGTTGAAACGGGGTTTCGGGTCGGGTCGGGTCGGGTCGGAAAACCGGTTTTGTTGTGCACCTCTACTAGTGTGTTCCTCATGCATCCCCAAACTACCCTCCTTGTGTCCAAAATAAAAATAAAAACACTCCGTTATATTGATAATAGTAAATTGATAATAGTAATAGTAATAATAATAATACTCTATCGACCCACGTTTTCTACAGTCTCCCTCAAAATTTCCTCCATCCATCACCGCCGATACGCTCACCAATTCACCGATCTCCGCCGATGACTCTCATGACTCCTCCTCCCACCATGGATGTAATACGCCACCACAAACACACACACTCACACACACACCTCACTCACCTCACACACATGCACACACACCACACAACACACACACATCTCACCATCTGTATATCTATCTATCTATATATCTATACATACTGTTTGAACTATCGCTTGCTGTTTTGTACTCACTTTTCGAGCTGTGATCTCGTTGACGATCTGTTTGTAATGCGTTGGATGATGCTGAGTGTGGTGGATTGGTTGTTTTTGGTTTGGGGGAATTGGTGATTTCTAGGGTTTTATTTTGTTTGATCTGGAAGTTTTTGAGGATTGGTGTCGGATTGATACATCGAATTCATTTGTTTGTTTGATTGATTTGATTATGCAGGCTGAGGATGACGAGATGCTAGTTCCGCATTCGGATTTCGCTGCACAGGAAGGACCTCAGCCAATGGAAGGTATTGCGTGCTATGCTTTCGGATTCGTTGATTTTCTTGAATTTGTTTGCTTGTTGTGATGATTTTTGATGTGATTGGTTGTGTATGGAACCTGCTATGATGAATTGGAGTGCTCGTTGTTCTTTGTGTTGAGAAATCTTGTAATATGTGTGGTATTGTTTTGTTAGCTACACCTGCAGAAGCTCCCAATGTTGTTGATGCGCCGACTGTGTTGACGATCCACCGTCTGCACGGTTCACTTGGACTATAGAAATTTTTCGAGGTTGAATTCGAAAGATGTACTCTGACGTTTTCTTTGTTGGAGGATATAAGTGGTATGCTGATATTTGGTTTTCTGATGTATTCTGTTGTGATTTCGTTGTATGAGACGTGACATGGTGTTTTGCATGGGCAGGCGAGTTCTCATATTCCCGAAAGGAAACAATGTTGACCATCTGTCAATGTACCTTGATGTTGCTGATTCCTCTACATTGCCTTATGGTTGGAGTAGATATGCTCAGTTCAGCTTGGCTGTGGTTAATCAAATTCATAACAAGTTCACAATTAGAAAAGGTATTGAATTAGAGTTTTCATTATGTGAAGTAGACTTTTGTAGATTTTTTCTTTCTGGATACTTTATGCAGATAAATATGAAACTGGAAAAAGAAGATATAAACCTGTAAAAAGTAGGAATTGGCAATAATGTGGACAGAGTACTTGGATAGGCTTATTAACACACCAAGGAAGTTTAGTATTCAAGTCTCATATACCTTCAATTGCTTTGCCTTATTAATGAGTCCACATATACATTCCATAATGACCTTCAACGTAGACAGGCTAAGAGATAGCAGCGATATGTTTGTTCAAATGGGTATGCGGAGCATACTGAGTATTGCACACTATGTTCAGTCTTGAAGTTTGACCCATTTGTCTTACCGTGTTTCACCTATATACTTGTAATTGAGTAATTTTTGTTCGTCTTGGTGCTTACGACATTACATGTTCACTTCCAGTTGCTGGCTGTTTTTTTCTGGGATAAAAATGACATGCATTAAAGATTTTGACGCATACTCATGTCCGTTTCTGAGTGTTTTGACTGAAAAAGAATAAATTGGAAAATATGCATCTGCTTTGTTACCCTTGTGGCTGAAATTGCTATAGTATATTTGTAGCAGCTGCTCAGACAAGTTTGTATAAGCACCAAATGAAATTCTGGTTTTCGTGGCCCTCTAGCGGTCCTGTATGATATTTAAGTTCTCTCATTTCTGCAGAAACTGCGTACCATTTCATCAATCTTACAGGTTGTGAAGCCTTATATCTGCTTGGGTAACCATGATAAACAAAAGAATAAATAGTTTGTTCGAACAGAGATGGAGCGGGATGTTTACTTCTAGTTTTGATGCTTTATAAGTTACTATACCGTTGTAAAATCAGGATACTGATAGACTTCACTCTCGTGGAAGTGGCATTGGAGCACAGTTGGTTGAACCTATAAAGAAGGCAGTTTTCTTTCTTATATGATTTCTGAACTTCCTAAATCATGCTAAGTACAGAGTACTTTGAGGCACAACCAAGTAGTTTATCTTTGGTGATTGAGACTTTTGGTGCAACTTTTGTTGGTCAATAAATCAGCTGTTTAGAGAGGTCAGGTGAATTTAAACATCTTCTCTCATATATCAAGAGCTATCTAAAATAGAGAATAGTTGGGAAGTTGAAACCCCCCTGGATGATGTTTTCTTTTACGTTTGAAATGCCATATTGAAGCAATTTTGGATTCTTTAACATGGGAAGAAAAGGAAGGCGTTTGGTAAACTGGAATTGTATGTGTACATGTTGAATCATTTGATGCATGCGTTGGATGTTGCGAGTGCCATGTGAAGATCTAAGGGGTTATGTTAATACATCAAGGGGCTCTTTTTGCACCTTTTAGAACTCTTAGATGGAAAGTTAGTCATGTTTGCGTGTCTTCTTGATTTCATAGTCTTCATTTTAAGGATCTTAATCCCAGCAATATTTTTATGTGCTGGCATATCAAAAAAAAAAAACTTGAGAAGAGATTGAATTGAAGAAGATCTACTTGTTGCGTCCACTCATCTGGAATGAGAAGACTTTTGGTCTTTAAGAGAGATCAAGTAATTTGGTATTTTGGTTTCATGGTGAACTGTTATTTTTACCCATTTTCTTCAGGAGTGAGACAATTTACATAAAAGTGAGCACTCTCAGCAAAAGGGAATATGAAGTTATAAGTTTGTGGCTAACATTGTTGAGAGGCTTTTGAAGAGTGTTTTTTAAATCCCCGATTTAGCTACATCTAGGCAGGATAACCATAGCCTGCATAATATGCTAAACCTTCATGTACAATGCCATTATAGAAATGCGTTTTGTGGATCAGAGAAGGTCCACATTATAAGAAATTGTAGTGATCTTGTTGATTAAAACATCAATTGGTATACTTGAAGTTATAACTATTATTAGAAAATGGAGAAAAATAAAGTGATATATGTGGTCTATTTATGATGAGTTAAGATAATTATTGTATTTTGTTTTTTGTTGATTCCTGATGTGGCTTAGATTCCTGTACGTTAAATGCATACATGTCTTACTAAATTCGTTGAAATTATACTGGGCTGAAATATCAAATTAAATAGACACTTTTATCAGTTTATTATTTGCAGCATGTGTAACATTTAAGAACATAACTATCTCATTTTGTTCTAAACTCTTGCTCTTATATTTTCTGCATGTTTTGGTATGCAATATACTGATACTTGGGCATATCTTCATCCCACAGATACACAACACCAGTTCAATTCAAGAGAGAGTGATTGGGGTTTCACCTCATTTATGCCTCTAAGTGAGCTTTATGATCCCAACAAAGGCTATCTTCTGAATGACACATGCATAGTTGAAGCTGATGTGGCAGTCCGGAAGATTGTTGATTACTGGTCACATGATTCAAAGAAGGAGACTGGTAATGTTGGCCTTAAAAATCAAGGTGCTACTTGCTATATGAACTCCCTGCTACAGACATTATACCATATCCCTTATTTCAGGAAGGTTGGTAATCTTACTAGCTACTACATTAATCAATTACTATAGCATTTGAAAAAAAAAAACACTTACGTTATACCTTGTTTTCAGGCTGTGTATCATATGCCAACAACTGAAAATGATATGCCATCAGGGAGCATTCCTCTTGCTTTGCAGAGTTTTTTATAAGCTTCAGTATAGTGACACAAGTGTTGCCACAAAAGAGTTGACTAAGTCTTTTGGCTGGGATACATATGATTCTTTTATGCAGCATGATGTTCAAGAACTAAATCGAGTTCTCTGTGAGAAACTTGAAGATAAAATGAAGGTATGGAGTTATGCTCTTACCAACTCGAATATTGTTTCTTCTTGATAACACATTCTTATGTGCACTTCTTTCTTGTACTTGCACAGGGAACTGTTGTGGAGGGTACGATACAGCAGTTATTTGAAGGACACCATATGAACTATATTGAATGTATAAATGTTGATTACAATCAACCAGAAAGGAGTCGTTTTATGGTAGACATCTCACTTAAGAATGAAAATTTTATATGAACTTCCAGTTTCTCACTAATATATATATCATGTCAGATCTTCAGCTTGATGTGAAAGGCTGCCGAGATGTGTATGCCTCATTTGACAAGTATGTTGAAGTAGAAAGGCTTGAAGGTGATAACAAATATCATGCTGAACAACATGGGCTACAGGTTAGATGCTGAACAATGTGTTACAAATACCCTGCTGAAAAACATTATTATCATCGTTTCCTACTAATAAATATTTGATGCGCATTGAACTATGGAGAAAGATGCTTCAAAATCCTGAATAGACAATGGGTTTTACTTAGGTAGTTTTTGTCCGTGCATATCTGGAGCAATAGTGAGCTCATTTGCCAATTAATACGAGAGGGGTGTGACAATTTTTCAAGAAGTAAAAAACAAAATATGGACTTAATTCATCAGAGAGATACCAATAACTGTTGGGACAATGGGTCCTACTATTCACATCATAATGTCAAAGGCGCCCTAGGTGTGCACCTAGGCGATCAGGCGAGGTAAGGTGCAGGCACGCCTTGTGGCAATCCAGGCGCTCCGCTTTTGGCGAGTTCTTGTAACTTCTGCCAATTTTGCAAATTCCGGCCAAATTGGTCTGAAACATCCAAAAATGGCTTGGAACCAGCCTAAACTAGCCTAAAAATGTCTAAAACTCCTAAAATGTCTAAAACTTCTAAAAATGTCTAAAACTCCTTAAAATTGCGTGTTTATGCTGTGTCTAGCTTATCTCGGGCCTCACTTTTAAATGCCTTGCTTTCTTGGGCCCTTGCTTTTTAGCGCCTTGTGCCTAGCCCAATGATCACCCTTTGCGCCTTGAGTGCCCTGATTCTTTGTCAACTAATAAACATTAGATAATTCACACTCCATTCAAAGGCATTTACTTTGAGTTAGTCAGCATAGTATGAAATAATTCTGATCGGAAGGTGCTTTAACTTGATTTGTTCAAACGTGATTTTAGCAGTAATATTTGAGTAAAGCGTAAGTCGTCTGTTTAGCTGGCATTTTTCATCTGAATTTAGTTTTTTGTACACTGTTTTCTTGGTTTTCATAAGTCTTCCTGTGCATATGGGCTTTCAGGATGCAAAGAAGGGCGTCCTATTCATTGATTTCCCACCTGTTCTTCAACTCCAGTTAAAACGTTTTGAATATGATTTCATGCGAGATACGATGGTGAAGGTGAGTTAATAACAGTTTATTTTGCTATGCATAAAATGAATTTGAATTTAATTTACTCTCATTCGTGAGCCTTTTATGTTTATTTATAATTTCTTTCCCTTACAATGAGGATTATTATGTCAGATAAATGATCGGTATGAATTTCCCTTGCAACTGGATCTTGATAGAGAGATGGGAAATATTTATCACCACAGGCAGACAGAAGTGTTCGCAACCTTTACACTCTTCACAGGTATTGGTTTCTATTTGCATATTCCCATTCAAGTTCTATGATAAGTTGGTCATTCTGTTTTAAACTGTATTATAAGCTATATGCCATATGGAATTGCTTAAGATTATGTGTTTTATTTCTTTATCTGAAGCATGTGCTTTAAAGCAATTTTAAAAGCAGCATATTTTGTTTTGTGAGTTGTTGGTGGAATGAAAATAAACATCAAAGTAGAGGAGGTGGTTCCCTAATGCAAAGTTACTATAAAGGCTGCTGCTCATTCTATTCTTTTCTCGTCTACATCTTAATTTTCCTTTCATTAATCACAAGCAATTGCTTATAGTACAATGTACAAATGTGGTATTATATTCTTTTTGAGGGAAATGATTCTTGTTTCTCGAACGAATTAGATACATGTATATATGAAATAAAAGTATATATCCCACCTTAAAACTAGAGTCGTAAATAACGAAGAAAATTCCTCACAAGATAATGAAAGAAACATCGAGAGATCCGGAAACATGGAGCAGCGTAGAGTATCATAATATTGAATTTCTATAATTTGTGTCATCTCCTTGATTTTTAACTTATTTTTGTGAAAATTCTAGAAATATGAAAATATCCACTTTGGAATTTGATGCTATAGTTGTAAGGCAACTCAAGAAATTAGTAACCACATGGTCTTGCGTGCTAGAGGTATATACAGTTAGTAGAATTAACTCGTGTAGATAACCTAAGATATATAACTAGATTATACTAGTACTCTTGTTGGCAGAAAATTGATTTTCTCATATGGCAATCTTTCCTCATATCTATGTTCCGCATTTATTTGATACTAACTTTCTGATGATTTCGGTCCAACATCATTTATATGCAGTGTGCTGGTTCACAGTGGGGTGCATGGCGGACATTATTATGCTTATATCAGGCCTACCCTTTCTGATCAATGGTGTGTGAATTCTATCTCATTAACCACTTATTTGTGAGCTTGTGTTGTTTTCCATATGTGATTGATTTTTTCTTCCATATTCATATCTTTTTTGTTATTCAGTCATTTATATGCGTGCATTCTATATAAAGTTGACTACATCTTTTTCTGAAAGAAAACAAACAAACAAACAAACAAACATACCCAGTGTCTCCCGCTGAAGAGCAGGGTCTGGGAGGGGTATATGGTGGCAAGTCTTTCCTCTATCTAGAAAGATAGAGAGACCGCTTCCGAAGAGACCCCCGACTCGTTAACAAAGGCAATAACAATAACAATCATAATACAACGCATATACAAAGCATATAACAAAGCATAACAAAGGCAATAACCATCATAATACGAAGCATATAACACAATGATATAATCACAAGAAATTAGATAATGCGCTCATAAAACGGCATGTAACACCCAAAAAGGATAGATGAGGAAAACTACACCTAACGTGTGGGGTACGGCCATATGTCACCGTATACCCTTCCCACCACAAAACCCACTAAAAGTCCTTAATTTTAATTCTACGCCTCCACTCACTTCTATCCTCGATCATGTTCTCAGAGAGATGCAAGTCCATCATATCTCTCCTGATAACCTCGTCCCAAGTCAACCTAGGTCTACCTCTGCTCCTCCTACCCTCTAAGCTGATGTTCTCTACTGCTCGGACTGGTGCTGCCATCGTTCTCCTCTTCACGTGCCCAAACCATCTTAATCTTCCCTCTCTTATTTTTTCTGTGATACACGCCACCTCTAGCCTCTGGCGAAAGACGTCGTTTCTTATCCGATCCAATTGTGTGTCCACACATCACCTCAGCATTCGCATTTCTGCGACCTCTATTTGTCTCTCGTGCGATTTCTTTATGGCCCAACAGTCTGTGCCGTATAACATAGCTGGACGTACTGCCACTCTGTAGAATTTTCCCTTTAGTTTTGCGGGAACCTCTTATCACACAAATCCCTGATGCTGCTCTCCACTTGCACCATCCTGATTGTACACGGTGTGCTACATCGCTGTGTATCTCTCCATCTTCCTGTACGTACGAGCCAAGGTATTTGAACCTAGACGCGGGGGACCGCCATGCCTTGGATACTGATTTGGGTGTCCTCTTCGGCCTCACCACTAAGTTACAATGCATGTATTCTGTCTTAGAGCGACTTATCCTTAAGCCCCTTCGTTCTATTGCTGCTCTCCACTGTTCTAATCTCTCGTTAAGCATCGTCCTAGATTCTGATATTAAGACAATATCATCCGCAAACAGCATACACATGGGACTGGCTGTTGTATAGACTTGGTCATCTCGTCCAACACTACTGTGAAGAGGAATGGGCTCAATGCCGATCCTTGGTGGAGTCCTACTTCCACGGGAAGTATTCTGTGTCTCCGACAGGTGCTCGT